>JAFBJQ010000240.1:70000-267505 GCA_016785345.1 Trinectes maculatus
TCATGGTGCACAATCTCCACGCCTCGTCTCATACTCTCTCTATAAAAGCTGCTAACAGACAGTGCATCTGCGATCTTCGCCGGTGTCCACTCGTGTTTCACTTCTTATATCTCTGTCACCTCCATCTGCAATTTTTTCCTTTATCTCCGATAATGTTCTGAATTCTCGGGAACGCTGTCTTATCTCGGGAATGCTCTCTGTGTGACGCACACAGCCGGGCAAGGACACGCAGTTTCTATGCCAGGCTGAGACAATGTCCTCTGTGCGTCAATCTCAGAACAAAACTCCGCGCTCTTTACAAATGTCTCTATATCTGAGAGCGAGCGACAGGAAGGGCGACGGAGAGTGGATGGGAGCCGAGGGACAATGGCGTCATTGTTTACTTTCACACTGTTTCCACTTTTAACATCTTGTGTCATGGAAGACGCATCCAACCCGTGCATTGACCCCTATGCACGATGAGGTCATTTGTGTTTGTTGGGAAGCCTCATGCAAAATAACAAGTGATAAACATAATAGGTGGAGCTCGTTGAGATTGGCTGGCAGAGTCATGGGGGGATGGGGATGTCTCATTTGGGAATTACCACACTCGGATATGAATGATGGAGGCTGGCACTGGTGAAGGGAGGATAAATAAATAATTAGGGAATCACACAGCTGGTCTCGTCTTTTCACGACAACGTAACAGAATCTGAAAACAGCGACACACACTCATCAAACCGAGGCATTGATTGATTCCCCCCCCCACTTTTATCCTGCACTTCTTTGCCAGCGATAACAAAATGGGATTTGAGACGACAAAAGCTTCGCCTGTTTGTCGTCTCCCGTATCGTCGGGCTCACGCAGCGGCTTCACTGAGAGAGACTGACACCGTCTGGAAACGGGCCATCAGCTTCCTTCAATCAACCCAGTGTGGAGAGCCGCGCCACAGACAGCCGTCTATAGCGACGCGATACCCCTCCCCCTGAGCGCTAATAAACAAACACGCAGCCTCCCTCGGAGTCCCCCAGGTGGTCTCAGTCAACACACTGAATGGCGCATCACTCAGTGATGGATAAAAAGAAAGCCCATCCGCCCATCGCTCATCTTCTCTTCCCCGTTGCCCTCCCGGCTCACCTCTCCTCCACTGCCGCTCTCTCCCGCTCTTTGATCCACCCTCTCTCGTTTAGCCCTCGTCCCATCCATCTTGGGTGTTCCTGCCCCTGCTCCGAGCTCCAGACAGGCCGAGGGGCTCTGGACACCATCCCTCATCCGACTCTCCCTGCTGGGACAAATAGGTCCCTGAGTGCCCCTCGTGAAGGATGAGCCTGTTAGACATAATACCATTTTCTTTCTCATTTCTTTTTTTTCCCCCCCTCCAACGACTTCCTTCCACTCTCCTTGCATGTGCTCTCATGTCCAGATACATCAAGCCCCTTTCCTGTTTTCCATACAAATTTATGTGTCTGCTCCATTAGGGAATAATCTGTCACACGTGGAGCGAGGTATTTTTCATACGGGTTACATTTACTACACTGCCTCCTTTTTGGTTTGGTTTCCCAAAGATAAATAAATAAATAAATAACGAAGAGGGGTTAAAAACGACAACAAAACACACAAGCCGAACCCTTTTTCACACCACTGTGGTCTTTTGCTTACGGGCAAAACGCCGCGATGGGTGAACCAGTGTTTCACATGTTATCAGCCAATCTGCTCTGAACCTGCAGAACTGGTCGCACACCAGAACCAAAATGACCAGACAACCTGCCGAAACCTGAAGCCACCACATTCAGCACCTGTTGTTTGGGTGTCGACGCGTTAACTTTTCCCAACCAAAGTCGTTATTGGTCAGATAATAACTCGGAAACCCGAGGGAAAACCTCATCTGTTTACGAAGGCCTGACTAAGACGGTTTCTGGGCAGGTGGAGGTGATTTCCAGACGCAGCTGATGGGGCACAGGTATATTCAAACAGAGAGCAGGCCAATAACAGGCGGCCGGTGACGCAACCGTCGGCCCGGCCTGAGCAGGGAGCATCCAAACAGCTTAAATGAAAACCAGAGCCAGAGAGAGTGGAGGCCAATGAAAACCAGCAAAACAACCCTGACAGGATTTCACTCCTCACTGGTTTCATAATAACGGGCTGTTTTTCTGAAAGGGCCTTCCACTTTCTTCTTTTTCCCCTGATCTCTGTCTCTCTCACTTTCTCTCTCTCGTTCTCTCTCTCTCTTTCTCTCTCTCTCTTTCTCTCTTTTTTCCTTGAGCATGATAGCATGATAGTTTTTTTTTTTCTTCCTTTGAGCACTAGCAGAGCAACAACACATTCCTGTCCACATTCCAGCCTCGGGAAAAACAGTGTCCGGAACATAATAAAAGACCAAGCACGTCATTTGTTTTTAAACCCACTTGCTCGCAGGAACAAAGCTGCGCTGAGGGCAGGATTGGGCAAACGTGTGTGTGTTTGTGTGTGTGTGTGTGTGAGAAAGAGACAGTGAGAGCGATGTGTTTGTGTTGACAAGAATCTGTGCGCATGTGTGTTTTCTATTTTTCTCTGTGGTAAAGAATGAGCACGATGAGGTTACTGCTCCGCCACCAACAACATACAACGTGAGGCTCCGCCCACACGCACCACCTGAAATACAAATGTGTAACAAGAAAAAAAAAGCGCTCCCACGCTGATTAGCTCATATCTCCCGCCGCCACCCTGTCACACTCTACATGCTGCTTTCATTGAAGCCATTTCTCTTTCCCCCTGTCCTCTCTTTCCTGTTATTGGCTTTTTATCCCACTTGCCTCGTTTTTTTCCCCCCTTTGCATTCCAGGTCAAATCCCAAGGTACACTATGACCTTGTTTGGATTTACCTGCTCTCCGCGTCCCTGCTGCACAAACACACCCCGGCCAATGGCGCACAAAGACGGACAGAGACATACGCACACGGCTGTACACACAGTGATCATTATTGGATAGCTGTTAAAAAGACTGCCGGACATTTTGGTGCTGCCTTAAGTCGCCACTTTGTTGTGTTGTTGTGGAGACGGAGACGGAGCGTGTGTGCTTGCACTCATGATATTATGCACTGATACATGAGTCTCCCACCAGAGGTGGCAGGTTAGAGATCAGGTCTGTTTGAACGCCGCGGTGTTGTAGATGCGGTCAAAGACCCTCTTGACCTCTACATCCTGCCTGAAACAATATCACTTTCATTCCCCGTCCTCTGGGCCACTCACCAATCTGGAACCACGCGGACATTTCCCATCAATTTCCCATCATTCATCCCCATTTTGTCTTTTACGCCGTCCGATCCACTACATCTGCCACAACCTCCCGAACTCCCAGTTTCCGCACATCTCAAGGTCTCAGGAGTAACTGATACCGACGGGCCAATCCATAGCACCGCTGACCTTATCCTGTCCTCCTTATGTCCGCTGGTCCCCAACCACCCAGACCCAATAGCTGCTCAGGAAGCTAATAATCTCCTTCCTGTATGTGACACATGACGTGGCGGGCCGCCGGAGCCCGTGTTTGAAGGGCGCGTGAGCGTACGTGTGCGCACAAGCCTGAGCACAATGATTATTCAGCCATAATGGAAGTCATAAAGACTTCCGCTGATCGCTATCAGTGTAGACAGAGGGAGTGGAGAGATAATACAGCCACGGGGTGCATGCGAAACACAAGACCAGAGCTGTGCTGACACCCAAACAAAGCTGCTGCCTGAGAGGGCGGGAGATTCCACATACCACGCGCATTATTTCTAAATGTCACTAAATGCCAGCCGGTGTCAGTTCGAAGCCGTGGGTATAAGCACACGTATATAAAAACATGGTTTACAGTTGCTGGGTGGTTGCATGACTGTGATGTGTTTGGATGGCAGCGTCACCCTGACACATGAGTCTGGCTTTTAGGTACTGATATGTGCACCGTATCCCAGCATGCACTGCACCGGCTCTTTCAAAGATTGGATACTTTACGCAGTGAAGGAATTCGGAACATTAACATTAACATCTCCCTAACACAAAACACTGTCCTGCCTGGTACATGACACATGCAGTGGATCCAAATGCCCATCAGAGACACTTCCTGAAGTTTAGTCAAATTAAAGTGAGAATGATATAAAGTCTAAAAGAATAAGAAAAAGAATTCTGACATATTTGTAGTTTCAACACTGACGGATTATCAGATTCCAGTTGTCTCTTTTTCCTTTTCTTTGACCGACATGAGCAGGACTGTTTGGCCTTGGTGGAGGGACGGGATTTACTGACTGCCATTCCAGTTCCTTAATAAATTCCATGAAAACTCCAAAACCAACAAAGTAGTAATCCTTATCAAGACACTGCCTGTGTGCGACACACTGCACAGCACAGTCCTGTTTGACACAGCTGTTTACAGAGCGATCAGTCTCCTTCATGGCGATGACAGTGACGTTTATTCTGAGACACTAAACTTGTCCGTCCACCAAACTTTTATTGATCCACGTCCGTAAAACAGAAATAGTCTGCAACAAAAAACGTGATTTACTTCTGTTCCAATAACGGCGTGAGAAACGGAGAACCGCATGACGCGTTTTATACAACTCACAAAGCGGCGCTAAAAAATAAATGATAAAATTATTTATCCGCTTTTAAACGCTGAACCCGTACTCTTGCACTTTCTGGGATTTATGCCTTAACTAGCAACAATTATCGACTTTACATTGGTTGTCAGTAAGAAAAATATAGGACAACACCAGCGATACCCTATATCTTCCCGAAATCAGCCCCGATACGCTCAGCGGTACGTACGTAAGTGGCCTCCACAGAGATGTCCCACGCAGGAAACATCAAGAGGCCAAAGTTTAACAACCCGCCAATAAACCAGCTGTTCTTACAACCTGCTTTTATATGACCCAATATCACACAACCACTCTGTTAAGACCTGAGGGACCAATAACTTGTGTCATTAATGACCACTGCTTATCCTCGCTCTTGACCTGGACATCGCTGGTAAAAGAGAGAGAGAGAAAAAAACGTCAAAAAAACGAGCACACACACACACACACACACACACACACACACACCCACACACACACACACACACACACACACACACACACACACACACACACACACAGTGTTTATCCTGCCTTTGTCACGTTGATTTTTCAGCTTTAACATAATGTACACATATATGTAAATATAATTTATATTTATAAAACAAATATGGCGAGTGTCTTGATGTTGCCGTCCACACTTGGACAGACGCCAGACGCCGTCTCCACCTGCTTCAGGACGACTTAACGACAGAGAACAGATCTGCCCGGCCATGCTTTCACTCCTGCTCTCCGTCTCCCTCACTGTTTGTCTGTGTCTCGCACACACTCACACACCCACCCCCCCCCCTTACTTGCTTTGTGTCTCAATGGGTCATGTGACTTCCTTCCTGTTGTTTTGACCCCCGAGGTCACGCTGCCTCAGGGTCAGTGTGTGCCTCCTATTGCCGGTTGAACACAATCTGAAAAGCTCCGTCTCCATTTTACTCCCTCACTCTAAAACACACACGCACACACATGCACGCGCACACACATGCACGCACACACACACACACACAGATGGGTGGGCCCCTGTTGAATCTGATTGAACTTTGGAGGAACTCAATGACCAAGTTCTCCTCCTCTTTATGGTGCTCTCCCGCTGACCTTTCCGTCTGTGGAGGACGGCAGACAGGGGGAGGGGGTGGGGTGTGGGGGGGGGGGGGGGGGGGGGGGGGGGTGCTTGTCTCTTGTCATGCCTGACTCAAAAACACACACCCTGTTTTTTGGTCCACACACTGACTGTCGTGCAAAGACAACATTAACCACCGACTGTAGCTGTGTCACTGTAGCACACGGTGGACATCCTCACCCTGAACCTCATTTGGCTCTTGGGGGACACATTGTTACTTTTCGCTTCATAAACGAGAGAGAGGACCCTGTTATCAACCCCCCCCACACACACACACACACACACACACACAGCTTCTGTTCCTATCTAACTCTATTCATACTCTTGGCCAATTCAGAGTCAGCGTCAGAGGGCCCTGCAGTGAATCCACAGAGTGGTTGTCATGGTTACAGATAAGGCCGTGTTTTATCACTCTCCTCAGCTATGGAAAGCACATGACCATGAACTGTGGCACAATTGGCGTAAAGTGTGTATCTGCGTGTGTGTGCGACTGTGGGACACCTGTCTGTGTGCTGTATTGCGTTTGAATGCACAGACGTATGTAGAAGTATGTCACTGGCTGCAGGAACAAACGAAACAAAAGAAAAACGAAAACTTGATAAAGATGAAAAGGACGTTTGCTCAGTGAGAGGTTCAGGAAGAACTTCATCACTGAGCTCATATCCACCTCGCTGGAGTAATATATGTCGGCGTGCACGAGAAATGTTCCTGTCATGAATGGTCTGACATTTGGCAAAGAGGGAAAGAACACTATGCTCTTGCTACACACTTGCGCTACGCTTTATCTGTGTGTGTGTGTGTGTGTGTGCATGTGCCTGCACGTGCACATGCACGGCTTTACACCATGTACCTGGGCTGCCTGAGAGAAAGGGCTGTTCTCCGTGCTGCTCTGGCAGCTCCGGAGAATGCAGGCTGAGAAGCCGTCCAAATTGGATCCACTTTGGCTGCGTAACGTTCTGTTCCCAGTCTGGGAACGACGAGCCCCTTGGACGAGTGTCAAACATAAGTTTCAGCTCCTCAACACGTTATCCAACTAGAGCAAGGTGACCTGCTCGGGTCACTCTGGCCATTTGTGCAGTGAGAACTGTTGCGTGTACTACATTCTCTTTGTTGATACTACGACCGGGTGTGCGTTACCACTCGTGGATTTACGATAAAAAACCAAATACACATACTGCAGATAAGCCTGTTTCTGCCGCGAATATCGGACTTGATTAAACTGATATTCCGGCTGTCAAACCTGTCAGCGCGTAATGCAAATGTTCCATAACAGCTTTATGCAAACAGGACGGGGCCTTTCGTGACCAAGCTAAAGCCGCTCTCAGAAGGGCGGAAATTTTCCTGCAGTTGTCTGGAGGGGCCGTATGTGAACATGCAAATATCAACAAAAGTCATTACTGACATTTTCCAAAGCTATTCCCGAAAGCCCCTCGGCCAGCTTTCCAGAACATGTTTGACTTAATGTGACAAAAGAGCAGGGAGAAAAAAAATTCTATGGAAAATTTATAGAAAGTTAGAGGGAATCAATGTGACTGTGGAAATGAAACTATATGTCCCGCCTCCTGCTGCGTTCGTAATACGTGAACAGAACAGTCGGTTCCAATCCAATTTCACAGACACGTTATGGAGTTCGTATATGAAATCTCCACCACAACGCAGCAGTGGCATCCTGTACTAAAGCACACACTTATATGTTGTTATCGCTCATACAAAAGACCACAACCTCTCCCCGTCATGATCTCCATTCTTTCCTTTAGTGTTGTAAACATTAACCAATGACACGACGTCCACACCACGAGACCTTGGCATCCATAGTCTAACACGCGTACTTTAACTGTACCAGCGGATCCCTTCATCTGTGTGTTGATGATAATACAGGAAATTCAACGCAAGTATTCAATGCTGTGGCTTTTCCTGCAATAATAATAATAATAATAACGATAATAATAACAACAACAACAACATCAACAATAATATTAGTAATAATAGTAATGATTCTTATTGTTTTTGCAGACATCCTCACTGTTGCTTAATTCCACCTTTTAGCTCATTCAAGCAAACACACAAGATGCTCCCCTAGGTTCAGACACAACTAAAAGGCAGACAATGTGCATACAGTATGTGTGTGTGTGTATGTGTAGTTGTGTGCATGTGTAGTTGTGTGCTCGTCAGGTCTTAGCACTTAATTTTCTTGACAGACAATAAATGCAGATGGGCCGTAGATGACTCAAAAGGTAAATGAGAATGGACCAGGCCGGTCGCCGCTGCACCGTTCAGCAACTCCTCTTTCACCCATAAAGAGGCGCCAACCATGCTAATTAAATTACTTCCACCTCCTTAAGTAGGGCAATTATGAGATTTAATTAGTTGGTGGACGGTTGATTGGCTAGCTAACTAATGCCTGATTAAAAAAGTGTAACGGCACTGTGTGATGCTGATTGTCATGTCCAGCTGACAGAGAGCAGGCAAGAGGCCGAGTCGGCTCATTTTCAAAGAAACACACATATATAAATATGTGGGATCAAAAGAAAACAGCAGGGTGTTTTCCTCGACATTTCTCCCTGTATCTCCCCCCAGATGTTAAACGGTCCGGGGTTTTCTCCACTCTTTCATTTTCTTTGACTGTCAGAGACAAATGGAGGAAGAAGGCTTGGCCACCACACAAGGCGGGGTCCACACGACAAAGCATCTGAATGTTTGTTTTCCTCCTGTACTGCCTGCTGAGCATTCTGCCTATTCGTGAAAATTTACCATATATTACAACACACACACACAAACACACATATAAAGGTTTTCCCCTGAATTCCTGGACCACGTGATAAATTTCACCTCCAAATGTGGCATACAAACCCCAGCAGCGTGCACATAGGATCAGGGGTGACACGAGGAAGTTGTTTCCACACACGCATGTGGACGATGGTCTGTTTGTGGCGGCGGCTGTGGGTTGTTAATGTAAATCTGACAGAAAGCAGAGAGCGGTCCTTGAGAGACAACCCGAGGGAGAAAAGCAACGTTGCAGCACAATGGTTTCGCTGTGCCGACAGGGCCTTCAGTTGCCATGGAAACCATACGGTTTATTGACATAATTTCAGAGAGTTCCTGGAAATCCCAACCTCTGCGTTATTTTGTCACTTTCCTTGATGCATGTAATGTACTGATTGTCACAAAAGCACTTATCGCTCTTTGCATATTGTGTTAATATAATATTCATGTATCACATTAGAGTGGGTCTATGTTTTGTTCTTGTTTCGTGTTTGTTAAAGACTAAATGCGAGTGTGCGTTTGTGTCTAACCACTTTACAGATGCAGTTGCAGCTAATTGTTCCCTTATGAGTCCGTCAGCTGACAGGTATTTCTGTGTACATATGTATGTCCCTGTGTCTATATGAACAAAAATGTGTCTTTGCCTTTGTCAGCAGTATTAGGCTTATTAAACTGCGACTGCGTTAATTCGTTTTATCATCAAAGACAGTGCGGCTCAGTGTCGCCTGATCTGCTGACTGTTGGGGAACAGGAGAATGGAGGCCGCGTGATTCCGCCGGATGCTGTCTCGATATAAGGAGGGTGGAGCAGACGGGCTTCATCTTCTTCACTGATCTGCTGTCAATGATTTATCACTTTGTTTTGCTTTTCTTAGCGCACACGGGCACTGGATCACACAGATAACAAATGTGTTTACTGCATGTTTATTACCTTCAACCTGTTTTTCCTGACAGATGTTTTTCAGTGGAGCAAACTCAAAGTCCAACATGATTTTTTTAAATGTACTGTCCTGTCTGAGTCCAGTGCTTGCTCTGCTTTGGTCTCCACCACCTCCCCTGACAATTAAAAAAAATATTAAAAAATAACAATGAGTTGCAAAAATATTAAAATGTTCTTCAGCGATGAGGGAACCGTTGAGTTGGATATAATTTAGTGTTGGTTTGTCACTGAAAGCAGCCTCTTTAAAATGACATGCGCCGTTGATCCATTGTCTGTATAAAATATTAACAAGTGCGGTAAGTGCAGCACGTCGGTTGTGAGTGTGTGTGTGTGTGTGTGTGTGTGTATGTTTGTTCTTCTGGCGTGACTTTGTGTCTTATCTGATGCTTGAGAGGTCTGATCTGATGTGATGGATGTGTCTGAAGAGACAGACCTCAAACTCGTTAATTGAAAATTGAGACAGTGCTGGGATGATGTTATTGATTTTCACGCCGGCGGCGAGGAGCACGCGGAAGTCTGTGCCACTCGGAGAAAAGGGTGAAGAGGTGAAAATGAAATAACAGTGGGGTCAAAGGAGGACAGGGGAAAAAAGTGGGAGAGGGAGGAGGATGAAGAGAGGGAGTGACGGGGGTAGAGAAAGGGATCAGGAGGTTAGGGGAGGTAGTAAAGTGGGGCTGAAAGATGGACATTACAGGGATTTTAAATGCTTGGGAAAAGAGCCGCCATCCTTCATGTTTGTTACGAGCGTAACCCTGAGCCGCTGGTCATCGTAAAGCTGCTGAAGGACCCACACAAGAAGAAGCAACAACCCTTCAACCCTCGTGCCATTTCTTCACAGCATCGATCACACGGAACCAACATCAGTCCCCAGACTGTTTACAAACAACATCAACCTGGAAACCCTCCAACCAGTGCTCAAATAATCAATAGCGGTGGGAACCATGTTTACTCCAGTGTTTCATGGCCTTTAAATGTGTCAGATGGAGGGACACAGATACAGCTTCCATTTGTTTCCAATCTCACGACCATCTCTCTCTCTCTCGCTCTCTCTGTGTCTCGAGCACAAACACATGGAGACAAAGACAAACAGCGCTGTATGTCAGCATGTCTCTGGCGAATGCGTAGAGGTGGTTTGTCGACCAAATCAAAAGGCATGTGATCAATATCATGCCTCCCGCTTATTGTCAACATCACATGCAGCACCTTCCTCCTTCTCAACAACCCCACCTACACACGCTTCCATCTTTTAACAAACCATACAACACAGCCAAAACCAAATATAACCTGTTAATCAGATAATCCTCATAAAAACAAACTGTCCGTTAGTGAAACTACAGGGTCACCGGTATTATGCCTTGTTGGATTCCGACAGCCTGTTTGCAGACACAATCACAGAACCACAGCGTCCAACACAAAGATTTTTGTCATAACAGCGTAATTGCTCACTCCGCGCCCACACACACACACACACACACGCACACACACACACACACACACACACACACACACACACACACGTTGACGATATTTGTGTCAAGCGAGAGCTTTGCGCCACTAAAGCAGAGGCTTAGGTGGTTATTTAATGACTTTTATAATGCAGCCTTGGTCTCGGGGAAAAAAAAAAAAATTACAGCGGTCCAGACCTTGGGGACCTCATAACTGGCTACAGGGGGTGATGAAGACCAAAGGGAATCAAGGGAAACAGAAGATATATGGCAAAGGTGACCACATCCACTGCCCTAGATGGAAGACTAAGGGGAAGAGGCTGTGTGTTTGATGAAGGGTTTATTGGGTTAGCATCAGGGGGCGGTTTGGTCCAGATTACCTTCTGGCCATTTACCCCCCACCCCCCTTACTGTGTAATGGTGGACCTTTACAACCTGGAAGAAATGACAAAATGGCCCCTGTGACAGTTCTACTGGTGGGGACATACACCCCTTCTATCCACAGTGACCTGAACCCCAATCAATGGCTGAAGCTCCACCGTGTATTTTTATGTAACCGTATTTAAGTGACCCATCACGCGTGAAACTGTAAGTGACAGAACTTTCACCTCCCAGACAAGTGTGTGACATCCTTTTTTTTAAATGCTTTGTTTACCGTGTTTACTCTAAAACATCAGTCTGGTGTTCCGAGGTTTGTTGGAAAAGCTCCTAGTGGAAAATCGGCGCGCTGCAACAGAGAGACAGAGAAATCAGAAAACAAACAACAACAACGATGGCCCTAATGAGAGACATGACTTTTTTTGTATGTGATTCTATGTAGGGATTGAAGGCAGTGTGGGAACAGTAACTCCACTTATAATAATATTATTATTTTTATATTCTCCAGCAGTGATTTAGAGAATGAAGTTATCTTCTTTGCAGCTGCATATCTCCTTTATTTTTCTGTTGAAATCCTGGACCAGACACAGAGTTATTTACACCTGACAGTGCATGATTCAGCACTCTCCCACACTCGCTGAGATTCCTACAACACTACTCCAGCGGGTTATTTATGTGGGAAGACGCGGTTCAGTTGTTGGGCTGACATAACCGCTGCTTGTCTTGACCTGAATTTGAACAGAAACCACCGCAGGTTAAAATACCTGGAGGGACAGTCTCTCATCCTGGGAAAAAGTCACCGCTCCGCCAGAGGTGTGAAAGAGCTGGCTCATCAGAAATATACAAGGAACCACATTGGACCTGCCAGAGGAGATACTGTTGTCTTTTCTGTCTTTTACCAAACACACTGGGAGACGACAGGACAACGTTGTGTGCTGACGTGGAAAACTCAACTCCAGCATCTTTTACCAGATAGGAACTAAATTAGGATCAAAACAGGGCAATGTCTCAACTCTACGCTCTCCTGTTTGCAAATGGTCATCAATCATTATCTGTTTATCTCAGATTTCTGTTTATCACTCGCCTCCATCTGTTTACCTGCTTACCTCACAGGGCGCATCCCACATCCTCCCCACTGCATACCCCACATTTCTTTTCTATAGGTACGGTCTGGGGGCCAGTTAACAGCACAGGTAGAAACATGTCTGAGATGGACCGTTCCATCAACACCTTGTTCTCAGCACGCATTTCTACACATTTCTCATCACCCCTCCCCTGAACATCCATTCATCTTCCATCAGCATCCAACACATCAGCGTTCACTGACACCAACCGCTCCTCGCTAGTGCCAGTGAATAATTCTGCTTCATAAAATGTGACACATCGCAGTAGGTCAGCTTGACCTGTTGGATCATCAAATGCTGTGTCAGCATGAGCCATAATGATCAAACGCCGATAAGGACCAATCCGCAGAATCAAATGAGCTTTTTACAGCGCACCCAAACTATTGTTGGAACATCTTGGTCGTGTCGGTGCTACTGACTATCCTCTCTCTCTCTCTGACACACACGTACACATACAAAGAGAGAGAGGGAGAGAGGGGGGGAGGGAGGGGGAGAGAGAGAGGAAGCCTTGACACAATTGTGCTTTATTGCTGTACATGTACAGTACTTATAAAACATTGGGAACATAATTATGAAATATCACAAAATCTTTTTTTTTCTCTTTCCACAAACACATACGTATGCAGGTCAAAACATAGTTCATGTCATGTACAAAACAAAAGTTACAATTAAAAAAAAACAACACTATGAAAGGCAGTGAGATACCCCCGGCCTAGTGCTAAAACATTGTCTCTCTCTCTGGACACGTATACATGGACTGGGGACAAGAGAATGGCCACTCTGCACTGGCTGGAGCACCAGAGAGCTGGTCTCAGAGCAGAGGCTTTGGCATCCTTATGACAGTCTGAGCTAGGTCATAAGTGATGGTATATGATGGAGTCGATACATGCGCATTGGCACGGTCAAGACAGAGGTGGGTGTAGGAAGATGACGAGTGGTCAGATGAGACGACGGGAACAGATAAGTGATTCACAGTGAAGTTGGAAGCAGTTTGTCACATTATACAGCCATTTCAAAAAAAAAAAGAAAATCAGCATAAGCACATTATAGGGGGGGTTAGGTCCAAAATGCGGTCATGCAAGATAAAAAGCAATGATATGCTTTAAATAAAAAACAAGTAAAAACATCTCATCGGCTCATTTCATGATCTCACCTGTTTTTCCAGTCACATAGGATTATAATCCCGTGTGAATGAGCTGAATGGGACCAAAGTGAGAACGCAGCAAACAAGATATGAATGAATGAAGCAAACGAATTCCTTCGTATTATTATTATTATTATTATAATTATTATTAACTTGTTTTTAGAAAACAAACTGCATACATAACGTCTGAAGACAATAATCACATTAAGCAATCAGCTATACTCTTTAAATATCGGTTGCATGTTCCAGTAATAAATTACACAGGGTTTCATTGACGCACAGGTGGTGAAATAAAAAAACTGCATTTATACATTCAACCACTCAGCTGAAAATGCATCTCAGCTGATTCGCCATCTTTCTCCAATTCCTCAATATTTGTGAGCCTTCGCCCTTCGACAACAGCCGAGATCGATCATGTGACGCTGCTGCTAATTTGTCAGGCCGAATCAATCGGAGACATTGTGGGTGATCAGTGGGAATGAGAAATCCATTCGCGCTATTGATACTTTGTGGTTGTAACAATTCAGACCAATTTTCAAATATCAAACGCCTCGTCGAGACACGCCCAGGCCATTACAGAAGTCAACACGACACCACATAAACACTGTGCAATAAAACATCCATATACAATTAAAAGTTCCACCTTGCATTAAAAGGAACAAAACAATAGGGTCAAGAGGGAGGAATAATATTAAATAGTATAAAGAATTTCATAGCCATAGACAATCATTCTGAAAAAAGATATTCAAAATTTAAAATAAACTTCTCTTTACCTTAATCATTGCATCTAACCCATGACATTCTAACATCTCAGCATCACTGTCATAGACAGCATCTCTCTCCTTTTCCTTGACTTTCAATTCAATCTGTGCTTTTCACGCCATAGCAAAAGCTACAAAACACGACGCTCCTCACAATTTTCGTAGCAGTTGCCATGGAAACACCCGTAGAGCCGGTTCGATCCATTAGGAAAGGTGGTGGGGGGGTCAGTGAAGGGGGGGGGGGTCAGTTTGTTGGGGTCATGTGTGGAGAGGGGGTAACACAGAAGGTTGAGGGTGACTGTGAGGGCCCACGTAAGGGAATCTGTACAATTATCGAGTTCATCTCCTGCGCGAGTTCCAGGGCTCTGCACAAATCCAAGTCTCCTGAACGACAACAAACATGTGGAACCGCTCCGATGTCGATGAGACACAATGACAGTTAACTTGCTACTTTTCACGTGCAGACTTTTGTCTTTGTCTTTTTCCACATTTTCTTTCCATCGCTAGGATTTGGTCATTCTGTACATATGAGTATACGAAGACTTCTGCACACGTCAGGCTTTATAACTATACTTATTATTTTAGACACATCTTTAATAAGCCGAGTCGCTTTGGCACAGTTTCATGCTCTCAACATGAACTATATACCTCGCAAGCTAGCGTTTTGTGGGTTTACCTTTATCCCTTAAACCACAGTAAGGTCTGTTTTTTTTTTTATTTGATCCCATTCTCATAGAAACGTAAGTGCAGTAGTTAGCATTTTGGCCAGGCTTGATTCCTCAAAGGCTGGTGGTAACAGTAGGGAAGAGAAGTGCACCTTGGGATATTACCGGGGTTACGCTGACCCCTGGTCGCACATTGCCGGGGCAGTAGTAGCACTTAGAGTGCTGTGTACCTGATAAACGTCCCCTGTCTAAGTTAGTACTGCGATGCGAACAACTGGAGGTGTCCAATAGCATCCTGTAAACGTTAGAGAGGTCTGAGACACAAGCACTCATGGGAAACATAACATGACAGCACGTCAAGTATAATCAGCACCATGTTTTGCGGTGGAGATCGTTCCTGTGCAACAGTACACCACGGCAGACTAAGATATAGATAGGCGTTGCTATTTAATACCTGACTGCCGAGAAGATGTTGTTACTAAATCCATCATTGGACATCATGAATTTGAATCTCAGAAGACCTGAGACAAGATAACATCATCTGTATTATTTTAACCATTTGTTAGTAAAATATCTGATGACAAAATAACCCCATATATTTACTTATATCACATAGGTTGGGGCTTTTTCCACAGTCAAAGTCAGAAGCTGAGAGGCAGGACCTTCACCCCAGGGACTCAGCTAATGCTTTGGGGCTTGGAGCGTCAGCTTAGCCCCCGGGTATTCAGGTTACTTGGTCTACATTAAAATAAAAATAAAAGAGCGTGTCCGGTTGAGGAAAAAGAGAGAGAGAGGGAGGAAAGTCATAGCCAATACGTGTGACTGCCACCCAACAGCCTCTTTCATGGAGAGGCCTTCCTGTTGGTCCAGAGCAGTGTGGGGGGCAAGGGTGGAGACTGAGGTGGACGCTGTTTCCAGTCACCCCGCCCCTCACACTGCACTCGCCGCCATCGCAGGAGCTCTCTCAGGGCGGCACTTTCATCCCCATTGGAAAGACGCAGCCGCTGGAACACCTGGAGGAGCGACGTGAGGAGAGAGGAGAAGAAAGAGGACAAGAACACATTTACATCCATAGAACAGACTGAGTAACGGCTTCTTTCCTGAATGGACAGGCAGGCGGATGACAAAACGCTGAAATGACCCGGCAATGATCGGCGGCATGAAGGGGAAGAGGGCGTGAGGGACAAGTCGTGGTTTTCACAAAACAGAAAAGCTTCATTCTTATCTCCTTGTCACTGCACACCTCCCCTCAAACGGATGGAAAAAATATAAAGTATCATCCTCCAACCTTGTCACCATTAGAAATGACCACACAGTGAGAATGAAAAATGGGACAGCTTTGTCTGATTCATCATCGTGAAAGAGGCAGTGACCGGCGGGATGAATTTCTCTTCTTAAAGACGGTCATTTTTACTCATGGATCATTCTAATGAACAACACGGAGATGAATTCTGGGGCTGACACGGAGCCATCTCGTGGGACCGTGGCTACAACAGGAAGCAGTGGGGGGAAATCCCCTCTTTGACTGACAGCTTTAACGGCACCTCATTTCCATATTCTATCTGTGAAAGCCACGCAGTGTACATCAGCTGTAGGAAGAGCTTTTGAATTATAGCAGGGCACCTTGTGCAGGCAACAACTCTGTGTGGCTCTCCTAATTTCTCACAGAAAATCAGGTCAAATAGCACACACACACACGTGTGCGCGCGTGCACACACATACACACAGAGTACGCACAAGGCACCATCAATCATTTGCCAGTCAATACCCCCGTAAATCAATCAGAAAGGAATTCCAATCTCCCTCAGTCCGCAGTACCAGCAACAGGATGGGGTCCTGATGATCCTGATCAGATTAGGAACTAGAGGTTATAATGGTGGCAGTTTATGGCCTGTTAAAGAGGGAAAAAAATGTTCTTTCATGCTCCGCTAGGAGATTTAAAGGCTGAGGCTGGCATTACTCAGCAGCGTGATATATTTTCCCTGCTGCCAACAAATACTATGAAAACACCAAACACAACATTACAACCAATGTTAACTACAATTTTAATGCTGTGACTATGACCCCCATCCTCCATTTTTTTTGTATCTGCAGCGTAAATAGTCCACATGACAGTACAGTGTAATGCAACACACACACACACACTGACTCTTTGCACAGGCACACACACACAATACTCCACGACCTAATCCATAATTTACACCTCCCTGCCAGGCTATTCTCTGCCCTGGCGCCAGCCGGGAACACCAGCTACTGGAACAGAGGGAACGCCATGTCCTTTTGCAATGAGTGACTTTACATTAACATGTGCACACAGAGCGAGAGAGAGACAGAGAGTGAGACAGTGGAAAATAGTTCATATACTTTTAATCACTGCGAGAAGAGCTCTGTTGTTAGTTTGAATAGTGCCACTCTATGGGGTCAAAACTGATATGAATTATTCCTAATCATGTAAAATTGCTATAGTGATTTCACAACGTAGCATATCCTGAATGAGGACATTCAGGGACCGCCTTCCTCCATTGATAACACTATCCACCATCCTTGCTCTGAAATTCTGAGCAAGAGGGCGGGCGCCAATGTGCAAATCCAAACGTACATGTTAATGGGTAGTAACGTTATGGTGATTGTATGATAATGTAAGACGACTTGTGGTCAATCCAAACTGCCAGCCACAGGCTGGGTGCCCTGAGGACACAGAGTGTGACGATATCCCTCCAAGTGTCTTCTCATAAAACACACACACACTTTTCAATGCCACACAACTAGCAAAATGTGCACAAATGTCAGATGGCTAAACCGTAAAATGTTTTTATGTTCTGTTATGATCTTATCCAGAAACACATAGAAATTAATATTTACACATCACAGGATTAAAGACCTACGATAATCTGGGCACAACAGCCTTCACTAATCTGCACAAACACTCGCATAAGGAAGTCAATAAATAGCTTGTATTACTGGAACTATTTTGCTCATGTTACTGGACAAGAAGAGAGCATGTGATAGACTGAGAACTAGAGGAACTGCAGAGAGTGAGAGGTGTCGGCGATCACTGATGACCTGTTTGTAAGCTCTTTCCTGGAAACTTCACTGAATGGGTTACGTGACGTTAGGATTTCAGAGAAAGTGAACTCATGCATATGCGTTAACCTTGGCAAACACAAAGAATTGATGCAAGGAAACAGAGTCGCTGGCTCACTCAGTCATTCTCACTCCTAAAGTCTTGTTATTCTGAGTAACAGACACATGGCACAGTGTTTCGCTCCCTTTTTAACTCTCAGAACTGCCTGCAGGGCTAAACAAAGAACATTAATATCTGGATCATCCAAGCATGTAGCAGTCTGTTCATATTCCTTATATGATTATGTTGCCTGCTAACTAGGGGACCTCAAACAACCCAGTCCATTCATTCCTAAATAATTATGAATTATCCCTTCATCCTTTCCTTTTGATTTATCCCTTTACATCTTGTCATCTTAATTAAATATAGTCTGGAATTGACTTAACGGTATTATGGGTCAGCGTTGTTCCCGTCTCTTGAATAAACATGTGATAATGAACGTGTTATAGAAAAAAACTGTAAAACAGTAAAATACTGATACAAGTGTCCCTCTTTCCACATGAACATACATAGAAGGGAACAGGACCAATGTCACTGGGATGAAAATGTTGATGGGATGAAAAAGGGTGATGATGCTTGGCTAGATGCAACAGTGATCACCAATAATGCAACAACAAAAGATGAGAGCAGATGAATAAGCAACAGTAAAAACTGCAGCTCTGTTGTCCTTGAACAGACGTCTGCGCATCACAGCAGTAAAATCCACATCTATCAATGTTGGTGCTCACGCTCCTCTGAGCATGCATCAGCATATGTTAAGGTAAACACAGTCCTGAAGGAAACAATTAGATGTATAGTCCGCGACAATATGCATTTACTTAATTATCGTAAGCAGTGATCAGTTCTCTATTACTGCGAGTGCTATTTCCCACAACAAGTGCAACTTTGAAAGCATTCACATAAAATGCTTCCTGTCAAGCTGCAGTCAGAAATTAAATACAAATACAAACAATCATTTATGGCAATTTGCAATACATTGCGCTTAAATGACTGAAATGATTGACTTAAATGATTTTCTGAATTCAACATCTTGTAAACCATTTCACCAGAACACAAATGATACGGACAGCTTTAAACAGACGAGTGTTTTCAGTTTTGACAGTGATTGCGCGCACATCTGCTGATGCACAAAGTCTAGCTGAAGCCAAGAGCTGCAGTTTCTCTCTGCAAATAAGGAATAAAAAAAGTGGGATGGTAACGGGGCAATCAGTGTCTCTGATTCTAGGATCAGCCTCTGCCCCTGACTGACAAAGCACCACAAGCACAGACATCATGGGGAGCAGGAGTGATGTCCCGCAGAAGCAGTGGTTTTCAAGGTTTTTCTTCCTAAGACCCCTGTTTTGTCAGATTCAGTCAAAAATAAATACTTTATTCATTTGAGTTTGCTGTCAAATGCATGTAATTACATAACAATAATGTAAAAACAGGGGTTTTCATCTTAAAAAAATAGACTTTGTGCAGCAAACTAGACTAAATTTATGTTAAATTGAAGTTTTTTTTCATCAGTATCCCAGACAAGGTCTATGAAAAACACTGCCATTAATGACGGAGAGCAGCGAGGCATGACATTCACTCACCACATCTCTACATGTGAACAGGGCTTCCAAGTGAACCCCCTGCCCCCCCCACCCCCCTCGCTGTTTTAGAGGGCCGCCCCCGCACCAAACGGAGAAAAGTTGAGATGTCCCCTCTGGAAGATAAAGAAGGGAGGAAAAGGAACAGCCACGTTCATCAGAATCACAGTGAGACAGAGAGGGAGAAGAGTTACTTAAAGCACAAGAGAAAATACGGCCCAACAGTTTACACTTAAATTAGCTGCTTTCAATTTTTTCTTAATGCCACAGCAAAGCAGTGTAATACATCAGTATGATAGCTCACACAACTACCAACTTTAAGTAGATGCATTAGATGAGCTCACTTCAGTCTTAAGTCTATCTGAGGACTGTGTACACAGTGTGCCTTCACATCTCTAGAGGCAGTGTCTTACGAATGATGTGTGCTGAACCACTCCCAAAGTGGGACAAGGCGTTCTTTGCTCAGTCTTGTGGTTAATGCACCATCAGCGGTGAGACTCAAGCACCTACTGTTGCAGCGTGTGAGGAATCTGAATCAGTTTCCATGTGCTGAAACTTTCTTTTCAGCACAGGGGCAAAATAGCTGTATTCTAAAACACACACACAACACAGTTCCAACTATGGAGAAGAGCATGTACTGTATAAACTGAACGAAGACAACAAAAAGGGCGAACATCTGTTCAATCGTTAATATTCAATCATTAAACAAAAGAGATCCACCTTGTGATTTTTATATTTATATACATATACAGTGTGTGTGTGTGTGTGTATATTCTCAAAAGAGAATCTGACTGTTATTTTATATAATTATTAAGATTTCTAACATATGTGTTAACCAGGTTTGTGGTATGTTTCACTGGCATTGTGGTAAATTGGCAAGAGGCTGTTTAATTTTAGATGGTCTCTACTTATGGATTCTATATGAGTGTGTGTGTCTGTGCGCGCATGCAGGACATTAAATTAAAACCTTGTAATTGTACACCTGACTACAAAGCCAGGGAAAGCTCACATATCATGAGTGATACCTGGTGTTCAATGGAGGCCACTTTCCGGTCCACTCTAAATGTCAAGGAGCCCAAAACAAAATACAAGTCTGATGGGGTTGCGCTGTAATTGTGCGGGTAAGTATGCGTATGACGCACATGTCAAGATTTTTAAACAAATAAAACAAAGGCACTGCATGTGGTGTTAAGAAATTAAAACTAAAGCATCAGCGTAAGGTCTCTGAGGCAAACTGGGTGCTTGTGTGTTTACCTGTGTATGATGGCTGTCCATGTGTCTGTGTAAAGAGGTGGAGCTGGAGGAGTAGGACTTGCTGTGACTCTCATCTTCCAGCGACCCTTAAACACAATATCAAAAAGCACTTTATGAAGAATGGGCTTCTATAACAGGAAGTCCTCTCACACAGATACAGACTGAAGGAGTGTGTGCTGAAATGAAATGTAGAATCTAATGATCATTAACAGCACATGCTAATGTACGCAAATGAACAATCATTCTGCATAGCTAACTTAGCATAGCTTTAAGCTGCAAATGATAAATTATCAGTTCATTATCCTGTCATTATCTTGCATATGTTTTTTTTTTTTTACACTTTTTACCATTTTGACTGTTAATGTTCATGGGGCTGTTACCATTGGAGATCTGGTTGCCGTTCTCGATGGGGGCGAGACTTGGGGAGTGGGGCGAGTGGTTGTTGGCGTTCTTGTCCTGCAGCGGCAGAGATGGTGAGGTGGGAGCAGAGCCACAGTCTTCCCTGCCTGGCAGATTGATATTCGAATTGAATCCTGTGGGGAAGATAGCCAGAAAAAGAAAAACACACACACAACGTGTCAGTGCATGTCATTTACACTAACATCAGATATTAGATTCCATCGTGCATTGTATCATCATATTATTGCCAGAATACCTATTTTGTTTGTCTCGATTTTCCAATGAAGTCCCACCCATCCCTGCACCTCTATCTATCCTAACCTTTTAAAGAGTAGTCATTCGGCTCTGCCTGGTGGGAAGGTGACTCCACATGACCTGATTTTGCCCCTGCTGCTGTACCTCAGGGCTCACATGCTCTCATACACTGAATGAGTAAGTGACTGTGGGCACATACAGTATGTGTGTGGGCGTGTGAATGGGAAATTGTCAGCTGCTGTCCCACACTGAGAATGTGTGCCTCCTGGTCCCCCCACAGTCACACGCTGTCTAAATTTAAACATAGCAAAACTACTATGGGTCCAAACGGTGTAGGTGTATGTTTGTAAGGGGCCAGGTAGAGAAGTGACTGTTTGTACAATGAAGACTACAGAACGTGACCTTTTTGATTTTTGCTATATTTTGTATGTTGCTATTGAGACATGCGAGGTCTTGTGGCAGTGATTTCCTGAAGCCTGCCCCGTCAAGACCACCTGCCACCTTCCCCTGGCATTCCTGTGGTTTTCTCATTCCTTGTGGATGTGGTAGGGGGAAGGAGGAAGGAAAGACAGCTGCTCTTCACAGAGATGTCTGGGATAGCAACTGTAACCCCTGGCCACTCCCACAGCGTCAGGTATCAGACTCAGTCATTTAACAACCAACAGGGAACGGAAGTAGGCAATCCTGTTAAGCCCATCGGCATCCCTCCGCTCAGTGATCTAAGCAGGCCGCCCTCGCTTTGCCCACTCAAAATACCAGAGCGCCTGGTTCCCGCGTCACACATACTGTTTCCATGACGGCAGCGCTTTTTCCTGTGCAGGCCCAGGTGCGGATGAAGAGTCAAGTGCAAGGTGTCATGTGAGGCAAACGTGTCAGCATGTGCACTTTCATACAGTCTCTTATAAGGAGCTCAGCGACCTGCCCTTTGAACTTGTAACAATTATAGTGAAGTATGACGCAACCGCGTCCTGTGCAGTTGACGCAGATCAACAACAAGAACACGCCTCAGGGACGATGACTGATTAGTGACAGCTGCAGCGACCACTTTCACTTGTGAGGAAATTTTCTAACTTGTCAACTGGATAATTGTCCAGGATGTCCCTGTTTGCTGTGACTGGGCAGTCACAGTCTCCTCAACAGAACATGAGTGAACTGTTCAATATTTAATCGCCATCATCATGCATGCAGCCCATGCATTATTTACCCAGGCACAACTAATACACTTCAGGGAAACAGACATTCAGAATGGGACAACATATTTTCTACCCTCTCCCATGGGCGAGTGCGTTCTGAATATGAAATTTCACTAAAAAAAACAACACTTGCTCTTGAAGGTTTGAACCCTCTGACCTGAGGCAGCACCGATTTCATTTTTTATATGAGATTAATATGTTTGCCCTCCTTTTGCAAAGGTCAACCTTTGCATCAGTGTCATGGAGTCTATATGTGCTCCGCATGTTCTGCGCTGTTTCGCAACACATTCAGATCACAGGAAGTGTGGTGTGATGGTAAATGGGCTACATCTGCTACCTCATTTGCTAACATGCTGGAAGGCAGCTGCAGCAGCCAAAGGGCACTGCACTGGAGACTGTAAAAAATGGGATGCCTCAAGTGGGCCAAAGAGCCTGGACACCTGAATTAATATAAATGTTTCCAATTGCAGAGAAGAGGGATTTATGAGGAAACCTTTGGATGTTAGTGCATGTCAGTTCATATGAGGGCATGTATGTCATTAAACCACGTATAAAACAAGTGTTTACACACAGTGAGGTCTCAGCTAGTGTTTTAGATGTGTGCAAACTGTGTTTGTGTGTCTTTGTGCTCTACTGACAGACCTCCGTCTCTCAGCTTGCGTCCGGACTTCCTCAGCAAGCTGCGTCCAGAGCTGAACAGAGTGTTGAGTTCATCCAGGGGGCTGGTCAGAGGTCTGCCATTAGCTGGATTGAACAGCAGGGGAGAGGAGGAGCAGGAGTGTGCTCTCCGAGGCTCTGGGCGAGACATCTTCACTGGTGAGTAGGGAGGAGGCTTCCCCAGTGGTTCCCCTCCTGCCCTCTGCGAAGACGTTTTAGGGGAGTCTGAGCTCCCCGTGACAGATGCTGCCCGTGTCAGAGCCAGGAAGCTGGCCTCGGGTGGGAAGGGGAAGTGTGAAGGAGGCCTGTAGGGAGGCGGTGGGGCACTGGGTGGAGGAGGTGGAGGAGGAGGGGTGAGGGGAGGCGTAGACTTTTTCTCTGGCATAAGGACAGTGAGGCTGGGGGAGGAATCAGCCCTCTGGCGGGCATACTGTGGGGACAGGGGGCTGTCTGGGCCAGCTGCATAGTTCAGGTTTGTCTCGAACACTGGCAGCTTTTTAACCTCGAGGGGGGTGAGGGGTGACTCATCTGAGGCAGGAGAGCAGGTGACGGGGGAGGGTGGGAACACCAGGAGAGGTGGACGATGGGGAAGCAGGTTGGGGAAGGGAGCAGGGATGTCACAGCTGCCGTCTCTGCCGTGCTGGGCTTTGGAAGCTGCACTGGTTGACGTGGTCTGTGAGTGAGCGATGTCCATGGAACCAGCCACTCCTGTTGCTACTCTCTTGGTCTCTCCACTCTGAGGAGGAGACGTCCCTAATCCTACCAGTCCCAAGGTTAAAGCCTCCAGTTTTGCTGCCCTGGTAACCACAGAGGCAGGAGGTCCACCATCTTCAGGGGGCAAATATTTCATCTCCTCATAGACGGCCTCGGAGTCGGCAGCCTGGTCAGGACTGTCAGGAGGCTCCTGGAGGCTCCGAGCACGTGGCTGGGAGCCCAACATCTCTATGTACACGTCCTCTTCATCATGACCCTGGTACAGGCTCAGTGCTACTCCTTGTGGAGCATCAATGGAGGCCGCTTTTTGCATCAGACCACCAAACCCTCCGAATGCCCCAGCATGGGATAGCAAGGCCAGCTTTACATCAGTGGGGCGCAGCTGGTTGAGGTGGGGTGCTACAGCGTTGATCTCCTCATACGAGCCCGTCAGCTTAGTGTTGGGACTGCGCTTAGGTTTGGGGGGTGGCACCTTCCTCATTGCCGTGTAGTCATCACTGTGGGGGCGGGGCTTGGACAAGCCTGAGGAAATTATCAATAAGCCAATTAGATACAGAGAGAAAGCAACAGCAACAGTACTCAAGCATATAAAAACACCATCTGTTGTATCTTCTAAAGACCAGTGGAGGTGCTTTACCTGCAGGATCTGTAGGGGAAAACTGGGATTTAGGGGGACTTCCAGCTGGTGAACTGTAGCCCTCTGGAGTGGGGCTTTCTTTGGCTGCCATCGTCAACCCAGCACTGACTGCTTCATAAGACGCACTCAGACGGGTGTTGGGGTCCCTCTTTGGTTTGGGAGGAGGTTGCTTCCTCGGAGATGAAAGACTTCCCCCACTTGTTCCATCGTCACTGGTAAGAGCGACCGGCTGCAGGCCTGGTTTGATAGGTGGACTGGCAGAGGAATGTAACATCTCCATTGCAAGGGGGATAGGCACTGAGCTGGACCGAAAGTGTCGTATGACTCTGCCCCCGTTGACAAGGCCCTCATGAACTTTTCCACTTTTCTCTGCAACCCTATAAATAAGGAACAAAAGAATTGTGTGCTAAATAAAGATTTAATTGTTTGTCAACTTATATAATCACTCCATTCACTGTACTTGATTTATACTTCCCGCAAACCAAGCAAAAAACAAGCTATCGCCATCTTGACATTTTCCCAAAATTATTTTCCTGATTTAGTTGATTACATCATTTACATCTTCAGTATATTCAAACTCCATCGACAAAAATGAGCTAAGGAGGCTAATTGAAGGATAAAGACCAGAGAGATTTAGCTTTTAAACTGTATCCACTGGCAATAATTTGATAACATATCCAGCTTGACATTTCCTTCACTAATCTGGTCGTGCCATCTGTTGGATCCTTGATTGCAGGCAAAGGGGGGCAGTGCGGGGAACTGGTCAAGCATGTGTGCAGGTGATGGGGAGGGGCAGTTTAAAATCCTGCTGAGAAATTAGCTGAGTTTGGGTGAGTGCATTTGTATGTGAGTGTGCAAAAGTGTGTACGTGCCCTTTAATCCCCCCTATAATGCGGCGACTATGATGCCTCTCCCAGTCTGCCCACTGACAAACATGCTCCAGTTAGAAGCCTCCCAGGGCTCCTGTTCACTGTCCCAGCAGCAGATGTTACATGTGCAAGGACACATGTAGGATACAGACTGGATCAGAATGCATGTTTCTTTTTATCTTTCTGGACGCATTGTCTACACCTAATGTTAACACACATTTCAACAATTAAAATGTATTAAGAAGTATTTAAATTAGCTGTTGCCATGAATCTTTAAAAGTTAAAGCAAACACATACTGATTTGAGTGTGGTCAGCAAAGCTTGAAATATAAGCTTATTATTTGCCACAAAAAACCCACCTAAAATTTAAGTACAAAAATCAAAAATGCATTTTTTAAATTACTTATATGTTTTACAACCTTTCTACCTCTGCCCTCTGCAGTTGTTTCATCTTCTCCAGATAAATATGTTATATCCGTATGCGGTGCGGTGAAGATAGAATAGCATTCCATAGATGCAACACAATACTTTTCTAATCTGATAAGGCAGATCATTATCTTACTATCCATCATGAAACTTGCAATTAACAGCCTGCAGTGCACAAGGATACAATGATACCATTAATCACAAGAACACATGCAATACAATCATTGGTGAACACACATGCAATGCCACAGTATTTGTTTTTCTTTCACATGGCTACATTAGGGCATTAGTCTCTGCAGAGGCGTGTTCTCTCCAAGGGAACATCGAGGAATGCAGCAAGTTACAAAAGCACTCTGATCAAGACTGAAGTCATCAATAACACAGTGGAAGTGATTTATCCACACAAAACTAAATTAGATCAAATTAATATTAGATCAGAAAAAACACTGTCAAAAAGTGTGTGAAGGTGTTGGCTAACTTACCTCCGGACAGGTTGATCCTCCTCCTTACCCACTGGCTCGGGCCTCTCACCAAGTGGTGGGCTGTTGCCAAGGCTGCCGTGAAGGCCGCTACCATGGCAGCGCAGGCGGTCACTCTCGCGTGCAATGTCGGATGCATTTTGAATGACCAACTGGTCATAGGTTCGCAACCCCATGTCCTCTGCCCCCTGCAGGAAACGCTGCACACCACACTCCTCTTTGTGCTGTATTGACAGCCTGCGATGAAGCCGCTGTCTGGCCAGCCAGCCACGCGCCACTGAGACATGATGAGCAAATCAAGACAGGTATTAGAGACACAGAAATGGACATATAAAATGACATTGTGGTTGTTGGTGTATTTTTGGATAGTTACCTCTCTGACAGGTGATGATCTTTTTATGAAGCTGGTAGCAGCGGTCGTTGAGCTGGTCTGCCTGCCAGTATCTCAGAAATACTTTACTGCTGCCCATCTACACCAACAAACACGCAAATCAAACATAAATGCAAAAGCACTGTAACACACTACACTGCCTTCAAGATCCACTTCATGCAGTAGCCAGCAGTTCTGGGGAGACTGTTTTTGTTGAAAATCTCAGAAAAGTGTGTTGCTAGTTGAAGGATGGGAAAGCAGTGATGTGGCGATGATAATAGGTGGGTGTGGAGTGTGGGCAGGCTGTGGGATTGTGTGTTGACACTGCATTCACTTCCTGAACTTAGAGGGAGTTTTGGGAATGAGAGAGGTCACTCTACACCAGATGCACACCAGGGTGGGGGTGACATACTTCCACAGACGGACACTATTCAATCCAACACACACTACTTGTTGGAGTGACTTGTGTGTTTTGGTGTGCGTGCATGTGCATGTGTTTGTGTGTAAAGAAGGGCTGTATGAAAAGGGGGCTGTAGGGCATTGTTGAAGAGTGTGTATGCGTGTGTGAGGCAGGAGCTGATTTGACCTGCAGGGTCACGCGCTCAGACACAACAGCAGTCTGGCAGACCAGACAGAGAGGGGGGCGGAGAGATCCATGTTATTCTCTGTGCGTGTGTGTGTGAGAAGAATTATGATGAGGTGGGACAGCTGGAACGAGCTGTCAAAGATTCCATGGGATCTAACACAGGGTCAGGGATTAAGAAATTTGGCAAATCTTTTGTTGTTGATGGAGGCAAAAAAAGACAAAGACTCACACAAACATGCACACATGCACATACACACACCTACCTGCCATCCCTGGAGTTTAGACTGTTGCAGAACAGAGCGACATCTCTCCTCTGGTGACAATTTCTTCTTGTCTCCCAGTGTTGGGATCACAAGGTCTTTATATCTGCATCATACAAATAAAAACAGTCTCACATTTAAAGATTTAGACACAACAAAGTGACAGCCCCTCTTTTCAGAAACAATGGGTTCAAAGGTCAGTGGGGTCATACAGGCGACCAACCAAACTGCATCTGTTCCTATTGGTGTTGCCCTAGGCAACCGTTGCTATGAATGGTCAGCTGGATGGAGAGAGAGGCTTGTTTGTGCTTGGGATGGTGGGAGAGAAAAGGGAAAGTGAGCTATAGTGACATGCAATTGACAGAGAGAAAATATATACATTCACATGTTTGTGTAACAAACTGAAGCTAGTTGTGTAGTAGTGCTGATGTGAGTGTGATAATATTCTACTACTACATCAAAAGTATGAATATATAGTTACAATTTAATTTATTTGGGGGAAAGACAGATGCAGATTCACAAAGTAAATAAATGAATATGGAAGACTTATCAGAGCAAACATTTTAACTTGTCATGGCACCAAATGAGAAACATTTGTGATGGTATGACAGTACGACCATGACCCATACTGCATAATTCATTTTTTATTGTGTTATATAAACATCTGAGTCTTTACTGCTGTAAAATAGTAAAATATCTTATGTAAAAAGATACATTTTCCAATATTAACAGCATTGGCTCAGGAAGCGGAGAGGGTTGTTCTCTAATCACAACTTTAAGCCAGCTGATGATGTCGCACATGGGATGAGACTAATTTTACAAGGGAATCGCTGGTAGTATTGTATTGTCAGTGGTGTGTAAGTGTGTGCACGTGTGTGAGTGTGGGATGTATTTGATTTGCAGGAGTGGGGTCTGTCTGAACTCTCTCTAACCCTCTCTCTGTATGTTAATACCAGAGAGATCCAGCAGACAACACACGCTGTCCCCCTGCGCCCATAAAACACAAAGGAACTCTGTAAACCCATGACCTCCCCAATGAGGATATGAAAACCATCGATGGTCCCTACTTTTTACAAGTCCCGAGGGGAGGGGGTTTCATGTGAAGTCAAAGAAGCCAAATAACCCCTTTGATAAGAGCTGCAATGGAGACGACAGGGTGCTAACTGACTTCTCTATGACCAAAGTGCCATCAGTGAACAGTTATTGAGAGCTACTAAGGTGATAAAGGCCGGGGAGACGACAACCGGAATTTAAACCACCAAATTTTCTTTGTAAAGCTGCAGCCAACATTTTTGTTGCCGCATTTTTAAAGGATGTTTGAATTTTTTCAACCATGGATTTTCATGGCCATGGATTTTCAGGGGTCAGAATGAAAAGAAGGATATTCTTCTGTAGGCAATTCAAAAGTCTGTTTAAAACTAGCCATGCTGGAAATATATCTTTGCTATCTTTAATTCTATATGTATAGAATTAAAGATAGCAACTCATGTGCAAGCCTGGAATGAACAGAAACAAGGTTCAAGTGGTAGTATTTGACCTTACAGATTACTGAAAAACAAACAGGCCACAAAACACATAGTGTATCATAAAGGACAAATAAAAACACCAGTAAAATAGATTTCCCCATAAATCATTCTGGTTACCGGGACACTGATGTAATTCGCTTCAGGCAGCTACCGTGACTTTGTGAACTGGCCAACGTTTCCACTGTGCGAATGGTGCGTATTTTTGTGTACACAGTGGTGTGTTTGTGTTCACAAGAATATAGTAACCTCGAGATTAATGGCTGATTTACTGACCTGTCATTTTGATTAGATGACCGAAAAACACACACGCACGCACGTACACACACACACACACACACACACACACACACACACACACACACACACACACGAGACAGTGCGTGATGAAGAAAAAAAAGAAAAATAAAGACTTAAATTAAGAAAGGAAGAAAGAAGAAAATGCCTTGATTGGAGAGAACCAATAGAGATGAGAGAATAAAAAGAAATGGCTGTTCAGAGGAGAGGAGGATGAACAGGAAGAATGAGATACTGGGCCAGAAAGGCTCTGTGAGGACAGCAGCGCGGTCCACCCCCGCTCGCTCTGCTGCTCTCTCCTCCCTGTGTTCATTCATTAGCCTTGTCAGTGTTGAGGCGAGTGCAGGAAAGAGAGAAAGATATGAATGGCAGTTGGACTGAGCTGACTGGTGTCTTTGTGAGTGGCAGCCACTAACGCTAAGCGCTGCCGTAATGTATGAACAACACAAAAAGGGACACACGTCAGACACTGGTATAAACAAAAGGTTCATTTGTAGGAACACAAACAGGCAGTAATCTATTACTACATACTAAGTAGGATTATTACTTACAAACTTGTAATTCCCAGCCCCACTAACATTGTGTTGCTTCAAGATTTTGAGGTTTCAGTTTGTTTGCTCTTTCTTTCCAAGGAAGTAGAAGGTAGTGTTGGTATCGGTTCATCTCTCTTTGTTCAGTCAACAGACTGGTTTAGGTTCTATCATATTGGCTTGGAGCAGGGACTGGAAGACATGCTGCTTCAATTAACTCAGAAGTGCTCCTGTATACATGTTGTGTCAGGCTCCGTTCAGAGATAAAACCCTCAGGCTGTATGTGTGAGAGTTTGACCTCTTCACCTTGGTGGGTGTAGTCACTGGGGCTAAGCGAATCGGTTTATGGATAGTAATTATGAAACTCTAGTCTCTCTATTTCTATAGTGAGCGTTATGTTTAACAGATGAAACATGAGCATGTGGCGGCTGTGAAATTATCAAATTTCTACAACTGAATCATTTGCCATGACAATGACCGGTTACGTTTTCAAGTAACTTGACAAACGGTGACAGCTGCTTTACTATGACCTTTTGTTGTGCAAGTTAAACATCAAGTAGCCACGATATAAGACACTAAGGTGGAGGTTCTATAAACTTTGAGCATATATTGCTTCCCCTTTGGCTCTTCTACACTATGTTGAAACTACATCAATGGACAGTCTATAATACAGCCCTTCCTTACCACTGCCCAGTCTGCTGATTTATGTTTATCCATAAGATCAATATTATGATCTTTTCAAGTTCAATTTCTTGTTTACTAATTTTCAAAGATGTCCAACCCATCAACCAACCAGATCACTGGTGCCGCAACTGTAAATCAACAGGTGATTTAGTTTCTTCTAGTTTCAACCTGTACTAAGTGTTTGGCTACAAATGAGTAACAACACATCCATCACACGGCCTGTTTGTCTTCCTCTGAGTCATCTCTGCTCCCTCTGCACTCCAGACACAGCTGCCACGAAGGAACACATCAAAGAGACACTCGTAGTGGGGGTTGATGCATCCACCCACTCCACCAGCCGAAGCAGGTTTGTTCTATGTTAGAAAATTACGGCTGCTACGCCCATATACTGAATACTAACCTTTCTAATACTAATTATCTCAGAACTGTTCAGTCACCCTGAGGTGGCATCTGTTTCAAAGAAATCTGAAATTCTGCAACGGGGACCATGGACTTTTTTAAATACACACACACACACACACACACACACACGCGCACACACACACACACACACACACACACACACAGATATAGATATAGATACACAGAATAAATGCTATCAACTTGGCTGATATTTAAGTTAAGCTTAGGCTAATGCTACACTACTGGAAATCACTTTTGCTCTCCCACTCTACATACACTGTGACTTGTGTTTTTGGAGCATCAGTGAAGAATGTATTTCCTATGTAACAAAGCAATTTCATCTTGGTGAAACATACTTTAAAGTGGTTAGAGTTGTCACATACTAGGTGATGCCTACATTTCTGCAGTATCCAAGGTATTTCCAATATAATGATCGGTTTCAGAACATGGCTGAGAGAAATATGAAACAGAAGTCTGGGTAACCCCCCAAAAACCTGAGAATGGGGAATCTCCAAACCAACATTTTAAACTCTTATAAACTAAGCCTATTAACCTATTGTATGTCTGACCACACACACAAAAACACACTCTTTGACCTCGCATGCTCTTGTCTATGCCCAGCCCAGCAACGGTTAAGTTAGCCTTTTTTGGCTGCCAGCTGGCCCTTGTGATGCTCAGTTATCTGCTGGTCACACCCGTTGCTTACACAGAGATTATCACACAACACATGGCTGCCTAAAAAATATATGACAGTCGCTCACAGACTCACACATACACATGCTCAGACACACATATGGCTTATCAAACAGCATTCACACAAAGACTCGCCAGGAATCTTTCAATTACAGCTCGAACAATGACCCGTTGGCTCCAGAATCTATTGGATTCACTTCACTGTTTGACTCTGGCCTATTTGTCCAGATTCAATTCGCTGTGCAGGTTTGCCCTATTATATGACTGCCTCTTTCACTTTGTGCGTATATGTTTGAGGATGTAAAATGTTATGTTGGTGCCGATTGCACCACCAATAACTTTGCACATTTCAACCAGGTGCACAATATACAAAGTTTAGGTGCCAGCTCTTTATAGTTTTATTAGTGAATCGGATAAGGAACCCGTAAGTTCAACAAATGGGAGTAAGTCAAAGTGATCTGATGATATTTACAGCACAGTAGTGGAAAATTTTTTTTGGGGGGGGGACATGTGACCAGCTTTGTCCTCTCTTATTATCTAGCAGGAATGTTTGTGTTAATCCCTTTATCCTTAGAGAGAGAGAGAGAGAGAGAGAAAGAGAGAAAGAGACAGAGGAATCCTCAATATTCTACTCGTTCTCTAAATCCAACAAACAGGGAGAGAATCTGTGAGACAAACTGGAAGCGAATGAGATGTGCTGAGAAACACTTCATTCTATCTGCTTCTCAAATTAAAAGGAGGGGGAAAAAGTGACAGGACGGGGAAAGCCAAGGACATAGTGTTAGAGCTAAAATCAGGTGATGGTTGTTATAATGACAAACATTATGTCACATTGTGACACAAGCCTGGGACATAGTGACCTTACACAGAACTGACGGGGTAATGTGTGTCGGGCTGACACGGGAAATGTGATAGTGACATTCATCAGCTGCCGTGGACTCCCATAACACTCTAAAAAAGCCATTCAAAGTTAAATGAAGGTTGCTTTAACTTGTCAACGTTGACGTGTCAGCCTGCATGTGAATGTGTTACCCTGTAAACACCTACCTTCTATTTGCAGATGAACTCTCTTCTTGTAATGTTTTGTGTTTTAGAACGAACCTTTAACCAACCGGTCTGAATTTTTTTTGTGTTGTCATCGATTAAGAGGCGTAATGTTTAAAGTATAAGAGAAGAAACAGTAGTGTACTCCATCATCAACCATTAAGAAAGAAGAACAGAACATGAGATGAATTTGCCATCATTCACAGGCAGAAGAAGAACTTGCTCTGGCACTGACCTGCCGAGGAAGCCTGGAAAGGACAGGCGGACAGGGTATCCATAGCGGATCATGCGCACCATCTCAAGCACCCCAATGTACTGCAGCTGGGTAGACACATGGAAGCTGTCAAAGCTGTCTGGCTGACTGCTGGCATTGGGGCGCACACACTCCACAAAGTGGGGAGTGCATGCCTGCAGCTTACTGATCACTTCTGACAGCGAGTTCTGAAAAACGGAAAAGGGAGAAGATACAGCTGAAGGCGGCGAACAGTTATTTTACAACGAGCATAACAGATGTTTATAACAGAATTAGTAACCCAGTCTGATCAACAATATTTATTGATGTTGAGAGCACCGTGACCTCGTCTCGTACAGTCAGTTCTACAGAATGAAAGAGAGAGGGCTACTTCCTTTGAGGTCGTAACTTGATTTGCGACCCAAAGTGATAGGAACAAGATCACGCTGTGTTTGTGTCAAAGTGGTCTGATTTTAGGGGGGTGTGTTCTTCCTCTGAAGAAAAACACAAAGAGCTCTTTGCTCTTTGTGTGGCTGTGGGAGTGTGAGCGGAGCTGTTCTTCAAGCTTTCATGCTAAATTCAAAGATGCTAAATTCAAGGTCACACGGGCCCTGTTCATACCTGGCATTAACATTTGAAGACAAGTGGACAGGTTCATTGTCATGGCCTGTGTGTGTGTGTGCGTGTGCGTGTGTGTGTGAGAGAGAGAGAAAGGCAGAGGGATGAGTGCAAGAATAGGTAGATAATTTAATGTGCTGGGCTTTGCAGTAACAGCTCTACAATGAAAACATATCCAATTTATGTTAATACAAATAAAGGATACATATATTTGGTGATCAATATTGATATAGAGGTAGGCGGACAGAAAACAATGTGGTATTTGGGAGTTTATGCGGAAAATGCTGTGGGTCACAGTATGTCAGAGTGTTGCTGAATGTGTCAGTGTGATCATGTGTCCAGAAATGTGGTCTGACAGAGACATCTTAGGTGGATTCAAGCCTACCTGTAACCACCCCCACCACCGACACACAATTTATTTTGTTGTGATTTTCACTGTTACATTCTTTATGCATGTAAGTGCATAAGAAATAATGACAAAATATGCCCACAGGCATGTACAAATAAACACGTAAATCTGTGTTTTGGGACTTTTCAAACTGACGTCAGTCCATGCCCTGCTTACCCTGATAAACAATGCCCTACAACTCACTCCACGTCACAACCCGCATTCACATTCCCTCCAAACATGCGCATGCAGACACAAAAACTGCGTATGCATGGCACACAGTGGTTGTTGTTCATTGTTCATTCATTCATGTGGAGAGCTTCATGTTTGCCTCGGTACAGCATCGTTTTTCAGCCCTCTCTCTCCTTCCCTGCCATTCCCTGAGGGACTCATCGACCACAAGCCCACAACTCCAATTGTGCAACACACTGGCTTCATTCAGACCAAAAGTACTGCTTCTCTAAGCATATTTCCACCTCCTTGCGTCACCAGCAGACACTGCAGTGTTCTCCTCTCACTGGCTGTACTTAGTAAATCACAATACCCTACTCTTAACAGGTCTAGAGGCTATGTTTTACTTCTGACTAAGAATGTGTAAGAAGAGCTATTGCCTGACATTAGGTCTAAAAGGACACTTTGGTTTCATGTGCTTCATGTGCTTGTCCCAGCATGCGTAAGGCAAGAGGCACAGTACAATGTGCATAAAAACAAATAAGAGCCCTATCACCTCACCGTGAGGCCTTTTGACAATGTGAGGAAACTTGTATGAGAGAAAAGACCATGTTGACTGCACTGGATCTCACCCTCAGCTGGACAGCCACTGTTATCGGCCCACACCGCTCTAGTCGTTGGAGGAAGGAGCTTGAACCTTTCTTCTTCAGGATCTGACAATAGAAACAGACGTTAAGGGAGAAAATTTAATGTGGCATCTGAAGATAATTTAACATATATACACAACACAACCATGAAATGCTATCATCAAATTAAGCAGTGTGCTTAAACCCTCTGGGGCAAAATTGTGATACTGGTCTATAAAAACAAAAGTGACATATTTATACTGTCTTGCTACCCAGCAGAAATATGAATTTAACCATATATGGTTGCTGGGACAGACAGAAAAGGTGAAAGTGGTCTTATGTAAGCTTTGACTTTGAATGGCTACTGAGGCACGGAGACAGAAGGCAGGACCCCATCAGAAGGGGAGGGGGTCACACATGTACACAACTACAATGTTTTTCTTTTCCAAAACAATGTATCAAATAGAGAAAGAGACACAGGGATGGGGAGGATAGAGCAATTTATCTTATGGAGGATAATGTTGTTGTGTATGTTTGTGATGATATTTTTCTGATTGTATGTCATGAGAAAAATGCACAATTATAGTCATGCTCTGGTTGTGTCAATGTTTGTGCATACTTGCAGATTTTCTATCTCTCACAGGGCCATAAAAACAAATGGAATTCTCAAACGCGAATATTTATATACCCCAGTGGTGGAAAGTATCTGAAATTAGATTGTTGTCTTTTCCAAAAATACCATCCCTGTTTTTTTTCCATTGATTAGCACAGCGGTCAGTTGCCAGTTCATACGTTTCAAACTGATTGGGTCACTTTTTCCTAAGTTTTCCACAACAGTGATATGTATACTTATAAGCAACTACTTGCTACTTGTTCTATACCTTGGTGAAGTCATGGTACCGCCGAGGTTGTTGGGGAACAGAGTTGCCAGTGAAAAGGGAGGCTGAAGGCATCCTGTGGAGCAGCAAGGCCGCTTTAGGCCCCCTTAGCCCTATGTGGCTTTGAGCTGCTGGCACCAGAGACCCAGTCTGAGTCAGTTTGGCCTGGAAGAGCTGCTGCAGTAACACACTTTCACTGGCTGCCAGGCACAAAGCACACAGAGAGAAGAAAATAAGGCAGGAAAATAAGAGCAAAGGGAAGCAACAGCATTGGTGGAAATAAGGGGGTGGTGAAGAATGATGAAAGGTGGGATAGGGACAGAAAAGAAAGAAAGAAAGAAAGAAAGAAAGAAAGAAAGAAAGAAAGAAAGAAAGAAAGAAAGAAAGAAAGAGGATGTAAACAAAGGGAAGGGGGATCAGAGGGGGAGTGAGCAAAAACGCATTAAGTTAGCCTCCACATAAAAAAATTAGTCAGACAACAGGAGGGGGTGGACTATGCCACTCGACAACACGTGGAGTGGTCCACAACAACAATGAGCTCATTCAGAAAGCCAAACAACATGTGTGTGAATGTGGGCGTGCGGAAGGCTGAGGAAGAGAGGGAGAGAGAGAGAGAAAGAGGGAGAAAAGGATGAGAGGAAGGCATACTTTGCAAAGAAAAACAAACCCAAGTTGGACTCATATTGCACACAGTTGAATGAGCAATTGTCTTTTAATTGAAAGCAATCACTGCCGCCACTCACTCTGAATATTCACTTAAACATAAAGTAGGAAGAAGGGGGTCAAAGGAGGGGTAAATCAGATGAAACCAAACTGCATGTGTTTCAGTGTATGTGTGTGTGTGTGTGTGTGGACGAGAGGCATTGAGGCATCTTCTCAGTCAAATGGAGGGATAACAGCCAAGTGTGAGTGAAGGGCTAGCTTTGAGAAGATTAGCCTCATCATGGAAATTATAGCAATTAGGCTGCTGGACGAAAGGCTAGCCTGGCAGTAACACAACGGCTGTCTGTGTCATGCTAACCACAACACCCCACATCTGGCACCTTCTATAGACAATATACACACAGGCTGTGCTGTTTGCTGCATATGGGATGAAACGCGCACATAAAAACAGAACCACACTTAGACAAAGAGTGGTTTTGTGTGTTGTTCGTTCGGACAAGAGTGGATCTTTGTGATCAAGTGTGCTCTGACGCCACAATGTGTGTTATTAATTGAGTACTTACACTTCATCGTAAACACGAGATTCTGAGGAAGGAGGTCTTTGTTCCTTGTGAGTGATCCCGTGAGGTCATATGAAATCTGGTGGACAAATAATTCATGCATATTAACTCGAATACTCAAAAAGTACATTTAAATATATGCCACCCCATTTGATATTAAAAAAGATGGTAGTAATCAATACTTTGGACAAAACTACAACATCTTCTAGCAGGAGAATAATGACCTGACATGTCAGCATTAAGGTCATGATGCTGTATCTGTAACACACACATACCTGTCCAGCATAGTGGCTGACAATGAAGGCTGGGCCCTGATCTTTAGGTGGGGGGTTTCCATTGCCATCCTTAGTAGTGAGAGAGAGGCCATAAGCTGGACTGGAGTCAAGCTGGGCTGACAACCTCTTGTACAGGGTTTGCTCTACTGGCCGCAGGCTCTGGGTCTCATCGTCCAACATACACAGCAGTCCCTGAGGCTTCTGGAGAAGGAACAAACAAATTCTTGTATGTTATTTATGACAGTCATGCATAAAAGCGTCCTAGTGTTAGTTTGTTAATACATCCAAAGGAAAAAGATGAACAACAATTTGTTGCAACCAATCTCAATTTTCAACAAACAGCCTTGCATGTTTTTTTCTTAAACGCTGAAATTTTCTGAGGATTTATTTTAGCGATGCACTTTTTAAGCCTTCGTCAAGGCTGTGCATAAGGACTATAACGCTGAACTGCACAATGAGTGATCAATATGGACTAGATTAGTCCAAACCAGAAACAAACAGTACCTGAAGAAAGAAGTCCAGAGCAGTTGGCTGGTTGCTGGGGGAGCGTGGGGTCTCCATGGCAATACCCTCCTGCAGACACTCAGCCTGCTCCTGCTGGAATAGCACCTCAGAGACGTACTGCCTGAGCCGCTCGTTGGTCATGTTCACACACAGCTGGAATGCACACAACAAGTCTTACACACGTGCGCATCAACCTGTAAACACACACTTTCAATGCACATGGTGAATTTCCTCCGAGACACTGAGTGTTTAGTTGAAAAGTAAACAATGGCATGATTACATGACTCAACTGCAGCCCACTTTGGCACCGACAGAAGGGTCAATTAGGTATTTAAATGACCTGACAACTCATACAACACATCTGACTCTGACATTGTGGGAATATTATGGGCTACACCCCCTACATTGTGGCTATTAGCTTTGGAATATTGTTTACAAGATTGAAATGTTGTTTTGATTGAAATGTGAAAATCATAAATAAACATGGAGTTTTTTTCTCTTAGACCTCTCACTGCGTCATGAGGACAGCTTTGACCTACATTTCATCTCTTTCTCTACTTGGTTGAGAAACGCCGATATGGAAGCATGTTGTTTTGTGCTGCTGGCGGCTACGGTCCTGTTTTTCGCCCCATCACTGTTAGCCGATTTGCTGTCGTCAGGTTAGTCTAGTCCATTAAAGGCTCAGTCCCAGCAGGTAGTTGATTGAGTTAGCTCATTAGCAAAGTGCTGAGCAGATACAACGCAGCTCTGACAAACACAGCTCTAATTAACAAGCACTAATGACCCTGATCATGCTGCGTTTGTGGAGCGCGCCTGTCTGTGTCTGCATGTGTGCGGATACATGTGTGTACCAACATGTTAGGACTTGTTTGTCACTGATGCGCCACATCTACTGCAAGAGATCATCATGTTTGTTTATCCAGAACTTACTCCTACTCTTGTCACACTTCTCTGTGGGAGGTGGCCAGTGTGTGTGTTCTGAGTCGACTGGTACTAATGGCCGCTCAGCAGCAAGAACAGAGATGATGTTGTGAAGGAAAATAAGTGGGTACTGCCACCACCTGCTAGACATAGTTTCTCTCCCTCTCTTTTTGCTTATTCTGTTAGCCTTCTCCTAACAACAAGTAATGGCCGAGACAACAGCTGGAAGATGGCTGATATTCCTAACAGAGGGAAAGTAAACTCGGCATTACACACTTAGCCTCTTGAACATTATGAATTTCAGCCAAAGTTTAAACACACAAATTTGTGCAACACACACAGAGAGACAATAAAGCATTGGGTGATTCAGCCAGTCAACGCCAAACATCTCATCCAAGCCAACTTACAGATCAAACCTCTAAATACATACCAGTTCAACTTGACTCATTATACACACAGCTTTGAGCTTTGTGTACAAACTTAGCTACACTCCATTTAGTGCTACATACAGTACACACCAACCATTCCATGTAATATTCACAGCATTGACAGTGCTGAACAGGTTTGTAAATCTGTTGTTTACTAGTGAGCAGAAATTCCTTGCCGATCCGAACATTTGTGAGATTAATCAGAAGAGGGTGTGATTCTTTTACACGCTCACCTTTCTCATGCTTACAAACTTCTCTATTATGGAAAACAAAATCCAACATCCAAAACATCCATCATCCAAAACATGACATGCACTTCCCTTACAACGTGTACCTATGATGGATGGAAAGTTAGCTATCACACTGTAAGTTGTAGTTTGATGGTTTGGCATTTGCTAAAGCTCACCAAGGTACATGTAACCATGAAAACGTGTGTTAGCTGTAAAAGCTAAATGCGCCACTGTGCAATAGTTGAACCAGGCTGAACTGTCTGACACCTCATACACAGGTGTACGTGCACACCTGTGTGTGACACCTCATACACAGCACACACACGCACACACAGCAATTTTAATGTGCACTGGTGAGCTGATGAACACTTGACAGATTTACAGCCAATAACAGGTGCACCACATAGAGCTGCACATGTTGTACTCTGAACGCTATGTAAAGTAATCACAAACGCTGACATACTGAAAAAAAGCAGTGTTGACATGCTGATCCATGTTTATGTGGTACGTGTAAAGGCACACATACTAAAATACACAACACGTACACAAACTTGCTGGGGGTGGAAAAGAAGACAACTGACAAGGAAATGAAAATTCAGTTCAAGATCTAATAGACAATGTCTGTACATTAAATAGCCACAGCTAGTATTCAGTATATAGCTCGCTTATATGTAGTTCGGGAAAGAAAATTACATTAACTAGTACAGTATTTTGCTGAAATTAAATACAGAAAGAGCTATTGATGTGTATCTCAGTTTGTGCGCTGAACACAAATACGGGTTGGATTTTCCCTGACATACAGATAGTAATTGTATCAGCCATTAGTTCATTTCAGGACAGCTGAAAAATCATGCTGCAGTCAGCAACAGGCCTCACCTCAATCATTACCACAACAGACAAAAATGTTTGGGGACAGAACAGGACAGATAAAACCCCCCAAATATTTGAACAATTTGATTAAGATCTGTTTGAAATTGCAAGAACGCAAACTATTCACAGAAATATTTATAACTCGGCAAGGCTCTGCAGAGCCAATGACATCTTTCAAGAAAAGTCATAAATGCATTTGACTCTGTGAAGATGAATTAATCAGTCGTCTTGAAGAAAACAGGAATGCGGTATTTGACCTATTATGGGGATGCAGAGTGTTGACTAAAATCTTTTTAAAAAATTAATAATAGTCCCACCTGCTCAAATCCATTTCTCTGAAATTCTTCAAACCCAAATATGTCCAAGATCCCAATTTCCAGGGCAGGGTCACTGGGAGAGATAAACAGATAATAAAAGCACATTCACATTGCTCCACTTTTATTGCAGCATCGCCACAAAAACTTGTGACACTCTTACGAATTGCCATGTCTGTGTGCAGCCTAGAGTTAGTGTGTTTTGCAATTACGAATCTGTAGAGGATGTGCAATGAACAGTGTGGTTGGCAGATTAACTGTATTCTGTGCGTGGACAAGGCAACACACCAACACATTTCAGAAAATGTAGCCTGGGTTATCTAACAGAGAGAGATAAGACCAAGGATCCTATGGCCTCAACCAGCAAGAATGTGTGTGCACATGTGTGAGTGTTTGACGCCTCCACGTAAAGTTTGTGCATGTCCTCCACCTATCCACTGTTACTCACTATTTTCAATTTCAGTTTACGCTCTTGTTTGTGCAAGCCTTTTTAAGTACACGATTACAAACCTCCACCCTAAACTTTGTGTCATCTTACAATATTAGTCTTTAGAGGCACTGACTAAGTTACTGCTTGTGTGTGTGTTGACAGATAGACTTCATTAGTGGTGCTTGTGATAACAGATATCAACGGCCTGGGCTTACACAGAAATTTGCTTTAGGTTTACAGTGTAAACACCCCTAGGAACACATATGCATAAACACACACACATACTCATTGCTATACCCGATGTTGTCGTCCTGTCCCTGAAGGTAGACGTTGATACTGTTGACCAGATAGCTAAAGAGGCGTCCATAGATGGTCTTGGCAAGCTGGTCCCTGTACTGCTCTGACATCTCTACTGTGTGGCGCCGGGTGATCACATCATCTACACAAAGATAACATAAAGACATTTTTTTAAAAATTGAATTTCTAATTTGGATAAATTTTACATATCACATTAAAAATGTATGTGAACGTTGTTTTGCTAATGCTCGAACATTGTGAAAACTGGTTATTCCGTACCTCGGAAGTACTGAACGTCAGATGTGAGGGCTGTGCCCAAGTCACTGGAGGAAACCTGCAACAATCCAGCCACTGTAGCATGGAAGAAAAAGAGATAAAGGCAGAGCAAACGCGCAATGATTTGATGACCAATCAGATCTGCACATCATACAGACAGCAAAAAAAGGTCAGCTCTCCTCACTACTCTTTCCTGCCTAATCTATTGGTGGAGCTGGCAGCAGTTAGTCATCAATGTATTTCAGAGCAGAGCCCATAAACAGGCAGCAGGAGGTGACAGCAAACCAGAAACCTTTTGCTGATATCACTGACTGTAACATCACATCACCCTGACAACCAATGGTTTTATTCCCGTTCAGGGGCTGACGTCATTTGTTTACCATCTCAAGAAAAGGTCAAGGGTCACGGGGGCACATGTAGCAGTTGTGTAATTAAAGAGGCAGACAGAGAGGAGACACTCCCTAAATAGTGGGAACGTGCATGAGTAAAAGCGTTCTCTCTCCACACCAAGGTTAGCTTTTGACAGAAAAGGCAGCTTACAAAACAGGTGACTGCCTGGCATTTGGCTAATGCTGGTAAGCTGCCAAGCAGAACTCAGACGGAGAGAAGGAGGGAGGAGCTATGATGATAACGAACACAAGACAAGATAATGTACGGCACTCCTCCACCTACAAACAGGGTGGAAAACGTGGCCACAGCTGTGACCTGGGGCACTGACCTCTCTCCAGCAGCTGCAGGTCAGAGGAGAAGGCTGTATCGGCTTCTGTCAATGCAGTAAAATGTAGATCCCCAATATGGAGTACAGCAGATAGCAGCGTAAACACTGAGTCAACCTCCTAACAGGGAGAGAGGGAAGTAGTGGGGAGTTAGAGAATAAAATAATTACTAATAGCAATGAAAATATTCTGCATTTATCTAAATATTATCCATGTACATATTTATCTTACTAACAACAAATTAAAAAACACCCAACTCACTCAAGTGATTGATCCTCTTAACACCAACCACACGCCTACACTGTCCAACATTTTTAGGAAGCTCCTTGACCTTTTAAAAAATTACTCTATATTTATATTAAACATGAAATTTTCAGGAACGTATGGATGCCATTTATATGCCAACATTTTTTTAAATAGCAGATCAACCATCTTCCCCCCGTTCACGCCCCTCCTGCTCTTCCTTCCTCTATGCCCTTGAGTAGAGGACGCTTAATGGAATACCCCATTACCCACTGCTCTGAGAGGGGGGTGTTTGAGTTTGAGGGTGTGTGCTTGTGCTTGTGTGTGCTTGTGTGTGTTTGTCTGAATATGTCTATGTGTGAACTCTCTCAAGGCAGGATATTGGAGCTGATATCTGGGAGATAAACACAAGCATTAGTCTCTGTCTGACACTCTATACAGAAAGACACCCTCGCTCTTAGGGAGAAGAAAGGGAACGAGGGAGAGAAAGGGAACGATAGGGTGCGCTAATGACGATTGACCTTAGGGTCTGGACTGTGAGTCGTCCCCCGATGAGAGCTTAGACAGAGACCAATGGGTGGTCTACCACTTCCACTCCTACTCCCCCACTCCTTCTATGCCTCTCTCTCTCTCTCTCTTATCCAGTGGACACGAGGGTCCTCTGATAGTAAGAGTATCTATCGCTCTGTATGCCTGTCCCTTGCTTGCCTGTGTGTATTGACTGCTGCTGGATTAAAAGGTGAGATAATGGTCACTCACTGCTGACAGATGCTGACTGGAAATCTAAGAATAGACCCCGATAATGGGATGAGTACAAAGCTGGTCAACTACAGGACGGAATGTGGGGTGGTCCTTTACATGCACGCCGTATGTATAAATGTATAAAATGACCTGTCTTCTGCATTTGGACACAAATGTCATATGGTCTTTACATAGATATTGAAACGCATCCTGAGTCCTAATGCAGGATGTGGATCCCAAGAAATCTGCATTTATGTGTCATAGATTTGGTAGGACACACACTGTTTGTCTTTGCCTTTACAAATTCAGACCAAGTCCACAGCCCTTTAAAGGAGAATCAGACAAATGTTGCAGAGTAGAGAGTAAATGACTACCATGGTAATTGGCTATTCCAGATATAGTGACAACAACACTTTGTCTTATCCCTACTCTGCATAAACCTTCAAATAAACAGGCTCAACAGAAGGTGTATACGGTGCCAGTCAATACCTGCTTGTTAAACCCCAGGGCTCGCAGGGCTTGTTTGACTGCTGCAAGAAGTTCCCTGCTCTGGGTCGAGGCTTTCGCTACTGGAGGGTTCTCCCCTGGAAAGCCTCCACTAAGATACCTGCAGTAAAGGGGAAAAAAAGCACAGTCAATATGGAACAATACTTTAAACAACTGCAAAAACAAAGGCTGCAAAGAAGACAAGGTGAGGCTTAGAAATGTATTAACCTCCTTGTAAATCCAAGTAACATATAACCAAAACAATGTTAATATACATATGTGCAGGACCACATACATCCCAGTTTTACTGTGGAGGGGGCTGTTTGGGAGAAAATGGGTTTTAACTATGCAAATCATAGTCAAAGAGCAAGAAATGCACATTCATATAGTATAACTGCAACATCGGCCACAAGCATGGGTATATGCACAGACACCTGGATGTGGAAAATTGATTAAGTTGAATTCACAAGTGAATATATGCTTTGACACGCGCTTTCCATGGTTTTAAAAGATGAAATGATTACATCATTTGTGTTGCATATGATTATGATGCAAGACTTTGCATCTTTGCCAGCATACCTACTTCATGTGCAGAGTGAGGTCGCTAAAAGACATTCTTCCTGCTTGGAAACAACTCAAACCAGTGATTCTGGAAAAGCGTAATATGCACATTGCACTTGACAGCCACATACCTATGAGCCAGGACATTGTTGAGGTAAAGTGCGCTCTTCCCCTCAGGTGACAGGCCTTCAGCCATCAGATAGAAGATGCTGAAGTTGTGTTGGTGTGGAGGAAGCTGGACCAGACGGGACTTCTCCAGCATGTATGTGTACACACGGGCTAAAACACCAAAATACCAAATGTGAAAAACACATGCAAGTCACAATACAAGTTCAGCATCGTTAATTATAGTTGTGAGTGCTGAAAACTAAAAATACATCCATCATTCAGCAGCCAGCCTTCTGTGATTAAATTAACTGGGGTAAAATAAGGTCAGCACGGTTGTAAAAAGGAACACACACAAAAAAATGTAAAGGTTGCAGACCAGTGAGCTTTTACTGCCCCCTGCTGATGAATTCACTGCTGTGCATCGGATCATAAAAAGTAAAATCAATATCTTGAATGCAGTACATGTCTACAGCCACTGTACAATTCTGACTAGGTAACAAGTATTTTATGTCAATCTAAAGAAAACCTCAGATCTCAAGGAAAGTGACAACAGTGACAGATATGTAGGTTACCTCTGAGTGGTGTCCTCCTCTTATCACAGTACTGAATGGTCAACAGCTTGATAAAGCGGCTTGAGCTGTTGTTCCTCTGGGTTTTGGCATGACCAAAGGCTTCAAGAATACAATTCACCTGTATATTATAACCAAAACCAAAGGAAAATAAAAGAGAACTTTTTAATATTAGTACTGAAATTATGTATGTTTCCATTTCTTTTTCAATTGGGAGGTTTTTTTTTACAAGTAGTATCTATTTATAACAGTCTTCCAAAGCCAAAACTGAGTTCTACTGCCATTCCACTTTTTTACCACTAGATGTCAATATGCATCCATTTTGTGGGTACACAGTGTTTATTCTGTCCCTGGATGATCAGAGAGGAAGCTGACCCAGATATCCAAGACATAATGATGACTTCATCAGAACACAGAATTTGCATCTCCAGGCGATACACTGCTTTGTCACCCAACTGACAGACTGGATGCAGAGCAGGTGAATCCAGCATTAAAAAAAAAAAAAAAAAAAAAAAAAATTCAACAAGACAGTGACGCAAGTGCTGCCCTAAATTACCCTTTTTTCATCTGGTTTTCATATACAGAAGATTCTGAACCTTCTAGAACAATTTTACCCTTCTTATATTATGCCGAAAGATTTTTACCTCTCTCCACCTATTCTAAAAAAATGTTGAGTCCCAAATGTGCCATGATGGCTACCTGTGCTCTTTTGTTCTCTACAGTCGTTTCCTTTTATTAAGTCTCTCTCTATAGGCTAGAAAGAAATAATTTAAAAATACCACCCAAATGTCCCTGCTGTAACAGGTTCAATGGTCCTAAAGAACCAGAATTATGACACGAGTTGTGAGTTGCCCTTGTGGCAGAACATTTAATAATTCACTCTGACATGAGGTCTGAATGCTTAAATGTCAATTGGACAACTATTGAACAGACTACAACCAATGGCTCATAATGTGGTGTACTTTGCCATCATCTATTGTATCCCCACTACAGCCACAGGCAACAGCAGAGCTGAAACAACAGATTCATACTCTGGATACAGAAGTTACATACATGTTCATTAGACATAAACCCTACAGGACAACCCACAAGACTGAAGTGTAAAATGGATGAGACAGACTTACGTGTTTCATTCTGTGATCCAGTGCGACACCTTTGGAACTGGAGCGGGCTGTCAGGTGTCTCACAATGTGCTTACATGCTTCGGATTTCCCAGAGCCACTCTCACCACTACACAGACATATAGAAAAATGGAGATTCTTTATGTTTCATACTGCTGAGAAGAAAACTTCACATAAACAAATCAATGACACAACAAAAATTCAAAATGTATTTTATATACTTCTCCAGAAAAAAAAGATTATTGCAGGACACATGGTGGTCAAGCCACTTTTTGAGATGCACTACTTTGTACTACACCTCAATGACATGTCTCCACCCACCCATCGATGCTCTGTTGACCCGCACTTTTTCTCATGCTGTTACTCCAACAACTTATCAGACACCGGAGGCCTGTTTTTAATTTGGCATATTAAATCTGACACTGGGTTACTCTACAGTACATGCTGAGACACTCACCAACTTGCAGAGGGTTGAGACTGGTGTACTGAGACTAAGCAGATGGACTTAGAAGGTCACAAGCCCTCACTAATGTCCACAGTGAGCTGTGGTGAACTGTTTGTCTGTCAGTATGTGTTGCTGTATTTCCTACTAATGGTCCTGCTGAGTGCCAAGTCTAAAGGCCTTTTCACTGTCTATTCATTTACCAGTTTTTATTAGATTTCAAGGGCATTCTGTTCAAGCACTTGCCTTGAGGGATGGCTGCTAATAGCCTGTAACCTTATGAGTATGTGTGTTTTCTACAGTTTATGTGTGAAAAAGAAGACAGTTTATGGAAAGCTTGAGGAAAAAAGACAAATATGAAAAGCAGTAATAAAAATACATTAAGAAAGAATCAAGAGAACAAGAGTGTGTGGACGTGCAAAAAGTACAATTTCCCAGCATGCCTGCATGTTTGTGTGTGCCCGTGTGCATGAGTGAGATGGATAGCCTGTGGCCAGGGTGCATTAACTCTTCCAGATTGGTTACAAGTCAGCAGGAATGTCACTGGAGAGCTGGAACGGGATTTAATTGCTATCGGGGAGCTGCCTCCGTCCAACTGAGGACAAAGAGCAAGACGCTGTAATGGTCCCAACAAAACATTCATCTCTGTGTGAACATCGAACTCAGCTCAGGGTGAGAGCCATTCATCTCACAGGGAGTGTTTTACAGGTGTGTGGCAGATGGGTCAGCGGCCAGCTGATCTTGTTGACGTTTTTGTAGCAGCATCCTAAGGCATGGAGTTACGTGATAAAGGAAGGAAGTGTACCTTAAGATGAAACACTGAGGGCGTCTCTCCTGCAGCATCATGTGGTAAGCTCTTTCTGCAGAGGAGAAGATGTGAGGGGGCAGGGAGGAGCACAGACGACCTGTGGAGCTCAGATACAACTGGCTCACCTGAGAGAGCGAGAGAGAGAGTGGTGGACACAGTTCATCAAGACATCGGATTACAACCTTTTGTCACAAGGACACACACACACATCAGCTGGGCAACAGAAAAAACAGATGATCATGTTTCAGCGGAACAGTGAAACCATGCCTTGTATAACTTTACACATCACCAAGTGGTTTACCACTAATTGTAACCATGCAATTCAAACCAAAAGTGACAACTAAAATATTGAGAGAGAGAAAGCTGCCATCAATTATAACTTCTGAGCTGTTGACAGCGTTTAACCCAAAAGCCAGTAACTGCCCTCCTCTTCGTTCCATGCACTGTGCTGTCACAGCTCTGTCTGTAACCAAGCCAGCAGATGGAAGGATGTGCTGTGGACCTCCAAACCAGAGTGGGCGACAGACGGCCAGCAGATCACAAATATTGTGACATATGTCCCTCTTACAGCGGCTCCTCCCTTCTCTTCCACACAGCCTCTTCCTCAGTGGGGTACAGACGCCTGGAGTGAGTCCAGACACATGGAGGAATGGGGCAGCCAGAGGAGGCTTGGCTTCATTGTGTCATGACAGTGGAAGATGTGTCCTCCTCATGAAACACCTTCATGGTGGCCACTGAACTGGCGTTAATTCTAAATAATCATAATATTAAAAGAACCACCACCCACCCTAGAGGAAACAGATTGTGTCTTTAAAATTAATTCTTCATAGTCTGCATGGTTGTGTGCTAAAGTCTATGTGAGTCTGTGTGTTTGTCAAATCACCTAAACTGGATCCGTCTATTTCCTGGCTGATGCAGAGTCAGCCTCATGCAGTATAACACTGACAGGAAGACTGCATTATTTATCAACTGCAATGTCCATTTGTCTCTTCATGTCCTGCTTATTACACAGCAAACATCTCTGCTGTACAATATGATTTTGCATGTAGTATGTATAGCCATTCCAGTGTGAAGCCACATGATTCAGGCAGGAATAATTAGCAGTGCAAAGTGAACATTAGGAGAGCTCAGTACAGCAAATTCTGTAAGCCAACGTGAGGTAGGTGGTTTTTCAATGCGTGCTTACCAAAGTGGAATAGATGGGCAGCTCTTTATTTGGATTGACCAGCAGAAGGATGTGTCCAATGTAAGTCTAAAACAGAAAGCACAAAAACACACCTGAGTTGTCGTTCACTCATCTTCAACTGCTTTGACAAATCTTACCTACCATAGGTTAACACTTCTACTTTCCCTGACATGAATAGTCATGGTGATAACTATCTCTATTACCATAAGAGAACTGAATAAAAGTGACCTTTAGTGATAACCTCAGTAATGACCTTTGTCCAATAAAAAAACAAACCAGTCCTCCCACATTGTGTGCAAACAAACCCCAAGGCCGTTTAGATAAAAATAACACACACACAATTTCTGACCCTTTCCATTAAACTGCTAACACACTGTTTCTCCTAACGAGTCCTGGAGGCTATCTGAGAGCTAACACTGCCCCTTGGGAGAGAGCAGACGTCGCTCTAACATTCTCTAACATCCTGCTCCGTCCTTACGCCCCGGCTCAAGGTTAATGAATTCCCACCGCTTAGGGAAAAAAGACGAGAAATTCTAAAATACTGATTTTGTATTGTTTTGCATTTTCAACTGGTTAAAATGATCGGAAAATGCAGAGCTGCTTTCCTTTACTAACACTTTCATATAATCTCATGGCATGCTTGTCAATAATCATGCCTTCCCTCCTTGCTGCTCTCCTCGGGGGGTTTAGCAGTACAATGGCCATTCCATCCGGGCAGACGGCAGCAGATCACTCATCAAAGCCCCATCTCTGACCACCCTGCTGGGCACATATGGAGTGTTCACTGCCTTTGTCCCCTGGTCGTTACTGTCCTTCACTGTAGCTTCGCTTTGTTCACCCCTCTATTACTATATGTATGTTTAACTTCAGATTTTATCCACTTTCTGAGCAGTGGTATAAAGGAGAGCAGAGAGGAGTAGTATTAATTCAAAGGGAGCAGTGTGTCTCTGTTATATTGATTTCACTCGGAAATACTGTATGAAAATCTAAAGATTTTTAAGATACGGACAATGCCTCTGCTTTGTCCCATCTACATGCATGACAAACCATTTACACACAGTCAATATGCCCATGGCTTTGCTGCTCCTCTTTCTTTTCACCGCTTCTTTCCCAAACAAACGGCTCCTCAGGATCTAGCCCTCATTACGCTCAACGCAGGTCATTTTGCTTTTCTTCATCCACCACTCAGTCTTTCATTGTCATCCCTATATGTGAGTCCCCTGCTGTGGCAAACCCAACGGCCTGTCACCCAACTGGGTTCCCATAATAACAGACTATTACTGCCTCTACACAGAGGAGAGAGCTCAGCAGATAGCTGCACATTGATCTGGTTCCAGACTCTACAGAGCTTCGTCTCAAAGGAGAATTAAGTGCCAGACCACAGTTTTAAAGAGAAGGAGAAAATGACAGGAATATTACATTGACCGGCTGTTTGAGCTGAAGGTATTTTACTTGTGAATACTTGTTATTGATCAATCTTTGACACTGATCTTAACGATTGTTTTTCAACTGTCAACAGACTGTGTATGTGTGTGTGTGTGTGAGTACATACACACTAGAGATTAATCAAACCTGCATGTACATATGTATGCTGGAGGGAAAGCTCTAAAACATGTAAGATGTGATGTAAAAAACAACAGCAGTGAGAGGGGAGACTGTGGGGGTCGTCGTTTAGTGGGACAAGAACAGTGGGGTCTTACATAGATTTGGTCATTGCCATAACGCTTCTGCATCTCATAGAGTAGGCTGCTGTCAGTCAGCTCGCTGAGGGACGCCAAGTCATCATTAGGTGCCGGAGGCATCAGCTTGACCTGAATAAATGTTAAGCATGTCATGATAAGGTGCCACGTCTGTCCTTTCCTATAAAAGCCATCCTAAAACTGTGTTTATTGTGGTACAAGAGCTGTGTGAACAGTGGGTACCTGTTCCAGTTTGCTGGCTCCAGTGCTAAAGGACCCATCGAGGCAACTGTCCTGTGAAGCTAATCCACTCAGACTCCCACCTGCCTCTCTGAACATGGCACATTTCTCAAGCAGACTGTCGCGCTTAGAAATAGAGAGACCCATTGGGTTCCTGTACATTATGTAGATAGTCAAGGTTTCGGCGAGCAGACAGGAATCATGTTTGAAGTGGTGAATGAGGGATAAGAAAAAACATTGTTTACAATATTTGTATTAACCATAAAACATCTGTTTTGCTTATGAAAATATTGACCCACAGGTTCTTGACAGGCACGGTGAGGTCATGTGATCCGCCGTCATAGCGTTGGTCTGTGGAGGGCGGAGGAGCGGAGGGGTCCTTCAGTCTCTGCAGCCAGCTCTCCTCTGCGTTCAGAAGCAAATCAGCTATAGGCTCTAAAGCTGCGACGTCTGGTGAAAGAACACACAAGACAGGCTGGTCGGTTTACTGATTTGATGTGAATTGGAATTCACAAAAAGACAAGTCTGATTTTGAGACAGACACAAATGTCTAATTGTAGATTTATAAGCTCTAGAGTGTGTGTACATTAGTGAAAAGACACCTTTCTGCTCTGCTATCTTTCGCCATGTCAACCCTCCACAATCCGTGTGGGTCCTCAAGGTCAATCCATCTGTGCTTAAGAGGCAGAGGAGTTACAATCCTCTCTGCCTGTAATGACGTCTAACAGGACACAAGGGACGGGAATGAATTCATCTTGTCTCTTTATTTCTGTGTGACTGACAACCGCCCAGACCCCCATCTCTTACTCATGTGTGTGGGTCCACGTGTGGGAGGGGGGGTCAGTCTCTAGGGGGCTTGTCTCACATCTTTTTCTGAGCTTACAAGATGAGACTATTGATTAGTCACGTCAGAGTGAGGCAGTCGGAGCAACTGGTTAAAATAAGACATGTAATTCAGTGCCGATCCCTTCCATGACACATCTCATCACTATCACACATTTACATTACTACACAGTGATGAAAAATAATGGTTGAGATGCAGGGTGTTTATACCCCTGCTGTGTCCTTTTGTGCATGTGACACAGATCTGTAGCCAATAACAGCCAAAATAATATTTTTTAAAGTTGCCTCAGAGAATAATCCAATTTTTAGTCTATAAATACAATAGCAAGATAAGAATGGACGTTATTTTAGCAATGGGATGCATCAGTTTCCTGTCATTAATTATTCATGTCTTTCCTGATATCTTTGGTGTCTAACAGTGAAAACAGGAAACTCTTGACATACAACACACACTCGTGCAAATTAACCTAATTAGAAGCATCGCTGTTCATCTTGGCTGTTTTAAGTATTTTTTAAAAAATGCAATAAATACCTCTTGGCCGATATGCTACCTTTATGCCCATTAGCAAATTAGCCACACCAGTCCCTAATGATTACTGCTAACATCCACAATATACAAGTACATGTTTGTATGTGCAGGCAAGAGCAAGGAATGTTTTTTCACTTAGAAACGAGTTTTCTCTTGCCGATACACTCGGATGTGCACAAATAGGCTCATCAGAGACTGATTATGAGGGAGCCTCATTTGCCGTATACACTGTGTGTGTGTTGTTTTAAAACATCATGGTGATTATTTATGCATTTAAAAAGGCATAGCTCAAGTCAAAATCCATTTCTGGACTCTTTCCGCTTCATTACGTCCTGTTTGCTAAAAATGCACTTTCTCATTTTGGCAATATTCAATATTTGTGCGTTGATGTGCATGTATTTTGTGTGAATGTGTAAATGTGTTACCTGAGGGCTTGTCTTGGTTGCAGTTCAGCAGAGTTGGATTTGCCCCATGTTTCAGAAGCTGGTTAACGATGCTTGTCTGTAAGAGATGGAGACCCAGTCCATTTTTTTTAGAGCATAGAGAAAAAAGATCGAACAACTCTTGGGCATTATTAAAAACTGCTGTGATATATAAAAAAAAAACATTTCACTGCAACATCATTTTGAACATCCTTCTGGTAAAAGTTGGAATTAAAGCTGATTAAATCTGCATGTATTGCAGCAGAGCAGATATAGATATGTAAATGTTGGATGGACTGTCAAGCTGACCTAGATTTTAAACATTAAGCAGGGAACATATGCAGTGTATGTCAGATATGACAGGTCTGGTGACCCTGACTGAGGAGGGCATTTAATAATGGGACCATCTTCTGTCAGATATCACAGTGGAAGAACCTCATAGTTATTTAGCCTCATTTCTGCACACAAGTGACATGTGACGTCTGTCATCACTGTATTCTAGTTTTCTCTCTACATGATGCTCACTGGGGCTCTGTCATCTTTTCCTTTTCCTCTCATTACACCTTCATTTTCTAGTCTTTTTGTTGATATCGCATATCTGAAGGATTTTCCTCATTCATTCTTGGTAATGTGAGAAAGATGGTTTGACTCAGGAACCATCTCAGCAGCTCAACAAACATTAGAGCGCCAGTTCAAATGAACAGTTCAATATGGGAACATTACCCAGGCTCTAAAGACAGTTAAAATGTCTTCCGTGACTGTTATGTCTTCATTCAGTTCAGAATTCAAATTCTTTAAATAGCGTCTGCATAGCATTATGCAAATGATAGTGCCAAGGGTATGCAGCATTGATTTGAACTTTTTGCATCAACTCAGCTTCTATTAAATCCCAAACGCTGAAGATATCAACATGCTTCTCCAGAAATCACAGTTCAGACTGGAGAGCTTCTTTGTACTCAAGCAAAGTAATTGCACATCATCTGCAGTAGAAAGGGGCCTGACTAAGCACATTCAGTGGACTGGCTGACCCATGCCGACAGCTGTTCACTTAAGCGTCTACAGCATCTCTACTGCCCACAAACACTGTCAGCTGCACTCACACCCTATAAATACAGTCAACACGTCAGTAGCACTGCAAGATCTGAAAACTTTAATGGGTCAAATTTAGCAGGAGTACTGGGGAAAGGTCAGCGGTAAATGGGGATCAGTGGGGTCAAAGTAACCTTACCCAACCAATGTAACCTAAGCTGTAGCAGATTCCATTTTTGTAAGGAACAATGTGCTCTTTAACCAGATGTGCAAATTAGATTAACATTAACTAGAATGGGATACTGTTATAATAATTTTGTGTTTGCTATATTGCCACAGTTTTAATATGCGCCTTGAATCCAGCTGAATTAATCCAGTCCTCACAGTGTTGTGTTTTAATACCATCATCATTTGAAATCCAAGCACAGTACTATTTAAAATAAAGTCTTTCCTCCAGAGAACACAGCTTAAAAACCCCCTTATTCAAACAAGGGAAACCAAGACCGAGGGTCTATCTAATCACCACCCCGAGAGAGGGGAGCTTAATTAGCTTTAGTAATGGGGTCATACATCTTCTTAAAGGGTCAGTGTAGTACGTTTGCCACACTGGTGAAAGGGTCTTTGGGTTTAACATACCAGCTAGTGTTATATCACCAGCCAGCATTTTCAGGAAACAGTTTGCTTGGGGCCTCTTATGAGCAAAATCTAATTAACAGGATCAGCGATTTACCTGATGCACATGAACACATCAACACATCTCAGACCTATAACATGCAATGTTACTGTCATTTCATTGTCAGACATTATAAGGAGACGGTGCCAGGAAGTGAGTGTTAAGAAGGCTCATAGGAGTAGTTGGTATGCAGGAAGTAAAGCAGGGGCACCAGCAGAGAGTCGATTGGCTGTGGTGATTTAGCGCTGCAAGGGAAACCTAATCGATTCTCCAATCCTCTCAACTGCCACTCTTATGTCAGATGCACTTACACACACTTACACACACAGTAATTTTAAATACACAATCTGAAAAACAAGAACATACGAGGATGTTATTAGACGACTGCCATTTGGAGCATTTGTGCATTTAGTCTTACTGATTAGCTATTATCCGCTAAACTAACAATTAGGAAGAAATTGTGTGACAGGACAGAAAGAAAATGAAGAAATTAACAGTTCTCTATGGTTAAAACAGCAAGAGGCTGCAATTTAAGACAAATAAATAATTTCATTACAGTAAGCTAGAAAATAAAACATGGCGAGAATAAAGTTAATGTAAATACCATATAAATAAATTCCTGTTCTCAGCAGCCGAAAGTACACAGGCCAGAAATGTAATTAAATATCCAGTTGGGTCAGCAAGATCACTTCCCTTCCTTCATAGTTGGACCACACCCAAACCACCAGATCCCATCATTGCGACAGCCCACCTCCACCCCATCTGGAAATTAATCTGTCCTCTCTAAGAGAAACCATTAAATGAATCATCTAAAAATGCTCTGACAAACGCATACGTGGCGGGACTCTGTGAAAACAGTTTGACTATTTCTGATCAATAGGCCCAAAATGAGCAGTTTATCAGCCTATGTGCAGGGTAACTTGAGGCAAGTTCGTCTGAGGTACAGTCAATCAATAATGTCTTCGTTATTTAATGAATGAGAGCAATCACCCTGGATCAATACAGCTAGATGAGTTGAAATTTGGGGACTACTTCATTAATGTCACATTTAGCCGTCCAGCTATGGTTTTACCTGTCCGTATTTAGCAGCCAGGTGGAGAGGGGTCCAAAAGCTGTTGTCGACGGGATGAGGATCTGTTCCACTTTGCAGCAACACCGACACCACCTCTCTGTAACCACTGGCGCATGCTATGTGGAGCTTCAGAGTGAGACAGAACAAAACAATAAAATTATGAAAGCACAAAGAAAGCTATAGTAATCAGTTGAAGAAAAGAAAAATAGTGAAAGAGAGACACACACAAAAGGTCACACATGAGACCCCACATACCAGAGTGACACCATCATCATTGGGCTGATTGAGGCTCACTCCTGTGGCTACAAGCTGTCTAACATCAGCCAGCATGGTGCTGAGTCTCTGTGTCTTCATGGCATGTAGAGAGGACACATCCACACCTTCAAAAACAAATAAGAAAAAGATGGTTGAACTTGGATTAGAAAAGAAATTCCGTACCCTAAAGCTCACTAATTAGCACATCATGTTTCAGATGGTTTCTTCGCTTTGGGCAGCAATGTTCTTCTACCAACATGTTTTAATTAGACTGCGAAAAGAAAAATGGTGAAAGAGAGACACACACAAAGGGTCACACATGAGACCCCACATACCAGAGTGACACCATCATCATTGGGCTGATTGAGGCTCACTCCTGTGGCTACAAGCTGTCTAACATCAGCCAGCATTGTGCTGAGTCTGTGTGTCTTCATGGCATGTAGAGAGGACACATCCACACCTTCAAAAACAAATAAGAAAAAGATGGTTGAACTTGGATTAGAAAAGAAATTCCGTACCCTAAAGCTCACTAATTAGCACATCATGTTTCAGATGGTTTCTTCGCTTTGGGCAGCAATGTTCTTCTACCAACATGTTTTAATTAGACTGCTATAAAAAAAAAATCATACAGGGCCCCAATCCCTTCAAGGCCACTGTAGCTTGGCTTCTGGTCTGACACAGACATTCAGAGGCCTAAAAGAGAATTCAAATCGGTCACATTCAAAAAGTGGATTCTACCTCAGTTGCTGTAATAGCATGGATTGATTACCAATCAATCTATATTTCATTTGGACAAGCTTGAGGGCTTTAACTAATGGGACTTTTCCAAATATACTGGTTGTACCGACTAATCAATGAGTTTATCTTTGCAAACTTACCAGTCCATCAGGGTTTGTGTATATGTAAGACATGCTCAGCAAACTTTATAGCTTTATAAAAGAGAAATCGTACTCACTACAGGACCAACACATGTAAAAATTCAGTATTACTTGAAACAAAGGTAACTGAGCAACAGCAACAAGAAGGAAAACCAAATTTCTTTTCTTTTTTTTCGCTCCTTATATCCCTGATGTAGAGACACATGGACAGTCTGTCTTCCCACAACCACATAAATCTGATGAGGATAGAGAGCATGTAACCATGTTGCTATGGCAACAGAGGTTCAGCAAGCCTGGGTGAGTAAATGTGCTTTGTGGTAGGAAAAGCCCAGCACATGAGGGGTAGTATCACAGGAGCTGCATGTAGGGAGAGCTATCACCACAGGGGCTGGCAGAGAGAAGCAAAGAGTGGCTGGGGAGTTAGAGAGTGAACCTATGTGCGTGTGTGTGTGTTTGGGCCATGCTTTTGTGGTCCAGGCTTGGATTTGCCATGTGATCCTGCGATGGATAAGGGAAGAGCCTCCGTTAATGTCTATATCTGTATCAGTCTGGCTTTGTCAGCAGGATTCCCATTACCTTCTCTTTGCTTGTTTAACACCCCCCCCCCCCTGTCATCCTGTGTCTGTGCTCCTGTTCCGTGTGTATCAAACTCTCCTGTGCCCTGCATCGCTCTGAGTTTGCAGCTGCCATGTTGACCCTCTCTTTTCTCGCGTGGGAAAACAAGTGCCCCTTCACAATTTCCCATCATTAGATTCGTGGGTGTACTGTACCCTCACAAATAGACAGAATATGAACCGTTTACATTTTCAGCCCTTCTTCTGCGTAGGAAATTGAATATTTACTTTTCTCATGAGGGTGATATGTCTCTCTTTGAAAGGTATGTGCTAGTATGCAAGCCAGCTACTGAATTGCTGAACCATAGAACTGCACTCAACTACAACTTTCTTAAAATGGATCTGAAATAATGCCGTGAGCGTTACCATTTTCCTCCAGGTGTTTTCGGAGGATGTAGCTGCTCTCGGTTCCCTCAGAGGCGTAATCTAGAGGAATGTTTCCGTTGATGTCCTGCAGCATGACGTTCACTCCGGCCTGTGAGAAAGGCAGGGCAGAGAAGACACAGACAAACTGAGTTTAAACCAGGCCCATTCATCAGACTTTGAATCGATGATAAAGTGCGCACAATTATCTCGGCTTACCAGAGGCAAAACCATGGAGACAGTAACAGACAACACGCTGAATTAAAGAACTCATTAAATAACTGCGTGGGGGGTAGTGATGAGTGAGGGTGCTGGTTACTGTTACCTGGGAGCATGTGACAAGATTAATGTGTATTTATTCAACAAGGACCCTGCCAAATCAGTCTTCTATTATAGCACCAGATAACAAGGTAGACCTTCAGTCAGGCTCCTTTAATGACTCCTGCACAGTCATTGGGTCACAATATGATTATGACTGATTGCTTCACTTTGGTGGAACTCTGCTGCACTTATTTGTTACACATTCTTACCTGCAGAGGAGAATAGTGCACAAGTCATGCAAAATATTTCTTTTACTGACATGGTCCTTCCTGTTGTCCTCATTTTACCCTCCCCTTCGTAGGCACTAAAAGTAACATCCTCTAACGTGGCCATTGTCGGCATCCAGCGATAAACTGCATCTTGTTGTTTGACTACGCTATAAAAGAGAAGCCATTGCAAACGATCGTAGCTGGACCGAGTCTGATAGCAGGGACAGAAAGACTGAGTGCAGACCCTTATTGAATATTTACAGCTAATAGAATTCTAACGACCTCGTTGCAGTGCAGCAGAGAGATTTATGGCCTAGTCCTTAGGCAGACAGAGAGAGAAGGTGAAGGAAAAGCGGAAAAAGGGAAGGAAAATGGGTTTCAACGCCAGAAGGGAGCCAGCTGACACAGCAGCAGGAGAACGGTTAACCTCAGTGCTCTGAAACCCAATCAGCAAAACCACAAGGACACCGAGCCTCAAAACCTCAAAACAACCCTAAACTGATTAGCTGATTACGACAATAAATTAAACAACTGTACTTTGTTCTTCGATTTTGAGACATGTTCTGCAGAAAATAATTTAGATCGAGAAATTTCATCGCGATAAAAGCAGCACTACGCTGTCAGTGTGAGTTATCGGATCTGTTCTGATGAGGTTTGCAGTTTCATTGTGTGCTGTTGTCACTCGCGTATGAGGGTTTAGAAGGGGTTAACAAGGAGAATTAATTAACATGAACTACTATCAGCCGCTTTGTAAATATTCATGAGGAAAAAAGAAACCTTATCGCAATGTGAAGCACAGCTTGAGGAACAAGAATAGAGGTGATGACTGAGCCAGAGAGACATTATACCCCCTCTGGCCACCCCATGACCATATAAATAAACAGACACAAACGCACACTGTACCTTTAAACCCTATCTTATCATCAATGTCTGTTTTGAACAACTATATACAAAAGTTTATAGGTGGAGCTTTAGCCCCTAATCAACTTCCACATAAAACTCAAGGCTCCTTTCGGGGTCCCTCTATGAATGTGTGTATGTGTGTGTGTGTGCGCTTGCATTTCATATGTGGGGGTGTAAAGATGCTGACCCAGACAATTCACTTCAAGGTTCAGTCTGGCTGGAGGAAGCTATCAGCTGATTGACACATACATCATGCTCTGTCAGTTGCCCACTCTCGCCACTAACCACCTTCACTGACAGCTGCAAAGAAAACACAAGCTGGACAAATTAAAAAAATGTATGTGGATTATTCATTGTGTACAATTTATATAGTGAAATTCTATTTTAAACACCAAGAGGTAATTCTGAGACAGAATGATAACGTCCTCAACTTCCAGTGTTTCACAATACACAGCAACAATAATGTCCAAAATAATGGCAGCTAATGATGATGACAGAAAATTAATTATTTAGAGTTTGTTTTATGCAACACAACAAAAACACATAACCATGGTGAAGTGAGCATGTTGTGCAGGCCAGTGATTCAGATGCATAAATCACGTGTCTGCACACACGCGATAAGTGCTGACAGAAATAAATGAGTTGGTGCTAGCTGTCAGCCACGCAGGATACAAAGGGTTAACAAGTTGACTTCTGACCGGGACATACTCCCCCGCCACAATATGATGGATCCACCACGGATGTCCCGGTGATGAAAATCTGTTTAACGCCATGCTGCCCATGGTTCATGATGGCAACTGACTCCCACCGAGTCAATAACAACAACAAGACCTGTGCTGAAAGCAGTTCCCAGTTTAGTTAATGCTGAGCTGGAGATCTCTGTGGCAAAGTGGACGTCAAACCCTGACAATGAGATCCCATTCAGTTTTTGTGAATCAAATAAATATGTATTCTACAATTTAGTGGTTTTACTTTAGATGTGTTTCACTTTCCAAAATATTGGAAGATAAGGGGGTTATAGTGCTTTAAAAATGAATGTTAGCTGGGATTGGCTACAGCCCCATGCCCCATGTAAGCAATATAGTTTTTGGATAATATAATATCCCACATGTGCATCAGAATAAGACTTCTAGATCTGGTGTTAACTGGTACGAGGTGGAGTTCAGTGCAGCCAGGGGCTGGCTAGTAATCGTTTGACTTCAAAGGACTCCAAATTCAGAAGTCTGAATCTCATAATATGCAAATGCTGAAAGTGGGTCAACGGCACCTGTCACCCCGATGGGTTTCGAAATATAAGATGAAAAATTGCACAGAACCTGTCTCTTGTCTACTACATGATTAATATAACTTCAAAAAAATTACGGAAAAAAATGAGTTGCAAGAAAAATCGGATTTGATAAGTATCTTGTGGTCTGTTGTTTGAATAGAGGGCCAGCTGAGGCATCATCAAGAACCACTACAGAGACATCCTAATGCATATGTGAACCAAGTACAGCAAAGACTTCAGACTGGTTCAATATAAACATAAATAATATGTTTTCACAAGGCAAATATTAAACTAAAAGTGTAATGTTGCTGTTAAATTATTCATACAGACTACAAACACTGTGACAAACAAAATAACACTCTGTGACTGTGCTGCTTGTGCTTCCGGCTCCTCCAGCCAAAGTCTCAATGATAAACGCTGACCGGATCTGGAGCTAGGAATATATTTAGGATTATGTTTAGCAACGCCCTGGGAAAGTGAAACTTTGAAAATTGGGTTATTCGCTTCCCTGCTATTTAAGGGCAAGGGATGGGAGAATTCACCCACAAGACAAGCTCTGTGACAACGCTGTCAGCAAAACCCCCTATGTGTCAAACTGAGGACAGAAAAGTACAGAAACATGGGGAGGGACACAGGAGAAAGAGAGGGTGGAGTAGGACATAATAGATTAGTATATATTAGCAGCACAATTCCCTCGTCTGCCAATCAAAGATAAGGCTGCCACTCAAGCAGCTCTAGCGAGACCACTGTTCCATTTCTCATTAAAATGCAAACCCGTTGCCTTATATTAAGAGGGAAGATTTTCCACTTGCAGCTCTGATAAGGGAGCAGCTTGGCCACAGAACAGAAAGGCACCAGCAGTGGAATTGGTTGTCAGTATGAATAAATAGAGGAAAAGGAATATTGTGTCTCTATCGGAAGTTAAGACTTCACTATAGCTATTTTTAGCCTGGCAGACAGGAAGAGCTTTGGGCTCCCCTTTCAGAAACCGTCTTTCCTACTGATTATTCCCAGAAAAGCAATGTGAGTGTTTATCTTACCCTGTAGAAATGCAGACATTTAAAGTGTCCTTGGCTGTCACCTCAAAATCACACAAGCAATTACAAGGGCACGCTCAAGCAGATGTGCTGAGCAGACGTACTATCAAAGGACATTTATCAGTTGCTGGGAAAATGTTTTGGTGTAAAGTCGGAAAGCAGGTTTTGCTTTCGCAGGTTTTATGTTTCACAGAAGGAGGTTGGATTCATTGAATTTGTATAAACTGTTCTTTTCTCTCCTAACCTCCCTCCTTAACTCATACTCTTTCCAAACAGAGTTAAATACAATGTCATTCACTTGGTTAATAGGAAACATTTACCTACTGCCTCCTGGGTGCAGTGTTACATCTCTCTCTTTTCTCTCGCTCTCTCATGGTACTGTGCATCATTAAAGTATGACTCCCTGAATAAATTGCATTTGACATACAGTACATGCATATATACTGTATATGTACATATATATCACAAGTGCGGGTGGACAAATTCACTCTGCACTCCCTTTGCCTGGCAGCTCTTCAAACATATGCATTCCTCTAAGGAACATCTCCTTCCTGCCCCACAGACAGGCAGACAGCGATCATTAAGGACCCCCTCAAGAGAACCAGACTGTAAAGATTGTAAAGAGGATCCAGTGCAGGTCCTCCCCTGCAACTGGCCCTGCTCTTGTGATGGACCCAATCAATAAAACCACAGCTCTTGTCAACACAACAGGTTCACTCTGATATCATGATAATGCAGAATTTCTTAATATTCTAATTCATTGAATTTTCAGTGATTCAGCTGAAATAGTTAGAAAAGAAAAAATGTGCATTTAAAATGTGATTATTATTACTTATTATGGCAATATGTTGTAGAAACACAAATGTCAATGCCATGTCAATGTTTGCATATGTTTCTCACCAGCAGCAGCAGTAGCACAATGTCCGCATGGTCACATGCACATGCTACATGGAGAGCTGTCCACAGGTCTTCGTCCTGCAGGTTGACATTCAGACCTCGCTCGATCAGAAGCTCTGCCGCAAACACATTGTCATGGCGAGCACACTGCAGAATGAAAGCAAAGTGGTGTTTACCATTATTAGTTGGCAGAAAAGCAGGGCTACTGATGCACTCATGCATAACAACAACAGTACATGAGTGATTTAGTGTCAAGTACTGTATGTGGAAAGCATAATCTACTGTAGCTAAATTATTATACAGTTGTCTAGCTACTGGGGTACCTTGTGTGCAAAATGTCGATAAAAGCAAAAAGAATGATAACTGGGATCCTGCTGTTCCAGATGAATGATAAACTTCCTTCCTGATCTTTCTCTGCTATCTGCAGACTCTCACATGGCAATTGTGCAAAATAATTGGTATTTTCTTTCCTTTTTGGCACATATACACACAAGGACTACTTTTACACATTCAGTAATCATCATGTGAACAGTCTTGTCTTACCAGGTGTAGCAAAGATCCCCCAGAAGCTATGGTACTGTTGTGGTCTGCTCCCTCCTTCAGGAGACGCAGCACTGCGGTACAAGGAACATCTGCATGTTAACAACTGCTGAATGTGAGAACAGACATGACTCTCAGGGCATGTATAGCAGACACATAATACACACAACACAGACTGATGTGTGACACTGTCAAAACCAATATATATCATCAAGTGCCCTCTGACTGTCCTTGGTGGCTTACAGCAGATCAGCGTTAAGACACTGTGTGTGTGAGTGTGTGTGTATGTGTGTGTGTGTGTGTTTGTTACTAAAACTATCACACACTGTGTCACACACTGACACAGATCTTTTTTTATTCATGTACAAATATGTATAATTTATTTATACATGTACAAAAACACATCAGGAGAGGGAGAGAAAGAGAGACAGAGAGAGGAAGACAGAGAAAAAGAGGAAGACAGAGAGAGAGAGAGAGAGAGGTATTTGACAGATAAATAGGGTGGAACCGACAAACAAGGGAGGGTGAGAACAGAGGGAGGTAGTATGCTATAGTTTGGGCATACGCATCTCACTTACAGCAATTGACAGATATTGACTAAATCCTAGAAGCGAAGATGTTTTTAACCAGTGACTCTGAAGACAGTAACCATGGTAATGACCGCGGTGATCCTTTCAATTAATGAACCCTGTTGATGACCCCCATGAGATCACACCACTAAAAGGGTCATTATCTAGACAGGCCTGCTTTAATAACTCATTCATGGCACATGTGCAACTGTGCACATGCACACACTCGTGTGCACACACACGCAAAATGAAACTGAGAATAATACAAGGAAGGTACACTTGAGCAAAAGTAATTATTTTGCTATAAATTCGTCTTCGTTTCGTCTTCCTCCGCTTATCCGGGTCCGGGTCGCGGGGGCAGCAGCTTCAGCAGGGACCCCCAGACACTCCTCACCCCCGCCACCTCTGCCAGCTCCTCTGGGGGGACCCCTAGGCGCTCCCAAGCTACATTTACAAGTTCATTTTCTCTCAGATGACTGATCATTTAATCATTTTCGAAGTTCTGCACATGCAAACAAAGCAGGACACAGACATTTTTCCAGTCCTCTAATGGCCTTTAGTGCTAATGGTCTTTAAATGGTTGATGAGAAACTAACTGGCCAAACCTCACAATTATCTCCTAACTTCTCAACTCACTATAGGGGACTCAGGACAGTAAACAAACAATCAATGCTCATATGATGCTGTCACTGGACTTAGAGTCACTTAGCCTTTTTGACTATCCCACAATATGTCTCTGATTGAATCTAGGATTTTTAGATTGTTTAATGGCAGTAGGAAAGATTTGTCCATAAAACAGCTCATCTGTTAAAGACATGTTAGTCTTTGAAAGAGAAACGTACTTTTACCTTTTAACGTATTTTTATGGCAAATTAATGAACGTGCTAAAGAGGGGTTAAGGTCAAGAGCTACATATTGACCATTTAAGTTGTAACAAATCAGCATGAACAACAGGAATCAATAGACTGTTATTTCACCATTGGCAGATCCATCAACACTAACCACCGCTAGCCACTGTATTCTCTTGGTATTTCCATTTAACTGGTAACCATTAATATCAGATATGAATAAGATTAGTGACAGTCTCATACCTAAACAAAGCAAATCTGTTTCCAGTAATTCCAGCATGTGTATTAGTCAAGGAGATTTAAAGAAAGAGCGAGCCACATGACCAGGTCATTACCAGAATGTATACTAAAGGTTATCATGACTTCAAGAATTGTAACTAAGTCATTCAGTTGAATTCCCCTGTGCTGAAAAGCACTCAATCGTTAAAAGCATTTACATTTAGAGGGTTCACAACTATTTGATGTTGCTGGAGGTGTATAGTACACAATGACCATGTCAATATCTGCTATACTGTAGCAGAAAAGGAAAAGAGAACTCCAGTCATCGTAAAGATTTATGTCCTTTAAATTAATTAGACAGTAGCATGAAAACATTTGACCCACAGCAACTGCAGTCATTTTTCCTTTATCTGACATTCTTACATGTCGTTTGGTCTCTGATTATATACTGTGGTGTGTGTGCGTGTGTGTGTGTGTGTGACGAAACGGAAAGGGAGTGTGGGCATGAGGCAAAGTCGGTTGTCATCCTGTGGAAAATTACAAAACAGCTGTTCAAGACACATGTGTAGTTACCATGGCAACCAGACTGGAACTGGTAGAAAAGTAAGAAAAAAGACAGAACCAGTGAGAATGTGGGGAAACTGTAAATAAGCAAAAGAGGAACAAGTGATCTCTATCTGGGTGGCCTGTTAATACTGTATCCAGATTCTTCAGATACCACATCACTGTAACGTCTTTATTTCAGACTTCCAGCACTTCTGCAAATTATTACTTAAAGGTTGTACTTAAACTGCAGCTAAACTAGTTATTTTATCGCAAACCTCCACAGCGAGCCATCCACGGGTCCTTACTGAACATAAACAACTGAATGACCATGTTCTTTAGATATATATTAAATATACTTTGTTCAGATTCTTTTTTTTGATTCTTCAGCTTTTCTTCATCTCACTCCTCATCCTCATCTTCACGGCTGTGATATTCCATGCATTTGATAAAATCCCTGTAATGCCACCTTCATAATACATCAAACACCACTCACCAAAGAACAGACAATTTGCTTTATCTAGCAAGCAGACGCATTCTCCCCATGCACAGCATCATTCCTTTGCAGTCCCATATGAGATTCTGCTCAAATCCCTCAATATAATAAATGTGTTTGTCTCTCTTGTCCTTATCCCATAGTCATAGCTACGAGAGGGACCGTCTCACCTCAATGCCCCATGTTTCTAAAAATGAGCTTTGACATTTTCCCTGTGTTTTGATCCTGATGGAAAAAAGGCACTGTACATTTTTTTTCCAATAATACTTAAATCTAAATCCAGATTGTCTTATGATGAGTTCTGTGGGACGGAGCAGGAATCAAAGATGAGGTGATTGTATTCTATTCTATGTTTCAGACGTTAAATGCATGGCAGCAATACCATACGTTTCCAGCAAATACACTACGGTGTTATTGCATTTTCACATTATGCAATCCTAATATTGTTACACCGTTTACTCACGTAAAGAAATGGATTATGACAATAATTTGGTCCGATCTATGCTTCCCTTTAGTTACGATTCAGTACTTCTCTCGAGCATAGAGAGACCTTTTGGGATGGCCATATTTGGAAAAATTCATTAAGCAACACTGATGAGTCACCAAGTGAGCCAAAGGTTTAATGTAAGACGCATAGATTAAAGTTTCAAGGATGATTAATTTGACATTAAAGGGATGCCTGCTGTATCACACTGCGGGTTATACATTGTATAAAACTGGATTTTGCACTATACACTGGTAAAAGTTTAACAGACCTACAGAGAAAATTAAAGAATTGTAAAACAGTCATATTTTTTTCAAAAATTATTGCATTACAGATCAATCATATTCACTGTTGCAGTCTTCTGTCAAAGCAAGAGACTGCAGATTCCTTATTCTTCAGCCTCATTCAGCAGATGAAGCCGCAGGCTCTAAATGCAACATGCTCATACCATTTCCCTTTTCTATTAAACCACTTCTGTAGAAATGTTCACACATTGCACTAGGGAGGGCCCTACCCCTACCCTAAGGAGTATCTTATCACTCTGTACAAAAGAAGAAAAGAACCAGGTTAAGCAGCAGTGGTGAACAAAAAAAACATATCACTCAGTGCACCACCACCGAGGAATGCTCAGGATCTCTCATCAGAAGTGGTTTGGACAGACCCATAAGCCCTCACAAAGACACTGAGAAAAAGTAAGCCGCCAGAACAGAACAGGCGCACATGACATGAATCGACTATACAGATTTCGAGAAGTCCCCTGGTTCAAGGAGTCTGTTGGAAGTGAATCTGTTCCTGACAGGAGGGCCTATGGGCATGAGTCTATTATTTTGTTAAATCTACAACACCAAAGAGTGAGTGCGTATGCTGGGGAGCAAACTGTGGTACCGGTTTAGGAGTTCGCAGTGTTAGCCAGGCACTAGGCGGAGAGGTATTAGATCTGATTCATACCATGCCAAGTAACCTAAGTTTTAGTCTGACTGCAATGGCACACCAGCTGCTCCCACAGACCCCAGCTCAACCTCCTTGGCAGCCAGGCAGCAGAGATTAACACAGTGACCTGCAAAGACTGCTTGTATGACACAGATACACCCGGACAGCTGGGTAAATGACTGGCAAATGACTGGCATAGACAAAAAGAAAGACATTGGGTTTGGACGAATCCCAATCAATCATAAGACTTCATTATCTATTCCAATGAAAAACAAACTGAAATGTGTTTGTATTTTTATTGGCAACAAGGCTGCAGTCATATTTAAACCCAAGACCTTGGGGAAGATCATTTAATGTTAGTCTTAGATGAGCTCTCATTGTCTTTTTTCCAGATAATTGCACAAATGCGCACTTCATACTAATACAAGGGAACAAAGAAATACTCTTAAACACAAACACATAATGCATTCAATGACATTATAGATGATCAGATCACAGTTGATTTTTTAATGCCCCTCTGCATGTATTTGAACAACCATTCAAGTTCATCCAGTATTGGCAAGCCATTTGTTTGAAACAAATGTCTGAATGGTTGATACAATGCCCATGTGTTGATTGTCTCTGAGATAATATTTTATCATGCTCTTGTTGGCGTTGGTGCATTTATTTCCACAAAAGTGAAAATACGCATGAATGCATCCACAGCTGTGTCCACCAAGCAAGCAAGCAGCTATGTCATTTGTTCTCCTGTCACTTTTACATGTATTCATCTTTAAAACCCTCCATACCACCCTGTCACTGCTGTTAGCTGTTGAACTATGTAGGTGTAAGAAAACAAAAACAAAAAGGGTTTCTTTTGACAAGAGTCCTACAAAAAGTGCAGTTCTGTAGAATTTCTGTTTTTTATTTAAAAGCCCTCAACAGCAGACACTTGAGTATTTTTGTCTCTCAGATCTCTTTGTATCAGGATAAAAGCTCTGCTCTCGTCTCCACAGTCAAGTGGACCGCTACCAGCAAAGCAAACAGTTACCTTGCTGCAGTCGGCAGCGTTGTTTTGGTCCAGATAGTGTGACAAGCCAGTAAGGCAACTAAATCTAGTTGCCACAGTTTGTACAGTTCTACCACTCTTGTACCTTTTTTCATTCAACCACAGACACACACCCTCATATGTGCAACCACATACTGACCTTCTTTGTCGTCATGGCGAATGATAGCATCCTGCACGACATCGGTGAGGCTGAAGCGAACGCGGTGTTTCTTGCGGTGTGTAGGCGGCGCTCGAACCTTGATTCCACCTTGCTGGCGCTGGAGGCTCTTTTCCCTCTCATAGTAAGCCCTTATTTGGTCACAGCGCATCCTCCTGACCAGCCGCTGGCGCTGGCCGACGGGGAGAGACTCCAGTAGACACTGGTCTATCTCCATGTTCTGACGAAAGACATTACATAGCTGGAAACAACCTGTTAAGAAAGAGACAGTTTAAGATAAACTTACACATCATATCATTTATCAGTATGTCATTCCCAGTAAAAATGCTGTACTAGTCTGTCAATGCAATGAATGTCAAGCGAGGATGGCAAAGTTATGAATGAGAACTATAGAATGTTTACACAAATACAGTTTGACGCAAATGTTTTCATTTTCTCCTCCTGGCAGTACTGTGTTCAAATATATTCTTGTGCAGTTTGTGGACATATGCATGCTTGTTGTCTGTGTCTACTGAGTTTGCTTAGCACTTAATACACTCACTGAAAAGAGCATTTTCTGTCTGCTTAGCCCTGGGGTGATTTGAAAGAAGCAACACAAAGGGTAGTGTTTTGTCTGTATAGTGATTCGCCTGACTCTGCATAATCGCTCCACCTCTTTGTTGAATGTCCAGAAGTAAAGACGATAGCCCAACAATGAAAGATGTCCTGACAGTCCAACAGATATGAACCGACTGCTGAACTTTGTGTCTACCTTATGTAGTGGGGGCCGGGAAATGTGCAGACTAGATCTTTATCTAACACAAACAAAGGCATCAAGACCGACTGCTGTGTTTTATGTGTGTGTCCTTTTTTTCCCTTTGATGTACTTGATATCTACACATTTATTCAAACACCTGCCGAATCCACTCCACTTGTCTTTTGTCACACCGAAACTAACACACCTCCCGCACAGTACACCAGTGCCATCTGCTCTGGGTAGACATGTAAAAGTTCTTTTGTGTTAATGGTCCAGAAAGGGGGGAGGAAGGGGGTAGATTATTATACAGTCAATGCCAGGTGTCTGCTTCTTTATTTTAGGCATGGCTTCAAGTTGAGCTGGCACACGCACACGCACACACACACACACACATACAAAGCATAGAATACTTCCCTTGCCAATATTAAGCCACTCCATCTCACACAGTCCAGTTTACTCTACTGACTTCTTAATTCTTCTCACTAATACAGCTCAAATTTTTCCAGTTTTCACCATCAATTCACCTCACTTTTCTATACAATACGTGACTTGAATTGTTGTTTTCTTTGTCAGGAGTGTGTGTGTGTGTGTATGCGTGTATAAATATATTTTCCCATTAAATGTTGTTACAAAGAATCATAATTGCAGATAGCCTAACATCAGCATATGTTATTATTGCTAGTATTTGTCTATTTGCCGTATTTGCATTTGGCCAGAAAAACAAGGGTCGTGCACAGGACAGAACAGAAACGTCAGAGAAGGCCAGACCCAAAAAGACCTTAATCTCATCTCTTTCCATTTTTTTATACCGAACTAGTATTATAAGTGACAGTCAAACATAAAGGTCACTTATACCACACAAAATCTCTGTGACGGTCATCAACTCCACTGATGTCCTTCGCACTCTCTGTAACCTTCCACGGCATCTATTAACTTACCCTCAAGGCTACAGGCACGTCAGCTCATAAACCCAGCCCATGACAGACATCACATAGAATGACATATTGATCCAGGCATCACATACCAACAAGGTATTGAATATGTAGTCAGTAGATGCACATGAGAGTAAAAACACAGGAACAACAGAGCACGCACAGACCGTTCGACGCAGCAATTTACAATTAGCTCTTGTGTAAAATTTGTGTCTAAAAATGACTTGTACCTGCTATGTGCTAATAGAAACACACGTCATTCCTACAATATTTCGCTGTTCCTTTCGAAAGCCTCTGCATAAATGATTATTATAGTACTGTCTACTGTCTGCTTTTCAATAGTCAGACAAACATGACACTGACATTTGTGATTTATTGCTCTGAACAGATAGATGGAATGTGAATGAGGATGAAAAAAGGGGCAGTCGGAATGAGTCTAATGGGAAATGCATCTGAATGGATCTGAGAAGACATGAAGTAGGTGGAGAGACAGATAGAGAGAGACAGTGGCTGAAAGCAGCAGCGTTCCTCTCCTGCCCTCCAATCTCCATGTTATCAGTTATTGATTGAAAGTGTAACATCCCATGCAGCCTCCAGCTAATAACATTGAAAGCAGCACAGCAGATGCTAAATTAGAAAACAGCACACACACACACATGCACAAACAGTCACATGGACTGCAACCTGCAGGAAACATAAATACTGAGGGTGCAGATGTATGTATGTATGATGTGAGAGTTGGGATTCTTAGAATCAAGGAAGGTTTATATGACATCCCACATCATATCAAACATATAGATTACTTATTTATCCTCTTCTATGCTATTAGCTGTCAGATACCAGGAATACTCCCCCTCATTCCTCCCTGAGTCTGATTGTTACTCATCACACAATTTGGCTGCATTCCTCTCGTCATTCATCCCATCCCTCACCTCCTTTCCATGTCTCTATACCACCATTCCCTCCCTCTCTCTCCGGCGCCCCTCTACATCACCCTCAGCTCTCTCCATCTGTCATTCTCCTGCTGAAACGACTTTCTCTCCCTATCGGTCTGTCAGTGCCTTATGAATATGCCAGATGCTCACAGGATCTGCATTTCTGAGGCTCTGGTTCAGCTTTCTTTCTCTCTGCCGCTACCTGCCGCATTCACAGGTCAACTTCCCACAGCTGCAGCAGCTCTCTGCAGCAAACTCACACACCCACTTACTGCACAGACACACACACACACAGGGACATGCAAGTCAAACAGGGGCACAAACACCCATTTGAAGTTTACACTTTGGTGTGTCAACAGCTGGTGACCAGAATGCTTAAGCATGTTAACTCATACAGTTGATGACACCTTCCTAATGTAGTAAGTGCTAAAACCACAGCCACACGGCAGTATAATTACTGACACACTTGCATATACAGATACAGAGACGCTGGCTGGCTACTTACAGCATTTGATGAAATGGTAGTGAGACATTTTCTGACAATGTCAGACAGTCCAGCAGCCTGGTAGAAAGGATGGCAGGCAGGCAGAAACAAAGCTAGGCAGGGAATCAGTAAGTCAAGGCGTCAGACAGTAGGCAGCTACAGGTTCCAGTAAAACTAACTATTGCGGAGCCTGTACGTCGGCAGGATGCATTTTTAATCCAGCTCCCTGCATGCTATCCAAGCCCGGTCCCCCTGTCTGCATTATTCACCAGCATCGGCAGCAGCTCCAGTTGCAGCCAGTGCACCATCTACATGCACCCCCACGCACACGCACCCAAGCGCGCGCACACACACACACACCCACACACACACACACACCCTCGATCCACCCGTTAGCAGGGGGATCTCCGGCTGTTTCTAGCGCTCCGTGTCTACAGCCAGATAACCGCCGCACGTCTTCCCAGCCATGACCGACGCACGTGCTCCACTTGCGTCACTGACAGACAGCCAACTCAACCCACCTACCACTCAACACACCCCCAATGACGCAATGCTCTTCACCTCCTTACACACCACCCTCCTGATCTCCCTCTGCCACACATGTACACACACACACATATGCAGGGACTCACACGGATGCACTTTTCTGGACTAGCATCTACCTTCTCAAGCAAAGGACTAAAGTGGGAATTAATTGTGCCCCCCTATGCTATAGAAGACTGGGACAGAGAGGGAAAATAAAGAGGAAAAATAGGAAAAATAGCATACAGATAGAAAAGGAAATGGAGGATGGAGGATATTAATATACAGCAGGGGGAGCAAGAGAAAGAATATATAATTATGTATAAAATTACCAAGAGAAGTGAGGGGGGGGGGGTAAATTAAAGAGAGGGGCAGCTTGAGTGAGAGAGTGAGACAGAGAGACAGAGAGAGAGACAGAGAGCGAGAGAGAGAGAGAGAGAGCTGCTGCTGCTGCAGTGCGGCTTTCGGTACGATGACAGGTTAAGTGCACATCAGTGGCATTAAACTGGCCACAAATTTACAACAGCTAAGTGTAGATTACAAAAATGGCAAAACTTGTAGGTATGAATAAATATGTTTGACATATGTGGACACACACACACATTATAGTCGAGCTTACAATAATTTAACAAGGTTTGACGATGATGCACGGCGAGATACATTTTGGAAATCTGCATTAGTGCTGCCAAATATAATATAGGATGCTGTATTTTCTGTTGTAGATTCCGAGCTGTTACTTCCCATTTCTGTCATACCATACATGAGCAGGTGAAGATGAGAAAAAAAAGTGAGAAGCTGGAGAGGTTTATTCTGGCAATGGAACGGAGGGGAGCAGCATAAAAGAGAACGAGAGGACGACAGCAGAGAAGGGGAGATGAGTATGAGTGTGTGTGTGTGTGTGTCACATTAGACACTAATTCCCGTCATATAAAAATCAGGTCAGTGAACAACTTTGTGCAGTTTCTGCAAAATCGTGCCAACCAAGATGTGTATGTGTACATTCTTGTCGACTGTACTACAATGAACACCAAGTAAGTCACATAGTTTAGCACCAGTCATGGCATACACATGTACGTACACAGGTCGATGCAGACAGTCACAGCACTGCTGACATTGTTAGTTGGGTAGACTGTTAATTTTGATCAAAGATAACAGCCGTCCTTAACACTTAACCTATGAAATACAGACCTCACAGTAAATCTGACAAAAATGCCATGTGTTTCCATCTAAATGCCATGCAGCATTACTCATGCAAAATCTTGTTATCTGTCCCCACAATAATGTACAAGGGAGCAGAGACATGCTGGAACACTGGGACGAAATGTCTCATTGTGAGACATGCTGCTAGATGGCAAAGCAACTAATATGTGGTGCTACAGTGACAGGGAGAGAGACTGGTGTCACGTCGTAATAAATATTACAGCTTTACAATCATAACGTAGGTCAAGAACAGCTACACAAATGAGGTCAAGAAAAGAAAGCGCAAATTATTTTTAAATTTTAAATTAAATACGGGGAGAGAAAAAAATAACTATAGTGACTATAGAAATAAGAGCCATTTGACAATTAAAAGAACAATATTTCACTTAGTTATTTACAAAGATGTGAATAAAAATATAAATCTGTGTACGTCTGTGCACAAATCCAAAATAAGCTTATGAATAGTAGCATGTTACATTCACATGGCGAATGTGTCTGCTTTTGTAGAACACTGACAAACTCCCACTGTAGCAGCTTTTGTCTTAAAGGAAATTAGAGATTTCAATCTTTTTGACACAGCTTTCCATCTGTCATCAACATGCTCAGACGTCAGCCAGTACTGAGCACATTAATGCCATGATTCTTCTATGGCTACCAGCCTATTATGTCTGCTTATCCGTGCTTGCAGGCTATTTGTTTATGTGACACTTATAATGTGAGATGTCTGAAAATGCAATGTTCCCAGTTACAGCACAGCCAAAGGCATTCTGATTTTCAGGTGATGCAGTATACATGACAAGAGATCTCAATGGATGAATTTTTAATCAAATGTGATTATCACAAATAAATATTAATTTATTTCATGAGCCAAATTTGGAATTATGAACATTTTCATGCATTATTAATTGCTTATTTTGGCATTATGTACCTTGTGTACCAGTAAACATGTGCACATGTGCACATACACAACCAGTAGATCAAATATTCAGTGAATTTTATAGCTTTATCCCATCTTAACCTCACTGTTTTGAATGACTGGTGAAAACACATGTTAGAATGTATCATTTACAGTTATCCCTGTGGCAATTTGTCAGCTACTCCGGGAGAGAATGAGAAAATGTGCAAAAACTAAATGTGAGAATAAAATATTCATAATCAAATGCGATTGTAGTGGTAATGTAAAAATCTTGGCTATACAAAGATGCAGTGATCTAGTTTTGCACCAGCTGCTGTCACAGCTGTTTTTTACACAGCTTATAGTTTAGTGATTCATTCTTTTTGGTTCTTAAATAGTGCTTTTTTTTAAGTATGTGTGCATGTATGCATTTTACAGGCCTCTGTATATTTATAGTCAGTTTTGTTTACTGCTTTATACCTTCACTTCTAACAATGACTAGTTTCCTAATGGACTACTAATTTCCCTCCTGGGCTGTGATGGAGAGTGTAGAACATTATTTAAACTAAACTGTTTCACAACAGGATCTTCCATCCACATCTCTTCTGAAAGCTATCTAGTGAAACAGGAACCAGCAAATTCATTGGCAGCATTCAAAGCACCAGAAGACAGCATGCACAAACAGATGTCATAAACAATGGCACAATGCAGACTTTTAGAAATCACCAGGACCAAGACAATAACATCTATTGCCCATGACCCGTATGCTAAAGTGTGAAGCACAGCATGCTTGAGGCAACAGTTTAGCAAGAAATTTATCTCTTTCAGCTTTGTTCTTGTATTCTTGACTTGAAAAACACTGTGAATACCCTTATGAGAATCTGTATTTTACTTGAATGTTTTGAGTTTAGATTTTTGATTGAAATTGTTTTTAATGGTATTATTTTTAAAACTACAGATTTTTTTTCACACAAGCCGTTGTTTGAATGTAGGAAATCTATTTTTATCTGTATATCACCCTATGGGCTGGATTATAGTGTAATCCAACAATTTTTCTTCCAGATCACCAGCTCAGTTCGGGTTTAAGCTCAAAAGCAGGCATTAGTATTGTATACTCATAATACTAGGTAATAGCGTTATAGCAATATTGGTCAATTCCAAGGTGGATCACTAGCTGCAAGAGGATTTAAAGAATTCTCAGCATGATGCTGTAGATGCTGTACAGCAGTGACAAACACCAATAAATCCAAAGGAGCTTTATGTGTCTCGCTCAAGTCCGCACAGAAGGAAATAAATGCTGCAATATGCAATTTTTGTTCATTTAGAAGGCGACTTACTACATTTAGAAGCGGTGATACATAAATAGTTAATGAAGTGCTAATGGACAAGCTGCTAATTGCCTATTATAAAAAGCATTACGCTGATGAAGTCCTCCCTGTTTTTTGGTGTTTGACTGATAAATCAAACTACCTCAAAAAACTGAAGAGCTGTTTTTTTTAAATTCAGAGTGGGACCCTGCACTCTTCATAAACATTCATATTTAATGTGGTTTTACAGAGAGGGTGGTGACCTGTATTTTCTTTTTTTTTTATTTATGAAAACCAATGGTTAATCTAAAAGTCAGCATTAAATGTGCCGCAGTGGAAAACAAATTTAATAAATTAGTGACAATACATGATGAGCATAAGCGAACAGACTGAGGTACGAAATGAAACCCATGTGGAAAAAAACATTGTCACATTGTGAGGTGGTTTCATTGCTGTGCCAGTGTGACTCAGTCACAGACTGTTGGTAGCAAGTGTTGCTTTCATCAGCTCTCACAGCTCAAACAGACATGGCTGCAGATCTGGTTGATAAGTTTGACACATGGCAGGTGATGTCATATTTTAACTCAAATTTTATCAGGCATAATGACTACAAACATACAATGCTGTAGGTTCAATTGCTGCACATTCGATGGGCACACACTATGCTCATGGTACACAGTCAACAAACACACAAAACAAAATAGCGTTAGTATGAAACCAATACTATTAGACAGCACCAAATATGTGTTAATTTTGAATAATAAGTTTGCATTCCTAAAAAATTATCCTAAGTATAAAATTATTTACTCTGAGAGGCAGAGAGCTATAACAATAACTTACATTCAGAGTATTCTCAGTGCTTCATTAATGCCTCTTAATATCTCTTCTTTTCTCTCTCCTCTTTTTCATCCTAAAATTTTAAAATGGAAGCGATTCCATCTCTCTTTGCCTTTGTCTATCCTTTACAACCCGTGGCTTCCAGCTCCAAGCACCTGGCACAATGAACATCATGGGAACGTCAAGCATGCCTGCAACATTCAGCAAGAGACAATCAATAACCAGACAAACAAAAGAACAGCAAAATACTGCACGTGAGCAGCTTCAAGCTTAAGAAGCACCCGTTACAGCGACAGCGTCCTCCTCTAACCTTATTATGCCACAAATTACTGAGAGTGAAAACCATGACCACTGCCTGGCGTACAATATATTACTGGCTCATGGTGAGCTAACAGACTCAAGCACAGATGAATATATCTAAATCTGCAGATTCTGACAAAGACTTGAAGCTGCAATTAAATCATATATCGAGACTTGCAGATATTGAATAATTGTTTACTGCAGCTCCCCAAACGGTATCAGTCAAGAATAGCTTGTTTGGTCTGACGACAGGGTTTACTTTGTAGTTAGGTGTGCTAAAGCAGAAAGATGCTATCCATCAAATGACAATAAATGTATTTATTTTTAGATTACGCAGACTACAAACAAAGAGACGGTGTCTTAAAAAAACACACTGCAAAGCGGTAGCACACAAAGAGAGTAAAAATAGAAGTGTGACAGTGCAAGGAATTGTGATAGCTCTTTGAACCAAAGCTTTGTTGTTGTTTCACCATTACAGCACCTACAGTGCATACAAGGAATGAAAGTGATACTTACTACCAGTTTGAACAGGTTTTTACTGTAACCCACAAGGTAGAGCTACATAGCTAAACCCTCTAACCGTCTAAATGTGGGCATGTTTGACGTGACAGTGTTTGTTTACAGGCTGGCTAAACAGCTGATATCACATAAAGCAGACAAGCACAAGGAAGACGTGAACTGACAAATACAAAAACAATAACAATTGCAAAAGATAGGACGCTGTATGAGCGTCCCAGAGTGGTGTAGCTGGAGCAAATTTTACTTACAACCTTTGCACACACAAAAAAAAACATTGTGTTGACTCGAGTATCACTGCAGGGCAGTTCTGTTCTCAGAGTGGAGAGAGAGAGAGTGAGAGAGTGAGAAAGACATCTCCACTACTTGTTCACTTGACCCACTTGCTCCCCCAGCCATGCCATCCAAACATCTGCTAGTCATTCACTCAGCAGAGGTTTTAAATGACATACCTGCACTGTTCTATGATTTGCATGTTTCTTTATCATACAAAGACAGATGCACAGTGCACTTTGCACTATAATGCTGAGAAGCCTATAAAGAAGACATGCCCTGAGTTTCAAATTAAAATGTCTGAAAGTGCGTTCTTCCACTTTCTATTCATTATTAATGCCCGAGCCTTCAAAGAGCACTGAGGCTGAACAGATTTATCTCTTGTATCCCACTTCACGACACTGACACCGACTCTCATTCATTTAACAACAGCTACATATTTACAGTGTCTGCAACTAAAGTTTGTGCTCTGTTCCTGAACCGTCTGCTGTAGGAGGCCAGGTAATGTGTTGCAGGTGCGTCAGGACAAACAGCCTTAACACAACGTTTCTGAGATGTTCCTATAAAATAGGATTCATTCACGCCTGCAGTGTAGTGCTCCTGCATGTTCCTTTCTCTGCGCATCAACACAGCAGCCTAAAACTGCAGCCACAAATTCACCTCAACAACATGAGACAGTTTATTCGACACCAAACACGTAAAACCAAATTATAGTCTTAGAAATGGATTATACTTTCCAAATCTAGACTAAATGTTGATCCCTTGATCCCTGGAGTAATTTATTTCCCCCATTCAGGATGCCAGCTAAAGAGACGCTGAGATAAAGGTTCTGATTGGCTTTGCTGCGATCACTAGTCCCAACCCTTCAAATCTGGCTGTTGGTCCCACAGAGGTCAATGCAGGTCAGCTTTGTCATTAATCAGACCTCCAGATGAATACCACTGCAAAGCATGAAGACCACCCTTAAACAGAGGAGGACAGAGGAGACAGGTTCATACTCCACTGCTGGACAAGTTGCTCTCAGTGCTTTTCGTAAGACTTGAACAGTGCCATGTGCTGCCCCTGTGCTTCCATCTCCCTGTGGAGAGGGTCAGTTGTAAAGACAACTCCCTTAAGGGACCAGGTCATTATCAAACGATAAGCGCACCAAGCTGCTTGACAACACCGAGGCAACGTGAGAGCGTGTCACTTTATTCATAACACATTTCCCCGTGTGTGTACACTGGATTTCTCACAGTACAGTGAAATCATTTTCACACAATCAGCTGTTCAGAAACACACACATTCTTCCACACTAAGCACCTCGTGATATATTTAGACCGATGACAACTGCACGGCACATCCGTCTTTCTTCTCATTCCCCGTGAAACGCCGGGAGCAGCACGTTACAATACCTATGTGCACCCCACATGTGGTCGAGACCTGTGGACAGCTCTCAAAGATAAAATCGTAAACACACTCACAACTGTCCGAAAAACAATTCAGCCTTTACTCTGATGAGAGAGGTGGGAACGGAGAAAAAGCAATGAGCCTTACCGGTGCGAGACCAACCACAGGAGACACCAGGGTAGAGGAGAGAAAAATGTGTCTACTCGACGAAAACCCCAACAAGAGCCGCCTCCCCGTGCTCTGCCACCGAATCAATTTCACACTCTCTCACCTCCCCGCCACTGTGATGTCACTCATTCATCCGTTTCCCCGTAGCCATGGCAACTCTACCGCTTGGAGCTGCTCATTCTTCTACATATGCCTCCCTCTCTCTCTCTTTTTACGTCCCTCCCCCTCTCCAGACCCCAGCGAGGCCAGCCCACTTACTCCATCTAAGGGGTACAGTTACACCCTGAACAGCACCCCCACCGCTAACACCACAGTTTTTCAATATAGCGTAGGAGGATACAAAACACAAAATGGGGAGTGGCCGAGATTCACCTCATGTGGCGTACACGCCCTGAGGAGTTTGTTTGTAGTCAATCAGATGTACTTTTTTTTCCACCTAACACGACCCATAAAGACAGAGACGGTAGACAAAGACAACTGCCAGGCAAAGGAGACACAACAGAGGCTTTAGGGTTGTCTGGAATTTCCTTGCTAAGACAGGAGCCAGCTGTCGCACACACACACAAATACACAACATGTAATGAAGGGGCCTAAAAGCTGACGCACAGACGTGTAAGGTGGTGAATAGTTAATGTAGGCTGCTGTGGCTAATATGGTAATTTGCTAATATGGTAATAATCTCCATGTTGACCTTGGCAGAGGCAAACCTGGTCATTTAGAGCCAAATCAAATCAAGACACGCACTGCACACAATGACCATCACTGCCACTCCCATTAATTATGAACTGCCTTCTCACATTTCACATTTCAATCCTCAGTTCAAACCACATTCATTCATCTAAACATAAACTTCATTAAAAAAAAACAATCATCCAATAAATGGACAGAGAAAGACAAAATGTAAACATCTGTTTGTCAGACAGACAAACGATACAAAAACAAAAAAAAACTAAATAAGCACTGACAAGTAAGTAAATGTTTTATGTAGTGAATCTATACGTTCAACTGGTGTAAAAATGAAAAGTCGTTTTTATTTATTAGAAGCACCATTATTAGAGCTGAAAACCACAATAATCCAAACACAGCAGTAAACATTATGGGCTATCTACAAAACAAAGGCTGATGCTATCTGATTATAAATAGTCAGGAGTTAGGTGCAATTGTTTTTTTTTTTTTTAATTTAACAGCGAATGATATAAAACAACAAAAGCGTAACAGTGCGACAGAGGACATTAAACAGCCCAAGCCAGGAACGCCATACCAGCTAACGCTAATATCAACGCAATTAACGCTAACGTCAACGCAAGTAACGCTAAAGCTAATATCAACACAATTAACGCTAACGCTAAATCATGGTTTTGCAGCAAAAACACCCGCGTCATTCTTTATTACTTACTTCCACACCACAGTCCAATCCCGTTGCTTTTAAAACGAGTCACCATTAACGTTGCTCTTACCTTGTGACCGTTGTTTTGTTTTGTTTTTTTTTCCTCGCACGAGCTCGCACACCTGCGACAGTTAACACTTCCGGGGCGGCGCTCATAGCCACATCCGCCTATCTATTAGCCCCATAACTCATCCACATACACATCAACTTGTAGATGTTGTTTTATTTAATTCCTCCCTCTCTTTCACCACCGACCAATTAAATGAATGAATGGACTTGATTATTATTCTAATGGCTTCCACAAATGACCGGCTTTGACATCCACACAAATTAGCAGCAAAGTGTGCCTGTCATCAGTCTGCTAGTGGCAGAGTGGGAGTGCTAATGAGCAGCATACTGCTACATCAGTCTGTCATGACGTGCTTTATTATTCTATAAACACTGCACTGATGCACAGTGAACAACACCACTCCTTCCTCCTGACAGCTCCTGTTTACACTCATCCACTGACTACGGCCCGGTCCCAGAGGTGTGTATGTGTGTGTGAGTGGAAAAGTAGATAAACAGACACAGAAAAAGAGGTGTCGTGGTGAGAGGTGAGTGTTAAATCTTGGAATTGAGGTCGGTAAGAGGCGTGAAATGACCAGACTGGTGGACGCACACGTGCAGACGCACCTCAGGAGAGGAACCTGTGTTGTGATCCAAGGCCGAAGTCATTTCCTGCACAGTATGGTGTGAGGCGTCGCTTTAACCAGACGTTATCGCCGCGCTCTGAGAATATGACGAGACTATCAACTTCTCTCCTCAGCACTCACAGTATCCTTCACCTCAAATCCCCCCTTTCCCTTCGCCGTGTTACACCATGACGCTACACGCTGTGTATTAACCTCACACACGTTCCTCTTCATTTCACTTTTCTCACCCCTCTCTCTCTCTCTCTCGTTGTGACCCTTGCATCCACACAGCAATAAGCATGATGGCATGAGTGCGAGCGTATCATAGCAGCGTCGCATCACGCTCCATTAACTTCTGACCTGATTTGATTCAGGTTGAATGTGAGAGGCGACATGTTTGAAAACAGGCGCACAAACATCACAGTCAGATGTTATCTTTCATCCGAGCATGAATTCCCCCCACGGCTGCTGGGATGGATCAAAGCTGTGTGTGTCTGTGTGTGTGCGTGCATGTGTGTGTGTGTGTGTTTTTAAAGGGAATAGTTAACCCGATCCTGTTCCAGTCATTAACATGGCTCATTCTCAATACTAAGCTGCAAGCTGCATAATATGATCTGCTGTAGCACATTTCCTTGCTTTGCACATGTAGGTGCACAAGTGTTTGTGTGCAAGGGGAATGTGTGAGTGTGTGTGTGTGTGTGTTGGGAGCAATCAAGCAGCTCGACTGCACACACCTGCTCTCATATACTGGAGACAGCGGAGAGGACCAGCTGCCCCTCTTTTCCATCTTTTCATCCCTCCCTCCGTTTGCTTCCACCTTCACCCATCAACCCCCAACACTATTGTAAAATCATAGCACAGAAGCACTGGTGAGTGTGCGACGGTTTGTTTTTTTTTCCCACACATGTATAGCAGACGCATGTCACGGCAAGCCCAGACACTGCGCCCTCCACTCATGTCCCATACTGACACGGTGTCCAGTGATGTTAGAAGTCTTCTGGCGAACGCCACTGGCAGCAGGCTCACAATAGTTACAGGAAGTCTTCTATAGAAAGACGAGGTCGCGTGGGTCATAGTCAGCCTGGTCAGACTCCATATGCACCTGCTTACTGCTGAATCCATGCAGGCAGCTCAGCTTTGATGCTGACATTGTTTCATCAGACGAGGAAACGCTCAGACCAAAGCTCTGGTTTTAATCTCAGCCCGCTGGAAGTGCTCCCCTCCCAGATAACAGCAGCGCTTCCCACCACCTGTCATCAGCTTTAGCTGCCGTTTGACTACACCAACTGTCCACTCCCCTGGGCTTCACTCAGAGGAGTAGTCTGGCTTCTAATCCTCGGCCCAAGATCTTCAACTCGTGTTATGATAGAGGAGAGGTTACACTTCTCTTCACTTCTTCTAAATAAGCTGAAACTTTCAACAATAGAGATAAATAGTTGACTCCAGAGTCATTTGTAACTAACTAAACCATCAGCTGAGCTTATAAATAGAATTGAAAAGTGCAATGTAGGAAAACATGGGGATTTGCCGTGTCTGGTTATAAATAGCATGATGTTGGGGTGGATTACAAATTACACTGTATGGCTTTCACAGATGAACGGTAACACCCCCCCCCCTTAATCCCATCCACCCCCACTTCTGCATAGATCTACTTGTCTGCGTATACGTGTGTACTTTTTGCAGAAGGACTTGTTTGGTGGTGGGGGTGGTGGGGGTGGGGGGGGTGATGGGGTGTTAGAGGAGCTGGAGAGGAAATCCTGTGAAGGTGGTAACCAGCCCGTCCTACCTAAGAATAGATCAGCTGGTTGACAGAGCAGAGGGGTTCGACATAAACAATGTAAAAAAAAAAAAAAACTTATTATACTTTTACTGAACGTGACACAGCCGTGACTTTCACAACCACGTCCGCGAACATGTGTCACCCTCTTTAATCACACATACGAGGCTGCAGTTAAATCGTCCCAAAGCCACACGGCTTCAGCATCATAACGCAGCGGGTGGGCGGCATTACACGAGTCAAACAGTGGGGGTGGGGGGGGGTAATATTCCTCAAACACCTCTGGAATTCTGACAGCAGCAGATCCATCACAAAAGCGTTGCCAGCGTTCCCATCCTGCTCTTCGTCATCCTCCTTTCTTGCTCATAAATCAACCCATAATTAGAAGGGAGGGTGGTGACTAAGTCTTGAGACCATGTGGCCCAACAGCTGACCACAGCACAGGGGCACTGGGCTGCGCCCTAACACAGGCTGGTTTCAGACTGCAGGTTTCAGACGTTAGTCACTTGCCTGCTACATTATGAGTCGGACCGCTGCAGCAGGCGCCGTCTCAATCCAGAAAATTAAAAGTGTAGAGGAAGAGAGAGACGTGATGGGAATGCAACAGCTGGCAAACGCCACCATGGAAGTGAGAGACTGAGACGCTCGCTTCAGTTTAAAGAGTAACACAATGTCTCAGTAAATGGAAACACACGCACACACACACACACACGTTGTGGTGTGCAGCCTCTCGGCCCTCTGAATGAGCCCATCTGTGTGCGTCTATCCATCACACAAAAGCAGCAGAGTTTCTCTTGAGGTGACACACGTTTTTTGTGTGTTACTCAGTCACATTCTGTCACATCGGCGTCACACACGATAAACCCTGCTCTCCGCCACCACCCGTGTGTGTTTTGCCTCCAATTCCCTCCCTTGTGCCTTCTGTCACAGAGAAGACGCCCAAGTCAGGCGCTGTGCAAATCACGAGACGATGCAGCGTTTTGGATGCAGGCTGCTTGCAAACATCTGAACGTGGGACGACTTCCAACTGACATCCTGCAACCCCAAGGCTTTTTGGAGGGCTGCATGTTTGTGTGTGCAGCAGACAAGCCAACAAACCAGTTTTCCTTTCTCCGTGCCGCCAGCCAACACACATGCAACATCTCAGTGCAAACAGCAGCATGAGGGTAATGAACAAAGGGAATGCAATGATAGTCATATTCCTGGAAAATACACATAAAATCTGAATCAGTGTGGATAGATAAAGACATTGGAATATTTCTGAGATGTTTGCTCAGTTGAGGAAACACATTCACTCGAGGATCAGTGACACGTGAGAACACATTACCAGTGTGTTGTCAGGCCTTTAGTGACACAAACTCACAGTGTAACTCACAAAAAAAGCTGCACAGAGCCACAAAGACAACTCATAAATAAAGCGGAGACGAGGGGGGAGCCTACCTCACTGACACACTCCCCTGTAGTTGTTCATACTTTCTTCACAGCTCAGAGACATAAATGGACGTGGAGACGATGGTCTCAGCTGCAGAGACTGGCTGAGAGACCTCCAGGAGAAGAATCAGCTCCCAGCTCCCTCAGCATCTACTGCCAAAGGCTAAGATCCACCACTGACATCCCATCAGAGGAGGAGAGGGGGAAACAGAGAGAGAGGGAGAGGGGGAGGGAGAGAGACAGAGAGAGAGAGAGAGAGAGGGTGTGTGTGTGTGTGCCAGTTTGGCTGAATGAAAGGGGAGTCGTTAAAAAGGGAGAGAGAGCAGAAGTCAGCGAGGGAGAAAGGAGAGAGAGAGAGATTTAGGAGTTTGTCAGTGTGTGTGTGTGTGTGTGTGTGTGTGTGTGTGTGTGTGTGTGTGTGTGTGTGTGTGTGTGTGTGTCAGTTTGGCTGAATGAAAGGGAAGTCGTTAAAAAGGGAGAGAGAGCAGAAGTCAGCGAGGGAGAAAGGAGAGAGAGAGAGAGAGATTTAGGAGTTTGTCAGTGTGTGTGTGTGTGTGTGTGTGTGTGTGTGTGTGTGTGTGTGTGTTCATGTGAGATAGAAAAATAAAAAAAAATTGGGGGGAGATGTGAGTTTATATCTATAATTACAACATCTCACCAGCAGCTGGTGAAAGTGATTGACACTCAGCTTCACACACACACACACACACACATTCTGTTGCGGTTGTATTGTGTGTGTGTGTGTGTGTCAGGGGGAGGAGAATGGAGCACACAGACAATAGAGTAAAAGTGAGACGGGAGAGTGAAACCAGGAGACAAACAAAGCAGCACATAGCAGATGTGTAGTACACTGATACTCTCTCTCTCTCTCTCTCTCTCTCACTCTCTCTGTGTCTCTATCCACTGTGTGGACACGGAGAGACACACACACGTTGATGTCTGGTAACAGTGTGTTTGCTGTAACAGGTCGTATTTGCTTTCTTTTACACTGGTTCAGTTTGCTCGGCAAAGTTCAAGGTCGTTGAGATTTTTGCAACAAGCACTTTCTGGCTCCTTGAACACGACATTCCCTGGAATTTTCTCCATATCTTGCATCAACATTCGGTGCAATCTCTGTGAGTGTGTGTGTGCCAGCAAGAGCATTAAAGCAAAATAGAGAGTGGGAGTCTGGAGACGGAGCGACACGGTGTGTGTGTGTGTGTGTGTGTGTGTGTGTGTGTGTATGGGGTGGGATGGGATGGGATGGGGGATGATGTTTTTCCTCTCCTTGTAATAGGCTGATGTCCTTGAGAAAAGGCCAAAAATAAAAAAAGCAAGCTTGATCACACTCATCGTTATAATCTGCTCTGACTCGTTGTACACATATGCAGATTGAACTGACCATCATTTCAGTCTTGGCTTGATTCCAGGCTAAGGCGGAACCCTGTGAATTATAAATCATCTTATGATTCAGCACATCCCATGCAGTCAAGAAAGACAAAACAATTCTTTCTGCTGGGCGAGTCACGTTTCTCAGATCCAAACCCAGTTCTGTGTCCCCCACAAGCTGAATCGATTAAAACCGCACAGCTCAGCAGAAACGGGGCACGCTGTTTGGAGTTTAGTGTAACGGATGGCACAATCCAGTTTGTTGATAAACCAAATCCTCACTTAAATGAGAAATCCACACAGTGTTGCTGTCAGTTGGGCTGCAGGGCTCTGGATCAGCCTGATTACTTTGGGCTGAGTGCAGCAGATCAAAGTAATCCCACCATTCTCAGCGCAAGTACATGGAACAACTTACTGTAGTAAACGGAAGCGCAGTGAGATGATGTGGGTGCTGCACGTTTTGTTCGTATGCAGTGTATATGTGTGTGTTTGTGTAAGGATTTGTGTGTCTGCGTGCATGTGCCAATGTATGCATGTCTACAAACGCTGCAGTGCATGTTGGATTGTGTTTGTGGTGCTTGGCTGCATAAAACAGAGAGCATGCTGGGTTTTTATAATCAGGATTCCGGGTTCACCTTTAGCCCCACTCATCAGTCAGCCCTGTCCTGAAGCTCGCAACCAGGGAGAGAGGGAGGAGGGAGGAAATGAAGGGAGAGATGAGGACAAGCGATGCAGGCTGAAAAATGAGAGGAGGGAGGAGACAGGCTCTGGGACAGCGACTCCCAACCAGTGGTTGATAGATCCAACAAATACCACAATATATTAAGGTGATGTCACCTGTCACTGACATCACTCCTCAGGCATCAGGGTTGTGGGTTTACATCTGACGAAAAAAAAAAAAGGTTGGAAATTGCTGCTCTGAAGAACTGGAATAGATTCTTCCATGAAATTAACCCTTTACCCCAGGATAATTCCACACACAAGAAGAGGGAGAGAAGAAAATACCAAACAAATTCTGCAGTGGAAATAAATAATAAAATAATAAGAATAATAAAATGATAAGAAATAAAAACAGCCATAATAATAATAAACAATACATTTGCATTTGTATTATTGAAAATATGAAAATAAGAAAAGACTTCACACACAACAAACTTCTTTATTGTCATGTGTTGTTTTTTTTTTGAGGTACTTATACTTTGTTATATCTACTGCATCCGTGTTGGTTTCGGTACCAATAATATGTCTCTGTGTACTAGCAACAACGTGTCTGAGTGTGTGCGAGTGTGTGTGAAGTACAAACAGTGTCAGCATACACAGCAGGTCTCATTTCCCGATTCCCCGGTCAGACGCTGGTTTCTCTTGTGAGAGCCGAGTCCATAATGACATCAGCTTCCGCCAACACACCCGCCGTCACTATGGCACCGCACAGACATGTCTGACCCACAGGGAGGAGGGGGGGCATCACGCTTGACACATTTATAGGAGAGGTCTCCACTCTCCTCCTCCTCTTTCTCTCCCTCTCTCTTTTTTTTTTTTTTTTTTGGTGCTTGTTTGTACAGCCGCTTGTTCTGTTTACCAAACCATCACACTGCCCCTACAACTTCCAACGGCTGTATTAGCCTGGAATGTGTTTTAGCTGCATATAGCTTTGCTCCCTGCTTTCTCTTGCACTTCCACTAAAAGCTACTACAATCCATTAAGTCCATTTCAAATCAACCCCCCCTGCCCCCCCCCAGACCTCTATCCCTGCCTCACACTCTGTTGGTCTCTCTTCCCAGTCAGATGGAGCCATGACTCCAAGGGCAGAATGCCTAGCAGAGAAGTGACCACCCACTGGGCTTTGTCTAACTCTTTGCCCCCACACACAGAAGGCCAGTGTGTAAGTGAGAGTCTCACACAGAGGGAGAGACAGACAGGGTTGAGTCTGGCAGGTGGTGGGAAATCCCAGTGTAAAAATATTTAACATTTCATTTTAAGCCTGCCTGTATACGCTTGCCGTATGGAAAATGTATACAAAATATGCAAAAAATTATTTTTGTAATCCAGTTTGCTAAGTTTACTGCTATTGATAAAAACTGTTGAAATAAAAAATATAAATCTTAATTCATACAGCAGATGCTGTATGAATGAATTATTATTATTATTATTATTATTATTATTATTATTATTATTATATAAAATATAATGTCCATATCATGTAATATCAGGTATGAGTCAAAAAAGATCAACTTTAAACTTCATATAAGATTCGTTGAATTTGATTTATTTACTACAACCAGACTCTAAACCAGCTAAAACAACAAAAGCAAATAAAGAGATCTAATAGTATATATATATAAAAGTATAAGGAAGGATGATTGAACCATGAATTTAAAAATACAAAAATGATTTAACACAACACATCCCCTATATGCCAATGTTATTGAATACTGACGAAAAAGCACACGACTCTGGCAGCTTTTATAATATTTTGTCTTGATGTGTGGTCAAAACGATCACAACAAAGCAATAAGACGGATCTGAAACAAAAGAGTCAAAACGCATCAACGCATGACTAGATTAGTCAAGTCAAGAAATATCTACCTAAATTCTTCTCTCCAACATCCAACTTTACAAAATGTGGATCTTTGCTGCCTCTCCTCCCAACATGGCAACAACTGCACCCCACTCACCCAAAGCGAGGTGAAACATTTTAAGCCAATTTGAAAGCCCCCAGGAAGGTGGAGTCTCCATCCAGGGACACGTTGGCTGTGGAGCGGGGAATCAGAAGCTCCAAGTGGTCACCGACCTCCAGTTTGACAATACCTGGGGGGGGGGGCACATGCATCCTTTAGACCATGAAGTGGCATATTCCACTGACACACACATAGAGGTATTCCAGGGCACTTCCACAATCTCTCTCTCACACACAGTAAAAAGGGCGACCATGTGTTCACCTCCTGTGTAGCAGGTGTTGTAGGCGTTGTCGGGGTTCATGCTTTGGATGCAGCGGAACAGGATCACATACTGAGGCTCATCTCCCACCACGTTCCTCTTCCTGCGGATCACGATGTGACCCATTGCAAAAGTGCTGTCCATGTAGTAGACCTGCAAACCAGAAATGCTATCGATCAGGGTGACGGCACACTGGCATGTGTTTTATGGGTTTTAATAGTGGCTGGTAAAGCGTATGTTATGTCATTTGTCATGCATGCATCATTTGCATTTCCTCCTTCAGGTCTAACAACCAGCACACTCTTTTTTCTCACGTGCTATATATAAACCCCTTCAAAAGAAAACGTAGTGATTAGTAGACAGAGCAGCAGCACCACCCTGTGGGGAAAGCATGGAATGACAACAAACAGTCCTACCTGACTGTACACAAAGAAGTAGCCCTCCTCCCTGACTAATATGCTGTCATCGTCTGTCTCCAGGGCAGAGCCCCTCCTCAGTCCAGTCTGCCATGGGATACCTGTGTGTGGCTCCAAGTCAAATTCTGATTGACAAACAATTCAGAGTTTATTTTAAAGCCGAGCACCTAAAGCTGGACATCGAATCAGCAACCAACCTGTTCCTGAGTTAGCACATCTTCATATCATTTCCTGTGTGAACTATATTTTGACGATATAATCGCGGTATATTTAATGTAAGCTTGCAAATACCAGTAAATAAATAAATTTTTTAAAAGCTGTACCTTTCATGAAGGTTTTCCTGCTGTTGTTCGCCAACAACTGCAGGCAGGACTGAGAAACTGCAACAAAGAATAAGAGAAATGATAATAAGTAATAATAAAGTAATAATTTTAAGTTAGTTTTTTTTCAGGGATCCAAAGATAGAGAGCATTCAATGTCTGTCAAGTTGTCTGTGATACGTTTTGGACTTTAAGCTATTTGAATAAACATGACACCGGGAGAGGAAATATCCCATAGCGGGGGATAGATTTAAGACCTTCTTTATGAGAAATGAAACTACGGGTCAGCAACATTCATTTCATCAAAGTGCACATGTTAAACAGTGAACTACCTAACGTTTCTGTTCCCAGAAGCCCCCTCTTCTTCCGTGTAAGGGTAAAAGGTAGGGGTAGGGACTCTTGGCTGCGACTGATTCTCCCAGTCTGTACAAACACAATCAAGTCTTAAAAATATGATACAGCTGCAAGTAAAATATGATGACTTGCATGTCTCCACAGCCGTGTGAAGACTGTGGAGTTGCCTCTCACCTGGCCTCCATGCATGGCTTCTTGACCCTCCTGTCTCCTGCGACTGACCTCCGATTTGAGTCCCTGCACCTCAGCTTGGAGAGCCATCAGCTGGTACAGGGACAAGGCTGAGAGAGAGGATGACGTGATGGCAGCTAGTGTGAGGAGGAAAACAGGCCAGGACAGCCTCCCGTCACCTGTCCTTTGTCCATCCCCAGTTTTCTCACCTGCCAGCATTACCATCGCAGGGGGTCATACAGTCTCCCAGCAGCTCACATTGGCAGCAGGACTGGTCTTTTGCCTGAACTACAAGGACGCGCTCCTGCTAGACTTAAATTAGGAATGGTGGAAGTTTCCTTTAGTGACTCACTTGCTTTAATTCCTCTCCATCGGTTCCACTGACTCTTAAAACTTTCTTCAACTTTCGTTGCAGGGACTACGCAGAATTTATTCAGTATTAAAAACAAAAAAACCCCAGCTTCCCCTATGTTGTTCCACTCCCCTAACCACCCGCAACTTCCTGTCTGACCAGCAGCCCTGATAAGTCCCCCTCCCCTTTCCCTTCATCTGCCTACATCAAAATATTATAACATGACTCAGCTTCTCCAGGCTCTCACAAGTAAACTGGATGATCGAGTGAGCAAGGAAAGAGTCTTGGCAGTTACTGAGTGACAGTCTGGTAAGGAGAGAGGGGGGGAAAGATCAGTATATGAGATTGAGAAATGTCATTTCATTGTGACAGTTCCAAACACTAAAAAAAAAAGGGAAGTGCAACAATTTCCTTTAACTCCGAATGGCAACATAACTTAGAAAAAACAATCTGCACTTCTCAGAAAACCGCTTCATTAAAAAACAAAACAAATCGCTCGATGAGAAATTTTAAGGTATCAATTTATTGCATGTTACAGTACAGAAAATAGAAAGTGAAAATGTGTGCTTACAAAAGAAGTCGTCAACATTGTTTTGAAAAATAGAAAAGAAACAACTGAAAAATGAAAAAAATCACTCAAATTGACAGCTTCTTACTAAAGATGGATCATTCAGACGTCTGTTCACATATCCTATTAATGTTTCCTCAATGTCAAGTCACTGCAAGGTGTGACAGATGTACACAAAGAATGCCAATACTGTTTCCCTATATATCTGCCAAAACTCAACATAATCACATCACAGCCCGCAAATGCACCTTGTACATTCCAATTCATGCCAGTACTTTCAATATGATTCAGTCCACTCTATTTACAATGACATGAAGAGTTACATGTTCCATAATGCATTACCACAGAGGCCGGCCCATTGTCGTCTTTATAAATATGAAAAGACATTCAGTTTTTTCATCAACAGGGTGTAGACCATACATTTAGCTATAAAAAGTCCAAGACTACAAGACCACACAGAATTTCTAGAATGAAGAAATGGCAAAAAGCAAATCTAACTGCAATTGTGTATAAAGCAACACATGTGAAATGAGTATATTCACATGTGCAGTGCCATCATGTGATGGAATAAAAAGCTTTAAAACGAAGGCATTGACATTGCTTAATGAATTTGACATGATAAAGAAATGTGCGACTCGTCAGTACCAGTGGTGGGGAAAACGTCATACAAGAGGGAAACCATACTACCAGTATTTCTTTTTTTTTCTTATGAAGAACACTTGTTAACTTCAGACCACAATTTACATTCATAGTAGCCATGAGTTCTTTTTTTTGTTATCACACCGACAAAAATTTTTTGGTCTTTTGGTGTTGTTAAATTTTCGCTCGTCATACTGTTTACAAACAGTATCAAATATGGCTGAGGAGATCTGTTGAGTGTATTCAAATGGCTTTGATACCAGCGCAGCGCAGTGCAGCATGCCTGCATGTGGAAAGCAGGAGCAGATAACAGTGTTTTAATCATCGAGCTCTGCTCCATCCACCGGAAGACATGCGAGAAAGGTTAATCAACTAATTAGAAGCCCTCCAAGTGAGTAAAGCCATTTTGCCACATAAGCATGGTGTGAGATGAAAAAAAGCTAGCAAATAATGACATCTTATGTTTATTGTCAATTCGTAAGATAGGTTCAGGTAATTTTTCAAGACTATCTTGAATGCCCATTTGTGCCTGGTGAAAAGGTCAATTGGTCAATTGTACATGCCTGTAATGACTGTTACTAATCAGTCATGACGTGACTTGTGACGTCTCATTTGTTGTAAAAATGAATTCTATAGTTCAGTATAAGTTGATATGAGGCTTCAGTAGTCTGAGTTAGAACAGTTTCCCTTACAGTATTTACCAGTGTTTCTCTGGTGATCTGCATAAGAGGAACAGTACACTTAAGACTTTATCCTGGAAAATCCATACTTGTTTTGTCTTACATCAGAACACTGAATCTTCACATTAGCTTTCACTTTAAACTTTTTTTTTTTGCATAAAACGCAGCTTTAGAAAAGCATGTCACCATGGTAACACTCTGTCTGTCAATAGACTTGAAGAAACCTGAACTCATCCTGTTATAACAAACCACACACAGAACAAATGCTCTGTACCAAACTGCAAGAGTTGAATGTTCTCATCTGCACTACAGGCCCATTTGAGAATAAAAACAATGCTGTGTGCAAGATGTGTTTTCACAGTACACAGTGACAAAGATCTTGCGGCTTATTCCATTTGCACTGAAACAAAAGCAGTGTGGCAGAAAACAAGATCTGAAGAATTTATTTTTAAAGGCAGAAGTATCAATCATGTCACTTTAACTTACTTTGTCACTGTACCTCAATCATATCTGTAAGTGACTGAATACAGTTGCTCAACAAGACATTTTTTAATGTTACTGTGCCTGACAGTATTAAAAGGAACACATAAATAGCTATTATTACGCTGTCATGACAACCATGACAAGCCAGGCTGCAGATACTCAAACCAATGTTTCTAGCAAAAAGGGATAGAGAAAAAAAATCCTTAAGATAAAGTATTGCTGTAGGTAGCTTACACATAAACACACCAAACTGAAAAGAATCAAAAGGTGCCATATTTATAGAGACGTCAAGATTTTAAATATACATAGATCGTGTGTACTGTATATATACAGCATAGGCCTACATGTCAGATTCTCATTTTGTCTACCAGTAACTCCAGAAGTAATCAATTTCCACTTAATCTCTACACTTTGTGCGACCATTTCATTTTAAATCACTTAAGCTGGCTCATTACGGGGTTGTGACATGTCTTGCAGTGTGGGCATGTATGCTCTTTACAGTCATTCTTAAAAGGTCATAAATACATGCATCTATAGCTGCAGCCCAAAAAAATCCCTTGCAAACACTGTTACCCTCTCCTTGTAATAGTCAAAATAGTCACTGTGACAAATATGATGTTAAATTTACAGAAAGAGCAAATTCAAAACCCAGAAAGACATAGAAAATGTACATTCTTTCCCCCAAAAAAATCAAATTAGTCCCTTAAATTACTCCTTAACTACTTTTTTTAGATAATTGTGACACTAGCTGAGGGCTGAGTACTCTCCTCGTGGGCATGGCTCTTCAACAGGTCTTTCATGAACTGCTCCAAAGCAGCGAAGTAGCCCTGACACTGCCATGTGTCGTTGTGCGTTCCCTCTGGAAAGATAGCCAGGCGTTTAGTCCGTGCAGGAGACAGCTCATACAGTTGTTTCATCATAACGGGTGGGATGAGCTGGTCTGACAGACCAGACACAAACAGTGAGGGCATGCGGCACAGTGCCACCTGTCGATAAGACAGAAACTGATTCCTGTAGCACCACAGAGGTAGCAAGCGCATAGGTAAGAAGGAGAAGAGTGTTGCTGCCATGTGGGGAATGCTGAGGAAGGTGTTTTCAACGATAATGGCTGCTACACGGTGAGGGTTGACCGATGCCAAGCGAACAGCCACAGCGCCGCCTAGTGAGCGGCCAAAGAGTACCACCTTTGTCTTGTCCAGATCGGGACGTGTCATGACATAGTCCAGTGTTGCCTCTGCATCCAAGTACAGGCCATCCTCACTAGGCTCACCCTCACTCTTTCCATAACCACGATAGTCCACCAGTATTACATTGGCTTTAAGATTGACCAGCATCAGTAGGGCATTTGGCACTCTATGACCAATATTACCCGCATTGCCATGGAAATAAAGGATGGTAGGTGGAGCTGAGGTTGTTGGGCTGCTTTGATTGCCGGGGGGCATGTCCCCTCCTGTGTAACGAAGCAGGATGAGGTTGAGCTTCACACCATCCTTAGTGCGGATATACACATTCTCATGTGGGATTCCTGTGGGCATGGGAACATAGAGGCGAGAGGAGGAGGGCTGGTCAGGGAAGTAAAGGAGCACATCCTGAAATTTGTAGAGGATGCCCGCCACAGAGGCGAGGATGAGAGCGAGGAGAAAAAATCCTCCATACAAGTGGAAGGTGAGAATAAGGGCCAAAAGGGAGACTCGACAGGCACCCCAGGACCAGGAGACCAGAGCCAGGGTACAACGCTCCATCGCCCCCCACAGCCTCCAGGGCTTCTCCATGGTTAGACACGAGCTAAATCAAATTGCACACACACTGCAAATAAAAAGGTACCGAAGAGAAAGTACCCGGGAGAGAAAGTGGAATGCATTAGCAGATCTCAAAAGCTGTCATTGCACTTACTAGGATTTTGTTTAAAGTGACAAGCGCTCTAGTGATGTGTTTGAGACAGCAGTAAAGTTGTCTCAAAAAGGCAACTGATATGAACAGGGTGCCAACATTAACTGACGTGGACTGATTCTGTCACTGGGTCCATTTCCTACTGTACAGCACTACACATTCAAATCCTGTGTTCAGGATTACACACCGGTAGTAGTAAGCATACAGTATAGTGTACAGTATAGTATACTCTACACAGCCAGTACGAAACAAACTGAAGCAACAACATTAATTTTGCTAGCAACAGCTCGAGTGTTACATTATAAATATTAAAATCTCTCGACCCAGCCCAGACATAAGAGCTGGCGACAACTACAGCATGTCAGTAGACGTCTACAAAACTAACGTTAGCTAGCTAAAATTAATGGTTAACGTTAATGGCAGTCATCACTCTTTAATTTACTGCTCAGCGGTTAAAGCAGACGGTGAAATTGGCGAAAGCGAAATATCAAGCGCTGTAGTTACTGACTATAAAGCCAAAGAGAGGCGTGTTAACTAGAATATAGCTTGGAGTTAGCTCAGTGAAACGCGTGCTAACTATGAAGCTTACAGTTGCTACTGCTATCGGCACTACAACTAGCCACGTAGCTCAGCAACATACTCACCCTTCTCTCATTTTAAGGGTTTTGTTTGCATTCTGCAATTTTTAGAAAACAAAGCAGGCAGACGTTGACAAGACAGCCACTGTCATTCAGCTTTGTAGCAGTTAACTAAATTATAACGGGAGTGACTGGAGAAAACGCAGGAAGAGTGACTGATAGCTACACCGGCAAAGATAGCAGCAAACCCTGTAGCAGCACTGTGTGTGTAGCATTCAAAAGTTCCGTGTTGAGCTCAGCACAAAAAAAAGGTTCCGAGGAAGTCACACAAGTCATTTTTAAAGAGTACTGCAGCGAGTTAACAAAATGTAATGGAGCAAAAATATGTAATGGAGCAACACAGCCAACTTATTTATCATCTTATAATATTGTTATATTAAACAAAACACGTGATGTTAAAACATTAGACCAGTCCAAAGACGGTGGTGCTGTTTGACAAATGTCCACCAGATGTTGCTCTAACAGAAGAAGACGATAGTCCAATAAACGCTCAGTTTAGTCAACAGTTTACAATCGAACTTCCAAAATTAAAAACGCCGGTTTAGTGCTCCTTTAAATAATAGCACAAATAGATTGATTATTATTATTATTATTGTTATTATTATTATTATTATTATTATTAATAAAATCCTGGTTCAGCCAGCGGTCTTTTTTGTGGAGTTTACATAATCTCCTCCAGTGTCTCCCACAATCAAAAGACATGCATATTGGCGGGGGTGGGGTGGGGGTGGCGGGGGCGGTTGGGGTCTCCCCTTATATCAGCTGGGATGGAATCCAGCTCCACCCCTCGAGCCACACAAGGATAAGCAGTAGAAAATGAATAAATTATTATTTTGTTAGAAGTTGTACTATTGCATTTATAATGCTTGAGTTTTGCACCGTGGAGTCACAGTTGATGCAGCCAGCCAGCAAAAGTGGGTCAGTTGTGGGTGTAACAGCGGTAACACTTGCCTGCTGACAGGTTGAGTGCAGAGAGAAATGTCCCTGGATGAAAGAACACGGAGAGCAGAAAACGTGTCAACCTGCACTCAACTATTGTCTCAGTTCCTGTTAACTCAGGAGAATATCTCAGCCTGTGCCCTGACTGTTGCTTGTACAGGGTGAGCTCAGCAGAATACACACAAATTTAAATGACTGGAGTTGATCTAGAGCTTTCAATGACTTTACCTTGAGTAATCTGTCAAACAAATCAGAAAATAATAACATGATGGGAAAAATATGAATCACAAGACACAACTGAATATTGCATGTTGATGTGTCTCCTCGTCTTAGGGCAGGACATTGGTATTTCTGTATTTAACATCTTGCTCTCAGCGTGACCTTGGAGGAGACAGACAGATTATGTGTGGACTAGCACAGCTGTTGCCCATTCAGCTCTGTCCTTGAGGTTTGCTGATTTGATTCTGTGGTGTCTACGTCGGCATCAAACCCTTGATGCAGCGTGCCATTCTCTTCTGTTACATAAAACTAAAAGGCTACTTAAATCGAGCCAGTACACATTTCAAATAGTGTCTTCACATGAAAGTGTGAAAGTTAACGTATACTGATCATGGCATGGCAATGACAAAAATCCTGACTCTGCAATAATGAGGCTTGGTGGATGTTTATGATTTGTAATGGCATGAGAACCATAAACAATACTACAGATAGTTATTTAAAGTCTGCTGGAAGTGGGATAACATTTTCAGTGCTGGTGCATTTTTCTGGATTACAGCTAGTAACTGCTGCTTCTGTCAAAACAGGAAGTAAGACAAAAGGCTCTGGCATTTGCACAGATGTTAAGATTTATTTTTAAAGATGTGGAAGAGAAACACTTTTCAAAACCCCCTTTATGGAAGAAAAGCGCATCTGAAGGGATTTTTCTTACTAAATCATCAAGAATGAATCATGTGAAACATCCATCCATCCATTATATACCACTATCTTTGGTGGGTTGTGACTGACACACACACACACACACACACCCTCTCATGCACTATACGTGCATGCTTTCTGTTGCTCCACTCCTGTATCCCACAACTCAATTTCTTGAAATATAGCACTTTAAACAGCTGGAGGGCCCAAGCTCAATAATATAAGTCAGAGCTGCAATAGGACGAGGACCGACTTTGATGACCTGGCTGAGAATGTCATATCATCAGGCCAAGGGACATGTTTATCATTCACCTCATGCCATGCACCCAGTGGCCTCCTAAGGACACTAGATCAGCAGTGTGTACACCTACAAGGGCCCTATTGCTCCCCCCTAATGAAATGAGAAATTGCACTCAGCTGCTATGCAGAAGCCAAGCTATTGACACACATTAATGCTTCTGTCTGTTATCATTCATTATGAATGGTACTGTCACATTATCAATGCGTGTGTACAGTTTGGCAGCATTTGCCTTTTTTGCGGGGTCTGTGAAACACAGAGTTGAGCTTGCCTGACATAATGGGCAATGAGTGATTCCTCTTTGATTGCGAAGTCAGTGAACGGCATGCACAAGGCGATAGATGTGGTGTCCATGGCTACAATTTAAATGTGTTGTCACCTTGGAGACAGAGCATTGCTTTAAGTCAGGGAAAGAGATACAGCAACGATACGTAGCAGCATATCCGTAGGGGTCATTGGAGCTCCCGTTGGAGTGTCAGTCAACAGGGTTAAATGAAGCTGTTCATTGTACAGTAATCACCTCATCAGGTGTCACTAAGCGAATTAGGCATTGTGGGCCTGCAGCAAAGACAAGCACTAACTCATAACTGGAGTCTTCTCGGGCAACTTTTCATTTCAAGCAGGTCTATACTGTGATCTTTAAAAAAATATTTAGAGACACAACATTCCTCTATGAGTGTGTACTTGTGGTGACAGTGGTGGAATAAACCTCTGGTAGAACTGCACTCTGGGTAAGTGGCCATCTGACTCAACTAGATATTTTTATTTTACTAAATGAACTGTACTTTTTCTCATCTCATCATTAAACTGTATTTTACTTAATGGTTTTATTGGAATATGGGATATGGGAATATTGTTCACCTGATAGCCATGCCGTGCCAATAAAACCTATCATATAATGAGGAATAGAATGACAGAAACATATTCTCTAGCTCCAGAGACAGAAACACCTGCACAAATCTGAGCGCCCTGTTCGCTATGCCTGCCAGGAATAAATTGGTTGGGAATTGCTGTATGTCTCAGACAATTAGGAGGCCTCCTGTGGTGAACAGGCAGACATTTAATACATGCTACATTTCCCTCATTTCCCTTGCAAATAAACCTTCTGTCACAACTTTGATTATATCAGTCACTCTAATTAACATGCAGATATAAGTCGGTGCAGACGTGAGTCTATGTGTGTATTACTGTGTAAAAGTGTACAAGGACTGAGGATGTAGATACTAGAAGAATCATCCAAAATCAATGACAGTAAAGTAAAGGTCAAGTCAATTAAAAAAGAATAATTACATATTGAGAGAAAAAAAAGTTTCATAATTGCATTTAAAATTGCACAAGGTGCTTGGCTTTGTGCATGATGGATAATACTTTGGAGTAACCTGTTTGGTCTCACAGTATTTCGCTTCACCATGATACATGGCACACCACTTTCCCTGAAATGCTCCGATCATATTCTTAGTATCATCATAGCACATTGAGCGTGAATGAGACTATCATTAATCTCCAGCTCTTTGCGCAGCCTCCTCTGATGGTAAAGATAGATAATTAGCACATTTGGCCATTGTGCCAAAAATAAAGAACTGAAATGAAACGATGACTTTCAGAGGAGGCTTTCTTTGGCTCTCCAGACACTGGAGCAGCCTCCACAATGGTGGCATCATTTGCCAGAGCTGCTAAATCAAGCAGTCTTCAGGTGCCCCCTCCCCTTACACACACACACACACACACACATGCTAATAATTAAAAAAGAACTCCTATATATATGAATCACATATTAAGCCAGGAAACAATAAGCATATTTAAGCAGTAATTAGTGATGTGTTTGAGATAGCACTTTTCTTTTATGCTATAGTATTCAACTGCTTGTTCCAACCACACATGTGAACGCATGTATTGGATTTCTTATCTAACTCTTCACTAAAAAGTGAACAGACATATGTTATGAGAAGTCTGAATATGACTCCGAGGCAATAAGTACGCTAACTGACACCACCACAGTAATCAAGCTGCTCACCCTCGTTATCATCGCTGTCATTGTTAAAATCATTATTAATCCCAGTTAATGTCATATTTTATCTCGTGGCCAGAGCTCATTACATTGGCAAAAACACTTATCTCCGCAGAGAACCTTTTCTGTGTGAAAGAGGTGCAACCCTGAAACTGTGTCAGCAGCAAGTCGTGTTTGAAAGTACAATATCAAGGGCATGCTGTAATTACAATGTGTTCATTTTGTCCTGTGGAGACATCAGTCTCTGCAGAGGAAGAGAATCCACTGTCCTCGAAAATGCCTCCACATTGTCTGAGTGAAGTCAGGAGGTTCCTAAAGGTGGGGTAAACTGAAGGAATCAGAGTTCATACAGAGTCATGGTGGTAACTGCCGTCCACATAAAGAGCAAATACACTCAATTTTGAACAACCTTGGTCACTCTGTGAAGGTCACTCAAAGCGGCAAGAGGAGATTGTTTGGGTTCTTTTGGGAGATCAGTCCCGACTGAGCTGATACCAAAAGGACATGTAGACTCTGGTCGCCAATAGAAACAGACAGGGTTGTGCTCCAGATCAAAGGTTACTGTTTTATCCGGTGGGAACGGAAAGGCCATCTTTCATTTCTAATTTAATAAATGTGTGTGTGTCTGTGTGTGCGTGTGCAAGTGCGTGTTTTCTTATGGGTATATGAATGAGCAGAAATTGCCACTTTGAAAGGAAAGCCAGCCTGATGTCTTATAATGCAGATGTTGACGTCCAGGCTCACAAATCTAGAACCATTACTGAGCGAGTCTTATCTTTAAAAAAAAAAACATGCATTAAAAAACCAAAACCTTAAATTGATAGAGAATGTGAAAGTATAATATGGTTGCAGCCAGAAGGTGGAAGGAGTTGATGCTGTAGGTAAGCAAGAACAGAATGGAATTTTGGGATGGAATGTTATATTCCCCAAAACCATGCAGGCTTTACAGCATGTCAACATCTGCCCTACACTGATGTTAAAAATTTTCAGCTCAGAGTCAGGAACACTGAAACAAGGTTTTTTTTAGTGCTAGTGCTCAGACCCAGAACAATCAAAGACCACACTCTCATGCACATCCTGAATGATTGGAAAATTAGGATTGGATGCCCCAAATTACTTGTACAGTTACTGTAAATGCAATGAAACACAATGTGACTTCCTATATTATTGCCCAGTCGGCACACATTGCCAACGTAGATTATCATTGCCATGAAAGTAATGCTTTCATGTCCTCACCAGTTCTTCAGTAGTATGTTACTAATCGGCACTGGTAGCGGGTTTGGGCAGTTATGTCAACTTCAGCACCATATCATGCTATTTCAGCAATATAGGCTCAACAAGTATCCATTCATTTAGGACCCTGGAGCAAAAGCACTGGACTGTTTAACCAACATTATAATTCAAGCATCCATCAAGGACAATAAAGTCACATAAGGTGGCTGCTATCTGGGTGTAACCACAGCGTGTGGTTTTTAATTACCCATTCACACTCCGTGCTCCTGCTGGGGATGGCTGCATAGAAACAGAGGGAACAAACATAGAGCATATGTGAGAAAAGGCAATGGAGGCGAGAGACGAGGGAAAGACTGAGGGGATGTGCAGACGTACAAATCTATGCGGTGATATAGTACGTATCTAGCATCCTGTTTCACTCCCTTTTCAGTCATATGACCCTGCAGCAAGTCAGTGTAATAGCAATCGCTCAGGGAGCCATGTGATTTAAAGACAAGGGGTTCAACCTGCGAATGTGGACAATATATCATTTGCCTCCCCCTCACTTCTTCCCCTCTTTATCTCCACCTGTAGTTCTTAGTTGTCTGTTTCAAGTTATTGCTTTCACACGTCCGCGCGCACACACATACACACACATACACACACTGTTCACCCCCGGGGCCCACACAATAAGAGCTTAATGAAAAGGTACTTTACACTGGCAGCAGTGCACTAGGGAGATATCTTTAAATGTCACTGTTAATGGGGAGGAATTAGCAGAGAGCAGGGTGTTCTGTATCTCTGAATGTGTGCATCCCGATGACAACGTGTGATACCTGGTTAAATGGGTTACAGTTGATTTGTCCTACTGTGTGTTTGTGAGCGTGCATGTGGGTGTTGGTTCACCACCCGGTGGTTTATAGTTGCAGTTTGTGTGATTGATTTATCTTCCCAGGCCCTGGCTCACTGGACTCCAGGTTGATTACAGTGTGTCACTGCAAATACAGCCATGACCCCTCCGTGACCCCATAAATTAGCCCCAAAGCATAGAAGCTTGAGAAACCAGATGATGTCAATTTTCTCAAGCTGATTGATTAAACTATATAATTTCAGCATATCATTTATTCTCTGTCTCCTTTGAAATTGAGTATCTCGGTGGTGCAATGCATCACAGCTGCAGCAGGCCTTGAGGAATACAGTGAGAGGGGTTGATGCTCCTCCACTGATCACTGCTGCAAGGTCTGTTTAATGTTTACAGCTGACATCAGAAATGATCAGAAACGTGTTCAATGAATGAATGAAAACTGAAAATTGAGAGAGGAATGGGTCTCTAAGATAGAAAACCAGATGGTTGTTTTAGAGGCAAGAAGGTGCTGATTGTGAGTTTCTGCAACTGGTGGCCTCCCTCATATCAAAGAAGCTTTTAAATAGCAGTTAGCAATGCAAATTGGAGAATAACACAATTTACACAGACAGAAATGGAACCTGGTTAACTGAATTTGCAATGGCAGGTCCAAAAAGCAACTTGAGAACACTGACTAATGGATGACACTCCTTTGATTGTCTCACTCATTTCCAGGAGATGCACAGATGCACTCTTTGATCAGAAACAGAGCAAGCCAGCACAGGGAGAAAGAGAGATATGCACGTGACTGGTTGACTGCAGAGTGTGTGTCTGCAAAGTCATCTGAGGTCGCCCAGTCTGTGAGATGGTAAGATGATGCAGAGTCAGGGCTTAGGCTGAGTACGACACTATGCAACAAAGGCCAAACACAAAGAGCAAAACAGTGTCCCAGATTGGACAGCGACTGAACCTTGGCGCACAGAGTATGTGAAGGCCAGTCATACGGCAGTGAAATAACAATGCTTACGTTAACAGCTATGCTAAATTGAATGAATAGTACATAGTACAGACAACTAACAACACACAGAGAGACTCAGGTAGCATTGTTTAAAATTTAAAGTAAAATTGGTACCATGTAGTACCATGAGAAGCAATAAGGCTGCCAAAATACTAGCTGCATAATGATTGTGAAATAAGTCAGTGTTCAGCTAATCAGGAGATTCATTTTGCAATTAACACTGCATGACACTGATGTCATGAGAGAAGAGAAGAACCTGGACAGGTGTGATATGCCATGTGAGTTGTGTTTAAACTCAGTGGCAGCGGCTGCTCGGTGATGTTCTGTGGCTCTGCATACTAACACTCCGAACAGGGGAGAGGGGGGAAAGGGAAGGGAAGGAGAGATGGAGGATTGGGAGCAGAGCAACACTGGCCTTCTTCCAGCCCTATTCCAGGCACAGCCTGGGTTGTAGCTGATTCCATGTTTGCGAGGATTTGACTTCACTCCCATGTCCTCATAGGCGGTACCACATTTATTTCCTACTTCCCTGTTGGATCTACAGGGAGAAACATCCCTCTCATCAGGAGGTATTCTTCTCTGACAGCACAGATTAGTGAGTGGCAAACGCATTTAGAAACACCGGGCTCATTTCCCCTGCTCACACACTGATCCTTTTAGCAAGCTTTTCATCAAATCGATGGTTCATCCAAGGTTTTCCATGTGTTGTCCTATTAAATTCGGCATGTAATATTCGTGTAAACTCAAACCACAGGAGCACATTTCAGAAATAATACATGTGATAACAGGAGCTCGTGCTGGTGCGGATGCAGAAGAACAGCCACTCCAAATTGGTTTAATCCCTATGTTTTAGGTCAATTGAATTCAATGAGAAGAAATTAGACTATGAGGCGTGTATATGTCCAGCTCAGCTTGGTGTTTACATCAGGGATGAATTTAACGGCTGGGCTTCGGCTCTCTGCTGGAGTGTGGCGCATCGCTCTCTCTCCTGGAGTTCCTGTAAATCCTGCCTTCTGTTGTTTACACTTGGGCTGAAGCTAATGCTACAGCTTTGCTTAATATTTTTTGACAACCATTTTTTTGGACAGTTTTTGAAATACAACTTAGTACTAAAACACATTGTATTTGCTGATTAAAGGAGTAAATTCTTTCAAAAACGTTTGGCAATTAGAACTAAAATAAGAAGACTTAAACCCACAGCGTGAATAGTCTTTTCCCAGAGAACAATTGCTCCCCAAGCAAGAGATCGTACAGAGACCTGAGGGTATCAGGCTGTTGATGATGTAACATCACTGTAACACAGGACAAAGACGACATACTGGCAGCCGTTTGCCTACAGGTCAAATGTGGCCTTCCAGCAATAATACCTGATCATCTTATGGTTTCGAAAACAATTGTCTAGAGGGCAAACTTACGTTCTAACAAATTAATTGATGGTTCAAGGTTTTTAAATGATCGAGTTTGCACAATGAGCAAAAGCAGGAGATGATAAATAAACCAATGCAAAGGAGAAGAGATGAGTACATTTTGTTCCAACATGAACAAGTTTTCTCTATTGTGTATTTTGTCTCCTGGATATTTCCTTATAAAAGCTGCCTTCCCTGGTACATTTCCTTTGAAGCTGGGGCCTTGGGTGAGCACAAAGATCAAGATTACATGATGGGAATATAGGCCAGGAATCCAGGATCATGGATATGGGAATAGGCAGTGTCCTTGGGAAAGTGAGCAGTGTTGATAAGCCACTGAGGGATTCCTGGAATGGAAATGGGGTGAGCCGATCGATCTGTAGAGTAAAACCCTGAGGCGGAGCAGAGGTGGTGAAGGGCGGGGTGGGAGGTTCAACTGAATGATGGTATCCCCATCATTGCGCTAATCCCTCTCAGTTCCAATGACCAGCTGAGCACTGAAAATGTAACCTTTGTTTCCATAACCACCGCTCACACAGGAAACACATTATAGGAAATACTAAATCCAGTCTGTGGCATAGCAGGGTAAAAGGTAGTTACAGCAACTGACCTATATTATTTTATCAAAGTACATTTTCTGACTATAAGAATGTGTGTGGTTGTAATAATTATATGTGCCACATTATTATCCTGGTTGACACAAAACACAGTGTACTAAAACAAACACAAATGTGCATGTGCACCCGTATGCGGACACAAATATAACATATCTTTACCCTTGTTCTTGAGTGAATCTTAAACCACAAATCCCTTGTCGATTGGTAAGAACCACTTAAGACAGAAAGCCTGAGCTGAGGGTGTTTTCCTCTCTGACCAATCAGTGAGGCTGCTCCTGTCTCTGACGTCAGGGAGATGCAATCAGGGAGGGAGACAGAGAAAAAGATAGACAGAGGAAAGTTGATGGTTAGTGAGAGGAAGAGACACATCAGAAAAGCTGCACGGGGTCAGTGGAGTGGGAGACGAAGAGAGAGAGGAGGAAGAGGAGAGATGTGCCAGTAGGAACAGGAACAGACATGCAGACAGATCATTGATGAGTGTAAAAGTGAATATTGAGCCACGGCTAGAACGCTAACAGGAGACGAGAGCGACATGGTGACAGAATGACTTGAGGTTCTTGTTCGTTTGACAGCGTGTAGGAGGTGTGAAGGTTGTGGATTTGACACGAGTTGTCATATGAACATGCACACAGTTGGATGATGTCACCTGTCTCTCTCTCTTACTTCACTGTCCTCTTCCTCTGACTGTCAAGGTCCAGTCCACCTCTCTCCTCTCCTCTGTCCTCTCACGCTCCAATAAGCATTGCTAACCAATAGCTTTTTGCTTACTATAAATTACAAAAATTAATTTCAACCAACAGTGAAGTCGACACAGATACAAGTGCAGACGTCATTAGTGCGGCACTTAAATTTAATTATGTCTGTAAAGTGGTTTCAGAAAAGGATACATACACTGATGCATGCACACAATACAACACAGGAATATGCATGCATACAATGCACACACATGCACAGACACAGTGCAGACACAGACTCACACACACATGTCCTCCAGCATAGATCATGGATGAGTCATCCCTGCCAGGCCTAACTGTGATGGCTCCAGATTTAAGGGCCAACAATCTGCATTCATCACACAGGTATTCTCTTTCTCTCCCCTCGGTCTCACTCTTGACCTCACGCTACTTCCATCTCTCATCCTCACTCACACTCACACACATACAGGTAAGAAGTCTGGTGTCAAAGAGACAACTCTCTATTGTGCCAAACACAGTGAATGTGTCATCTGAGTGTGATTGGCCACCTCTCAGGTGCTGAACTAAGTCAGGTGTTCAGCTCCAACCAATGAAATTGCAGAGATGGTATTATGAGGCTCCTGGCCAGATTCCTATATCCATATGTTTAGAGATGAGGAGCACACGTACAGTCCGGGCAGGATCAAAAGCAAAATATAGAATGGTGCATTTAGAATTAAAGACAAACAAGGTAATTGCAGCAAAAGTTGCAATTAGCATCCTGGAGGGACACAACGTGTCAACAATGAAGGATGAATGGTGTCCGTTCAAGCACCTCTAGTATTGTCACACCAGATGTTTGCCATGAACAGTTTCAATCCCACACGGTGTTCCTATCAAAGTCCAGATCCTGCACGGTGAGCAGTGACCAGCGTGATAACAGGTGAATCAGAGCAAGTAAAGCAAAACACCAAGCAGACTGAATTTTCTCCTGTGAGAACCTGCTGACATTTTTGTGATAAATCAGCAAAATCTCTTCCTGACAAGCTGTAACCTCTCCACCTCGGAGAACATGACAGAAGTGGCCTACATTACTGACCATACCCAGCATGGCAGTGTCCTAGATGGTGTTTGACAACTTTTATTTTTATTTTGTTAAATATGTACACTGAGTGCATGCTGTGTTAATTGCGTATTTGAGAGAAATATCACAAAATAAATGTATTAGACAGGAAAATATTTTAACTGCACTTTCCATACAGACAGCAACAAATGGGGAGCTGTCCATGGTGCTGAATTCAGCTTCTTATAATTTTCCAACAATATGTAACGTTTGGAATACATTTCCTGCAATCATCAATATGTAGTATTGTTTTTTTTTTTTGTTATGTTTTTGGAAAGGGTCAGTGGCTGCAATGAAACCAACTGAATTCCTATTATAAAAATAGCCTCACAATTGCGTCAGAGAATATGCTGCCTCCCACCCAGTTTAAAGCACAAATTAATCAGGCAATCATCTCTGGTCTTATCCCCAATATACGGCCAATTAACACTCAGCGACACTATCTTGTATCTCTGGCAGCACCTACAACCATGCACGCTTACAATGATTAATAGCTTTAAGGTTGAGGATAAATACTGTAATTTACTCTCTGCACCCCACGAGCAACGACCACCTTTCTCTCCCTCCTTCTCACTGCCTGTCTGCCATACACAGTTAAACATACACGCGGAAACGCTGCGTATAGGACCATGCTGTACGCCAGGTGTTTGTTTTAGACACACTGTCTAAACACAACACATCTGATAAGATTGGACCCACTTGCAGGAAACTGGTACAGTACATGATGTCGCTTTTGCAGCTGCTTCCCACTTGTGCACGTGCTCCAGCCTGAGCAGATCTCACTTGTGTTGTGAAAGCCTTGATTTACATCTTTATACCCCCCCCCGCCCCCTCCACTTCACCACTGCTTAAGGGGGGAAAAAAGCAGTGTCATTTGAAGATTTACGCAGTGTACAGCCCACATAACGTGGTGGAAATGGCCCAGATCGATACGTTGTAATGACTGAGAGGAAACACTGAGACTGGTGACTTAACTGCATTGTTGTTCTGGAGAGTGAACTCGTGTCTTTGATGCGCCAAAAACAAGATGTCGCCAAAAGTGCGCCTGTGCCCTGTCAGGAAAATAACATGCGACCATTACTCCTGAAGAGAGGAGGTGATTTCCAAAACACCCTGAACCACCTATATGTGCGCCCGTGCTCTCTCTCTCTCTTCTCTCTCTCTCCCTCCCTCCCACTGTGCGCGTGTGCGTGTGTGTGTGTGAGCGCGTGTGTGCGCATATAGGCAATAAGCTGCTCCGCCACTGCGCAACGATGGAGCTATCGCAACGATGGAGATGACGCAAACAGACCCAGCTCTCCAAAAAAGTGTTTCAAGACGAACATGGCGGCAACTTAACCGCGGTCCAAGATGACAGTGGCCACCGGGAGACAGGATTCCAGGCTTTCCGGCCAGGTACGGGACAGAGACAGCAGCCTGCGTGCGTCGACAGGGCTCGTTGCTCCCCTTTAAGTGAATCTGCGAAGCGAGCGGCGGCAGACGCGCAGCATCAGTAGCCTACCGAGAGGCTCGCAACAGCTGGTCTCCGTGCGCCCCCGACGCGAGGACAGACCCGGGGAGGGACGGTTGGGAGAGGGGGGCATGCGGTCACAGAGGACGCCGTTTCCCCCCGGAGAGCCATGGAGAAGCGGGATGCGGCAGCGCGAGGCTTAATCTGTGCGGGCGCGCTAATTGGATCGGAATAACACCAATTGCTGCGGGCGCGAGAGAGGAGCGCCCTGGACCGGCGGAGGCACGGCTCCTCACCGCCACCACAGAGGAGAACCGATCGGACCCCCCCCCCCCCCCCCCCCCCCCCCCCCCCCCCCCCCCCCCACCACCACCACCACCACCACCCTCAAGTCAATGAGTATTGTGGCAGAGCAGCCCCCGCGGTGGAGTCGGCCAGGGCAGCACTTTCCTAAAATATGACCAGGGGTGCTTGGATGCGTCGGCAGCATGATGAAGGCTTAAAACCCCGGTGCGCACCCCGAGAGAACGAGAAGCCGTTCGCCGAGTCGGAGCGGGCCCAGAGGTGGCGACTGTCTCTGGCCTCTCTGCTCTTCATCACCGTCCTGCTCTCGGATCACCTGTGGTTCTGCGCCGAGGCGAAGCTGACGCGCACCCGAGACAAGCGCCCGGACGCGGGGCTCGCGATCGCGGACATGGGCGAGTATCCCAACTCCCCGCGCCGCCGCCACATCCCGACACCCCCCGACCCCCAGCGACCCCCCGCAGAGCGAGATGTTATTTTTCTAGGGAATTCTACCAAATCTGTGTGGCGGATGGACGCCTGTCTCCCCGACAGCGTGTCCAAAGACTGCTTCACTTTCACGGACGCGGACACCGTGTGCCTGGGCCTCTCCGGCGGAGGGGGTCGGGGGACGCAGTTGGCGTACGTGAATCTGAGCGATTTGTACCTTTCCTTTTGTAATTCCTACTCACTTTTGGATTTGTTTTACGGGTTTACGAGTCCGGCCGACATGAATTGCACCCTGGATGTGGCCACGGGGCTGGATCTGCCGGGCTGCAGCGAGTGCGTCCGGGCTTATCAGCGTCTGGACCTGCAGGCGGAGGAGAACTACCGCGAGTTTGAGCTGCTGGTTCGGAAATACGAGACGGACGCGTACTCGGTCAGGACGTGCATGGAGGAATGCAAGGTAGGACTAACGAGGCCGGGGCGCGCACGCGCGCACACACACGCCGGTGCATGTAAGGGGGTGGGTTCGCAGTCGTCATGGCAACCGTTGGGCTTATCTATCAGTATATTGGTATTTGTTTATTTATTTATTTGAGTTCAGACTGCCAGGACTGCATCACTGGGCCTGTTGGGGGTCTGCACATGTGGCTAAACAGCTGCACCTCATGTAAACAGCATGGAGGGAACAGAGGGCAGGTCAGAGGACAACCCCCACCAGCATTTCATCACTCTCTCTCTCTCTGTCTTCTTGTTTCGCTGTCTCTCGGTTTCTAAGTCCTGTCTTGCATGGACCTCTCTGTGAACTGTGATTGTGGCCGTGACATTTGACCTTCAGAGTCAGGTCTGGGCTTGCGCCACAGCTTCAATATAGTTAATAGCACACGTGTGATTTGTGCACCTAATCCAGGATTTACATTGCCCCCACTTTACCAATAACATGGCAGCATCTATCTCAGGTTCTGCATGTCAGCAGCACTGCATTTTCTGGGTCCTCATCACCATCATCGCAAATACACACACACTGACAAACATGTATCAACAATATGTCAATTTCACTTCAACCTCTTTCATTTGTCCTGGCCTGTTGCAAATGTTGTGTATCAATTGGTTAAATTAAATAATTAAATGAGTGGTGTTCATGATCTCTTGATATATATATATATATATGTACACATACACACCCACCACACACACAGACAGTCTGGGGCCTTCCATGATTAGAAGATAGAAATGGTGGTATGGAAATTAATGTGGTATGGAGTATGGAATGCATGGGACAGTGCTAATGACACCAGGGAGAACCCTTATGTGAGTAGCAGAGATTTATGATGAACTTGGCCTGGGCTGTATCTTGTACAGATGTAGTACATGCATTATCTCGCTGTGCATACTGTACCATATCTAGAGCCTGGCAGACCAACTTTTCACCCTAGCTGTACCCTGTTTTTTGAGTTCGAAGCACCATTCCTTGAGCTATTTCCTCATCGTCTTTAAAAAACTGCTATGGCAGTTGTTATCAAATGCGCGCAATGCCCGGAGAGCTGCATCATCACCATGACAACACTATAACACAAGCCAGGGGATAAACATGAAAGTGCCCTAATAGTGATGCTGCATCCCAAAGTCATTTTCTACAAGCTGGATGTTGTCCAGGTCTCGGCAGTCAGGCTGTGAGTGTTGATCATGCGTGTGTGTGTGAAGGAGGAAAGTTATTCAGAGGATATGCAGTCACATGTTTATCATGAGTCATGCCTCTTTGTTATGCTTGTTTGTCAGAGGGTGTACATGCATTCACAGTATATACATTAAATATATATAGTGTGTGTGCCATACTGTATGTATGTGCAGTAATCAATCACCTATAACATCTTGCAGCTGCTTTCTTTTTGTGCGATCTAATCGTCAGTGTGCATTTGCACTCTGACTCTTTGCTAATGCAATAAGACTGAAGCAGGGCTACAGCAGCCTTTTAGCCCCTTTAGTCCAATCTGCATTGCTAATCTGCTTCAATGTTCTTGTGACCTTTGTGGAGGCACAGCACTCCAGGCCTGCATCACAAACCACTGCTCCTCGAAGAACCACTAATCTGTTGGACAATAAAAAGACAGTAGAGAAGCTTGAGAGAAGACTCACTTTTAACTCTTGGAGCTATTCCATGTCTAACCGACCCACTTTGAACAGCTGTTGATGGTTCTTTTCATTTTGCTGAAGTGAATGCGACGTGCAGCATCGTGTGGTGTTTGCGTATGCTGTGGACGTGCGCTGTCACACGTGTCAGGTGATAGGAGAAGAGAAGGGCAATAAGATGAAAAGAAACAAAGGGAGGTGATGAAATCAGTGAGGATTAGGAGGTGGATTTAAAAAGGAGGTAACAGAGATTTTGAAGGGAGAAAAGTGTCACATGTAGGCAACAATACAACACATAGAGAATACACACACACACGCACACACACACACATAAAGGGCTACAATAATTCACTCTGAATAGATGTAGACTGTGGGTTGTCATAACAGTAATTTCCATCCGGATGTTGCTGCACGTTGCTGAGTTGCCCTTGTTTACTGTCAGAGATGATTTGATAGAGTTTGACTATTAGCTAAACACATTACAAAGCAAGTAAACAACTGACACATGTTTGGATATTTGATTGGTGCAGGTAGTTACAGACATTAAAGACAACATAACAGGCAAAATTTGGAAAACTCAACTTGCTCCGAATGATCGGTCTGCAGATTAGAGCGTGTAGGCCCATTCAGTTTTGTTTCATGACAGATAGAGATATTTGAAGACATGATGACAGTTAGCGTATATAGTATCTAGGATAAAGTAGTTTTACTAACGTAGTTACTGTTATACTGTAAATGGGACACAGTCCATGTACATTTGGAAGTTGGTTAAGGAGATGCTTTAATCCACATACACTGTCCTGCTGCTACAAATACCCATCAGTGCTACGACTGAGTATTAATCTGCCAATATTTACTATTGTTTGCACAGCACCAGATAAAAACTACAGGAACTTTTCAAAGAAGAGGGAAAATAATCTATATGTTGTATATGTTTTTTTATGACTGGGCTGGACGACCTGTTATTGTCACACAATGACATAACAGAACCATGTTTTATTTTGATTCCTATAACCTGTATACGCACTGACACATTCACACGCACACCCACCCACCCACACACCCACACACCCACACACCCAAACACACACACACACGCACACACACAGAGCCTGATGTGCAGTGTTTCCTGCAGGTCCAGACCTGACTGTCCCTTCCGGTGTAATTTAATTTGCACTCCCATAATTCTCTGCTTCTCTGGTGGCTGTGTCTCCAGGGCTGTCTCAACATGTTGATGTCCTCTCTCCCTCTATCTGTCACTGTTTCTCGCTTACTTTCACATCCTCTCCCTCTCTGTCTTTCTCCCATCAGTGTCAGAGCTCTGAGGAACCAACATCACACATCCACATTTGGCCAGTGTCTGCCTCTCCATCACCTCCACCTCTCTCTCCCACATCCCCATGGATTTCCTTCCCATTGGCAACCTGTTTTTCTCTCCCCCTCTTCCTTTCTGGAAATATATGGGTGTTGAGCTCTCTTCTGCAGCTGGAGTGATAGATACTGATCTAGGTTAAAGTCCTTTCCTTCCCTTCAATTACAGGCCTGTCCACACAGATCCCACTGTCTGCTGCTTCATGCAGCCTCTCCGGCCCTCTGTGAATTCAATTGACTCTCCTCGATCACTGTCTCGTTCTACAAGGCCATTCAGCTGAGCCCCCATTTAACTTGTTAAGGTTAATATGTTATAGTGGCACTAAACACACATTACAGCTGAAGCATTTGTTTTAGTGGAGAAATTGCCATAATCCAAACAGTCCTGTGCAAATAGAAATCTTTGACCCAACCAAAGTTTGTTTTTTTGTCTTTTACAAAATGTCATGGGAATACTGTACATAGAATAGTTGAAAGGTCCACTGTGGGGCTTTTTGTCAACTTGAAGTTTATACATAGTGTAGTACAAAGTAGTACACACTGTATGATAAAATAAAGCTGCAACGCAGCACATATGTGCATGTTGTTTGGCTATCAACACAGATGGCGTGGCCCCGCTACATGTCCTCCACATTTCTCTCTCTCCCTCAAATTCAATTAGGCCTATGTTGTTTCTCTATGCAACTCAAATAGATCCAGGGAAACTCCCCTTCATATGAGCTGCCAGTGTTTGTCTCTCCCCAGGCAGGAGATAAGGGAATGCGTCTGTTCGTGAAGAACACAGCAGCACTCCCATGGAAACGCCTCCTCTTCGTCCTCTATTCCCCATCTGCGCAACACAATGAGACCGTACAGCTCCCTCCTTCACTGCTTTGGGCCTCAGCTCCTATCAACACATCCACACTGATGCCTTTCTCTCCATATATCTGCTCCCTCTCTGCTGTCGGCCAAAAATCAAAAAAAAAAAAAAACTCCTCACACTGTTAATATATGGAGTAGTTTCAGGACGCCCTGTTTTTCTGATGCCTGGGTACTAGTTGTTTACCAGTTGTTATGCTTGATTTATTTTGTAGAGAGAGCAGAAATGGCTTCAACTGATAACTAACTCCATAACAACGTGTGAAAAAAAGACATGAAATTATAATTTGCAGTGTCTAACAAACCATATCTGTTTCTGTAACGTGTTTGGCATCTTCACTTCTTTGAAACAATGTGTTTATGTAGCAGATTTTGCACCGTTTTCTAAAATCACGATTTGACTGTGAAAAAGGGAAAATAACATTTTGATTACTCAAATCAATAATGTGAGGAAGCTGGATTTTAAAACACAAACTATGTTTCATATTCTAAAACCACCATGACAGCCCGGCTCTGGCTCACATTTCTGCTCCGTACTTCTCCTTTGTTTTGAAATGAGCACGTTAGCTCAGCTCCCTCTGTAAGAATGACATTGATCTGTAGACTGAATTGTTTATTTGATACGAAGACAAACGGGCTTTTCAGCGGGATGAGTCACTGATAAAAATTGAATTCAGTTAATCAGAACTTTATTGAAAGAGCTCCGCGGTCGCCGTTTATAGAACTCAAAGTGCAGCGTGCCATTTAGACACCGTTTCACTATTTTTAGGATTATGTCAGTAAGCTGTTTAATGGTGTTGTCGGAGGAGAGAAGAAGTGGGGGAGCATTCCATTTATAATCTCCTCCGCAGGTAAAAGCATCTCAGTTATGAATGATGCTTAGATTAGGCTGCAAAATAATTATTCAGTCTGTTCCTGATGAATATATTACAGATACCGCCATGTGGTTTGACTTCAGTGCAGCTTTTTTTAACCCTGACTCTTTTAACTGGCTCTCATTGTTTTTGTTTGGGCGAGAAGAGATATATCTTAAACAGACCTCGGATCAGTTATCAGCAGCACTGGTTACCCATGTGAGTAACCCATATGTTTGTTAGACATCTAGATAAGGAGCTAATGTTCATAGCATCAGGTGCACAACCACCAATCGTGAAATAGTGCGAACTCTGGTTCGAATGTAGCCTGGGAAAAGATAGCTGTCATCAGATTTGGGATCTGGCAAGTGGTGACGGATTTAAGTGCAACCAAAAGTACATTAAGTCACATCCTGATTCTATCTGCAATTGAGACATGGGGGTCTGAGACAAAGAAGAGAAGATAAGAACAAAACGAAACTGACAGCCGTGATCGTGAAGTGTGCTGAGAAAGCCGCAGTGTGAGTATCACTGGCAGAGGGACGAAGACCAGTCACATCTCCCAGACTCTGGTGACATTCTCACATAACTGAGTCGTCATCATCATCATCATCATCATCATCATCATCATCATCATCATGATCACAGCATGTCCTGATTCAGAGAGAGTAGAGTTGAGGAGAGAGACATGTACATGCAGTCTCACGTCTGTTAACTCACATATACTCAGACATAAAACCCATGGAGAGGCATCCTTTCATTACTATGGTCCACACCCCCCTAAAGACCTGAGGGCAACACAGAGTGTTGACATTTTTTACTTCAGACCTACCTATTTCAACCTGGCTTTTAATTTACCTCGATTTTTTTAGTCTTAAATGTTGCCTTAGGTTATTTATTTCCCATTTTAATTGGGTTTCAGGTCTTTGTATATGCCTTATGTTACCATAAAACACTAAAAGCTTTTGAATGATCAATTAAAAAGCATTTCTTATTTATTTTAATATTTTAATCTATTTTTAATTGTACATAATGTACATGTACATTGGTACATTATTTTATTTAATCTTATTTATTTATATTTTCATGAATTTATTTGTGTTAGTGTTTGTGTGTTTGTCTATGGGGGTGGATGGAGGAGTGCGGGGGGTGGGGGGTGGGGTATTCTTTCACTGTGATGTTAAGCACTGTGTGCCACTCTCACCTGTATGAAAAGTATTATATTAATAGACATGTGCGTGTACACACAGACACACACACACACACACACATTGACCAGAGAGAAGCTGACAGCAATTAGGTGACAGAAGTAAACAGAAGTTGGGAAGAAAACGACAAATGAATGGTTGGATTAGAAGAAATACTGTGAGGTCTGTGCGACATGATGGGCTTGTGTTTGACACACTGTGCTTTCTCTGGGTTTCATACAAACAATTCATCTGAGCACCTGGTCCTACATAATCCTTCCCATTTTAATCATGTTTCTGTCAGTGGCTGAGAGTGTGTGTGTTTATTGAGTGAGAATGCATGTGTGCGCGCATGAGTGCGTGTTGGCATGGTGGCATATACTGCAATGGTTTCCAATGTCATGTTTCTCACATTTAGCCAGACGAGTGAGAGTGGCTAGTTCAAGTAATAGTTCAACATATTGTAAGTGAAGTTTCTATTAGTGGATAAACTGAAACTAATGACTTTTTTATACGTACAGTAGTTTGTCATATCTGAATGAAGAATACCCTAATAATTAACCCAATTATTAGGGTAGGGTAGCAGCTAATTGACTTTTTGTCAGGTGATTACTTTAACAAAATGTCAATATCCTGATATACATAGTCACCTGGAGCAAAGGTGCATTCAAGTTTAAAGTATAAGTGTGAAAAAATGCGACTGGGCTTCTAACTAAATGTTGCTGAGAAATTTTTAAATCCTTGTCTGGTAAAAAATAGAAACAAAGACAACAAATTTGAGCTGGTGGCTGTTTTCAGGGCTGCACGGTACAAGGTTATACTCAGGCTAACAACCGCTCAAGTGCTATAAAGGCAATTTGTTTTTAAACGCTCGTGTTTTTGGTCTCCCAAAAAGCATTTTAGCAGGTGGGGTGGAAAAACGTCCAAATAGCATTTAGAACATATTACACTGAACGCCTTCATTTATACTGATGCAAATGAGTTTGTGTTGTCCTTCTCACAGCTCTCATTATATAGCCAAAGAGGCTGATTATTCACATCATTACTCCAGTGGCACCTAGCAACCACCTTCGCCACTGAAGAGCCTTCTCTGGTGCGTGATGTCGGCCTGTATGTAAATATGTCAGGGCTATGTTTTGGTGGTCCAAATGATAATTTTTGTTTTTGTGAGTGGGCTGAAGCGCGGTGAGCACCATCGTACTCCCCCCTCCCCCCCACCCCCTCTCTACTCTGACACCGTAATTTGATTGTGGATGGAGCAGGGAGGGGCAGAGATCAAGAGATGTTATTGATGGGCTCAGATGCAACATGGAAAAGGAACAAAGCAAGAGAGAGGAGGGATGGAGGCAAGCATCTTATCTGCTCTTCCTAATGGTTTTGTTCCTCTGTGTGTGTGTGTGTGTGTGAAGTGGATGGTTGGTGGAAGGGTCAGTGGGGGTCTCCACCTGCTGAAGTTCCCCTCTTTGTCTAAAACTCCTTTGTCCATTCAGTCTCAGCTCCCTCTGCCATGTTTCCTCACCTCGTACTCCATCTGTCCACCTGTTCTGCCTCTGCCTTCTTTTTATTCCCCGTCCTTTCACGTCTCCCCAGTTTGAAAACAACCTGTAAAACTTGGCTGATGCTTCGTTCCTGTCTTGTATTTTTTTCCCCTCTTTCTTTAGTTGCAGCTTTGCTTTACAGATGCAGCGACAACCCCCCTGACTGATTCCCTGTAAATTATTCATGTGTCACTGACTTTTCAAAAGCACAGAGGTGAAACAGGAACACCCCTGTTCCTTTCTCCCATTTTGTCATAAACTCTGGTTATGCCTGCAGTTCTGTCTCTCTGTGACTCCTGCAAAATATCTCCTGCTGCATTCATTAAACGGTGGTGTCGGAAAGCCAACATCTTTAAATGTTCCCCTCCATGTCTGCAAATCCTCTATCTCCACTGTCTGACCTCTTGATACGTTCTGCACACACTTTTCTCTCTTTCCATCATGTTCAGACCTATATTGTTCAGTAAAATCCATCGTTAGACAATTGCTGTGCACGTCCATCACCTCCACCTCCTCACACTATCGTGCTACCTCCACCTGTGCAGGCCCTTTGCTGGATAAAACTGTCTTCTCACAGCAGAAGTACCCCTTCATATCCTCCTTTTAACAATCTTATGGTAGTTTCCACAGTTACATGTCTGTGCCCTTTGGAGAGCATAATGTTTAGTAGCACGACAGAAGAAAATCCCTGAATGTCTATAAAACACAGTGGCCACCGTTTCAAAGGGTTAAATAAAAAGTAACTATTGTATTTTCATGCAGAACAGAACAAAAGAAGGAAAATAAAAATAAAAACAAACGCTCGCTGTATTGAACAGAGACCGAAAATAAAAGAAACGTCTAATTCTGTACTGGCTTTCAAGCATTTATGTTCCTCACAATCATTGAAATGAATATCTCTTTGTACCTAAAAACAGACTAAGCTAAGGCTTTTTTTGAGAGGGGAGGGGATGTTTTGCTGTGTAAAACCAAAAATACTGTGTTATCTGAGAAGATGCCGGTGGAGCTGTAAACTCCACCTCTGTGTTGCTTGTCAAGGTTTGTTTTGGTTTTCAAAAACAGACCTGGACAGATAACACAGAGGTTAGACCATACATCATTGGTGGCATTTTCATAATGTTTTTTTTTTTTTTATCTCAACAAGTAAATGGTTGGGTTGGACTGGCCACCTAACGGCTTTTCTGTGAGATTCTTACAGGAAGGTCTCCGACACAGTGGTTGAGACTGTAACGAACAGCAGCAGGGATTTATTTATTAAAATGTATTTTAATCAGTCACCTTTCCTAATGTGATTTTTCTCGCTTTGAGCCGGCTAGAAATGTCACAGCTCCTAGAGTTTCCTCAGTGTCCCCTTGTCCTTGGTGTCAGTCGGTTGTGGTATGCATTGCAGCACTTTAGCATAATTCCCACAGTGTAATCCGCTGTGTGCTTTTTCCTACCCGCAGTGCATTGTCTTTGAATAGGACAAGAAGAGAAGGTGATGGGTATCAGTCGGACAGGTTTTCATAATTTACAACATTTCATTTGTCTGAGGGAAAAGCATATTGCTGTATGTGTGACTTCATTTGCATGTGTGTGTGTGAGGGAGTGAATGGAAAGAGTAGAGAACAAGAGGGGACTTTCACAAACTGACTTATTGATTTCCCATTTGAAAGCCGGGATGAGGTTTTGGACGGGAAAGATCGGGAGGTGGGGTGGGTGTCAGGAGAAAAGATGAAATGAGGTGGAAAGGAAAGACAAAAAGAGAAGGGGGTGGGTACAGGATTGACAGCAGAATAAAACTGATGATGACTTGAAGCACAGTGTGCTGGATGTGTGTGTGTGTGTGTGTGTGTGTGTGTGTGTGTGTGTGTGTGTTTGTGCGTGCGTGTGTGAAAGGAGGGGGGAGGAACGGGAGGGGGGCTGGTGGTGGTGGGAAGCATAGCGGCTTGATCTTACAACCCACTGCTTTGATGCGAGGCAGACGGATGCTGGTGGCACAGCTTTGGCATAGGAAATAATTATGATTGATTGATAGGGGATGATGAGGGTCATCTCCTGTGCAGAGGACAGCAGGACTGAATCACTCTGCCTTTGCCACTCAAGCGGTGCATACAGTATTTTTGTTTGTTTGTTTGTCTTCTTGCTTTTTTTGACATTGCACATTGCAGCTGTAGAGCAGGTGGAGCACATGATGCTTTTATATGTCTTTGACTGTGAAAACTCGAGTCCTTTTGTGTTTGTTTGTCGACATGTGTGAGTGCGATTTGGGCATACACATGGTGTGTGTGTGTGTGTCATTGTGTTCTTGGGGCTCAGTGTAATCACAGCTCTAATCTGTCTGCTTGGAGTCTGTGTGTGTGGGTGACACTAAAGTTCTCATTAGCACTGTAACTTAGCACCAGTGTCACTGTGAAAGCACCAACAACACATCCACTGCAGCAAAATGTACCCACCATGTCTGTGTATACACTATATGTGTGTGTGTGTGGGTGTGTGTGTGTGAGAGAAGGGGTAAAAGTCTCCCTAACAGTACTAATGACTTCCCGCAGCCATTTTCCCCAATTTCTTTCTCAGATGTTGATAATGTGCTGTTGACATCAGATAAAACAGCACAGTAGTTTAATAGCATGCATTATTTAAAAAGTCGAGGAATAAGAAGGGATGGCGCGTGATAACTCGCCACTTCCTTGTGAATACAAACGGCCAAAACAAGGCGGGGCGAAGGAGAAAGAGGTGGGAAGGAAGGAGGAGATTGGTTTCCATAGTAACAGGAAACAGGTTGGAATTGAGTGAACGTTGTGGTTCACGTTGACCACTTGACCGAGGTAAACGTGTTACTGCACAATACTGTAAACAGAGATGCTTGCGGTGCTAGCAGCACCCCCCCTCTTCATCTCCCGTGACCCACCACTGAACGCTGTTTGAATAAGCCATGGCCGCCAGTGCTCGGCGCCGAGTTGGACTGTTGTTTGCAGGAAGCACATTAAGTAAAAGCGTGGAGTGGGTCAGAGGAGGATATGGGCGTCTGCGCTCAGACTGGTTCTGTCTCATTTCACACATCCCAGCTAATCGGCCTCAGACACTTAGCATGCCTGCTTCCTCTAGCATGCTAAGCTGCCCTAATGGGTTTTCTGGGAGGAGAGGATAATGCTAACATACCGACACAGAGCTAATCACCTCTGTTATGCCCAGGAATCATATCCTGTGGAGTATATTATGATGATTTAAGGCAGTCCGGCGTGGGCCTGCTGCTGTGTCACACTGGGAGATTGATCTGGAACGGCCTGGGTGTAGCGTTAGCATGCTAATGTGCAAAGCCGGCGTCCCTGTGGTTAGCTGTGGGAAGTAGCTTTGATTTAAAACAAACCGGATATTTTGGTTACTGTGTTTTTTTCCCCCCCGCAACTGAAGATTAGTTTTTACAGATAAAAGGCAGGTTTAGTGAAATATAAAGCAGTGGAGAAAGTGGAGTGATAATGGAAACAACAGCGAGGAGCGGGAGAAAGAGAGGCAGCCGCTGAGATAAAGAAAAGACATAGCCGATATTTCGAGGGTCAGGGGCCGAGACAAACAGTGAAGTCCAGGTTTACTAAACGTTGGCTGCTACGATAGTTTTATATTTCTGGGAGAAACGCTGTGTTTCATTTGCATTATGCAGCGTCCTAGATACAATGTCACTGCTGCAATGTAAAACAATGACAAAACAATATCTTTATATTCAATATCTTATCTTACTTGGCTTTTGAGACCACATAATATTTGTTGCATTTAAACAGCGTCTATGTGCAGACCTTCTACTTTATCGTCTATCACCAGGCTTTGGTTTCAGTGTCTTGCCAAAGCAAACTGCTGACCCTTCTATATTGTTATGGGATATCGAATAAAATAAGCCTAATGATAGGAGGTACTAGTGTTTTCTTTCTCTGGCCCACACAGACCAGATATCACTGTACATCTTGGGGATGTGATCACAAGTGGATGTGTCTTTTCATACCTGGAATTAAAAATTCAACTGCACATGTGTCCTGTGTTCAGATCTCACCTCCACACTCTACCTGCGAGTGCACGTGCATACCATTTCTGTTCACGAAGAACTAATTATGTTGTTTTCAGCCAGACAACCCATCTGTTGTCATTGTGTGTGTGTGTGTGTGTGTGGTGTTGTTGTTATTGTGTGTCTCTTTGTGAGAGAGACAGCGCAGAGGCAGGAGAAGCTGAAAGAATCAATGCACAGCTTGCAGCTCTACTATGAAATAAGATTTTACTCATTTCAAAAAGTAGGAAAAAAATATGGAAAATCAATATGTGGCGGTTAATGTTGATACTGTGGCGGTGGCCACAAATAACTCACTCTGCGGCAAACAATGAGAGGTGCAAAACTAGTTTGGGGTCATTATGAAACTGCAGTGTGTCAGGACGCATTTGCATCTGAAAAGCTAAATGGATGTGGCCACACGAGTCCCAGACCACCTCTTGATGTGGTCTGACCGATCCTAATGGCTCCTAAATGAGTCCACATTACCAGATTTGAAAGGTTCCTCGGTCTGGAGTGTTATTTTGGTGGTAACCTGTGATTTATCATCATTATTGTGGTCACCTGGTAATTGGTACTAATTGGCATTTCACCACTTCAGCTACAGCATGCATGCATGCAGCAGGTTACAAAAACACACACATAAATATACAAACACACACACACACACTCACACTGCAGCAAAAAGACTTGACTGGATGCCATCCTGTTAATCATAATCAGCCTTTACTCATTCAGTCTCAGTGTCAATTACAACCAGTCCACTTAGCCTCTCTGCACTCCTCTACAGTTGCAAACGCACAATCCGGGTTCACACCACATGATCACGGTGCAGTTCACACCTCATGACGTGGTGTCTAGTGATCAGCAGTCTTGCAGTCTGTAAAGACTTCGCACAAAGCAAATGGCGACTCACTTACACAGGTACATATCTGGGCCTTTTGTTTCTGAATTGAAAAACTGATGTAGAATCTTTGCTGCAGCTGCTGATTTGATTTTTTTATTTGTTAAAAATAACACAATTTTCATCTTTGCTTTCTGTTAAAAACATAGGCAGAGAAAATTTCTAGAAAGCAGAAGCTAAGTTGTAAAACTTCTAATGAATGAAAGATGTTTTACACAAAGTGGGTACACTTCATTAACTGTATCCTTATCTTAAACATTGTAACCAGCCATCTTTAAGCTGATGCAGTCAGAGTGCTGCTATAAATGGATGAGGGAAAAACCTTCTCTTAATTAATAAAGGTTAATGGCACATCTAATCCTACAGTACAACGGCATTTAGATGACTATTCACTTTTAGGTGCCTCAAAATCTATTGTGAAAAAAAAAGTAAAATATTTTTAAACTGTCTTTACCACAACTGTTCTTTCACTACTTTAGATTTGGCGACACTTGACCAGACATTTATGACATGATTAGGGATCAAACTGACTATACTCAGTGGGGGACAGTTTCATGATACGTGGCCAAAATTAAATGGAACCATTTCCTTTGTTCAGCCTCGTCTGTCTGGACATATTGTGGGTTCAATTTATGGAGTCTGGTGAAGCCCTGGGGATATTTCAGAGCAACGACACTAGTACTGAAACCCTTATTATGAGTGAAGTAAAGGTTACACTAACCCACAAAGTATGAAGAGATTTCTGTGATGTTATCGGGGCAGGTGCACAGCTGTACATGTCACACCTGCAGTCTGCAGGTTTCCCCCATAGCTGTCAGACGTCTGTGTGTGTGTCTGTGTGTGTGTGCTCTTGTGTTTGTTGCTTTGCCAAGTCACAAAAAAAGACAGAGAGAGAGAGAGAGAGAGAGAGAGAGAGAGAGAGAGAGAGAGAGAGCGAGGAAGAGAGAGAGGAAGAGAGAGTGAGTGCACACCTGTTTATGCTTTGTCTGTGTGAGTGTGGCCCCTCTGACGCCTGATGTTATCAACCTCTGGTGATGAAAGGTAGATTCCAGGTGTCTCTGGACAAGAGAGACAGGTAGAGGGAGAGAGACAGAATGAGAGAGGTTATCTATGAGCATTGCTGATCTATATATAGCTGTATGCAAAACATAATAACTGACATGTAAGAACAGTCAATACACTGCTACAAATACAAAGAATTATTTTATGGCTATGTCATGATATGAAAAATTGCTTCATTCGTTCATGCGCTCATTGCATTAGCGATGAAGTGACAACAAAGCAGGACAATTCAATTGTACGTTGGAGACAGTCCAACAGCATCAGTTACAACAAACAACTAAAACAGCTAACAACCAAAAACCACAAAAAAATCATTATCATCATTAAATCAATAATTATATATGCAGTTGGTTTACATTTTTAAATGAATCTTAAAAAATGGTGGAGCTGACATGTCACAGAAAAACCCAACTTTGTGCCGTGTAATCTGAAGCAGCAGCAGCAGTGGTTAATGTTCGATTCGTATACAGTACAAGGTGAGGCTGTTATCAATGAGATAAATGTTGAAAACAAACAAACAGACACTAAATTGCATTGGCAGTGTTAATGGTTCCAAGGGGAAATCAGTCATTTCAAACAGAGCAAAGGACCAACAATCTGTTTCCACTTCCTGTCCTCATATAATTCATCCTCATCTTTATTTTCATTTTCACTCGTATCCTTAGAAAACCTACGCATGTGTGCGTGTGTGTCTTCGGCATCATGCTGCATCTTTGTGTGCAACGTTGAGGACAAGTGGTTTGGCCGTAGCAAAACAACACAATATTCGCTCGCTCTGCTTCCTTTCAGGACACAGAGTTTATATTAGGCGACAAAGCCCCCGCTGAATATTTCAATGATGACGCCTTGCTGGGAGGGACAATTCTTGAAATGAGAGCGCTGCAAAGAAGAGGACCATATGTCACTGTGTAGTATCTGCACAAACTGTCTCTGAATAAGCATAACATGTTATTCCTGGGTAGAATCATGATTAGTCAAATGGTTTTTCCTTTTCTTTTGAATGATCTTATAGAGAGGAAATATTCCTAATTTATGTTAAGATGTTATAAAGATGATGTCATCACTCGTATATGTAGCATGGTGCTAAGGGGTCACTCAGAATGTGTCGGTTTTCTGAGGATAAAAGATGGAGGATGATGCTGAAGAGACGGTATAAAAGGAATATGTCAGAGAAAGTTTTGAAACAGACAGCAGATGTTAACCAAAAGGGAAACAAACATGATCAGTGATCTGTATCTGCCTGGCTCGTTCCAATGACAAGGAATCAGTGATGTGTTATAAACCCTAGAAATTAGTTTTCCCCAAACTTTCTCTTACCAAGATAGGTGCAGGTAAAATAGATTTAATAATCAAACTGTGTTAACAATGTCTGTTTAGCCATGTATTTGTTCCTAAAGCACTTAGTCAGTAATGTGCCATATACATAAAGTGTATATAGTAACTTGTGATAGAAAAGCGACGGTTCACTCTGTGCAGTTACTACATAGTCTCTTACATTTTTTGACAACAGGCTCTAACCTGCTCGGTCTTACATGTCTGTGTTTGAGAGAGTCCTGGTAGGAGGTGGCCCACTACTGTTCAGGCCGCCCCATCTCCCCTCGCTGTGCACCCCCTGCTGGCTCAGCTGGTCTGGAAACTCTCCTTAATATAGATTAGGCACCTGGGAGAACAGCATGTGGCCCTGGCCCCCCTGGCCTGTTCCAGGGCTTTATTGATAGGCACTGAGCCAGGCTGCCAATATCACAGCAGCACACAGTGGCTGTCCTTTGGCGCGTGTTATTGTGTGTATGTGACTCCTTTGTGTACTGTGGGTGTACGTCTGTATTGCAGCTCGTACATTTTTAAAAAAAAACATCCTAAATGGACATGCAAGAAATGTTGCTTTTAAAACATCCAGCCACTCATACCCATGTAAACATGCATTCACGCACATTCACTAATACCTGTACGGTGACAATCTAACAATGGACTCCAAAGTGGGTGGTCATGTGATATTTGTCAGTGACAGAGAGAGTATGTTGGAGACTGAAATGTCATGATTTATTCATACTAACTAATGACATTGTGGGGTTAAATCAATATCTCGGAAAAAGAGTTAGGAATACACATGTACATCGTGTAGCTGGAGCCCATTTCTCAGAGGTGTGACTTCATCTATAGAGAATATCTGACCATAACTGAATTATGAAAAATGAGGGTAAAGAGGATAACAGGATGGTAATAGGAAACACAGTGAGAAAAGTGTAAGGGGAGGCAGACAGAATGGACGGAGAATGAAGAGGTGGTTAATATTTCATTAGTTAATTAGAAACTGTGCTACGTTCGGAGCGAGTGTGCTGTAGCTCTAGGCTCATGGGTGTCATTGTGGCTGGCACGGTCATCACTTACTGTACCAGCCTATTTCCGATGGCCTCCAACTTCACAACAAATACAGTAGCAGGACCGGAGCTCAAGCATCGTGAAACACGGTGCTGTTTAGGTTAATGTTAAGTACAACTGTGCCATTGTTGTATTACTGTTGTTATTTGCATAATCTTCCTCTACATTAGAGGAAGTCAACAAGATTGACTTCCTTGAGGAAAATGCCAACTGTTTTTAATTGCATAAAATACTGTTTTTAGTTACTTGTGACATTATCACTTTCTCCTGCATCCAAAGTCTACATTTGTGCAACAATCATATCCATTGCTGTTATGCTGAGCCATGATTATTTTAAATTATGTTGATTATTTTTTTTAATTTTAAGTATAAACAAACGGCTGATCCATCTCTGGATTACCAACGATACACCACTACTGCTGCTGTTGGACGATGGTGGTGCGGTGAATCCTCCAACATAAGTGCAAGAGAATATTAAGGCAATACGACTTTGACTGTACTCTGTCTGGTTTTCTGCAAAATAGGGCTTGGAGAGCGGAGGAGGGAGTCAGTGAGGACATGGGATAAGAATAATGAAGGAAAGAAGGGCAGGAATGAGGAACACAGTGGGGGGTGTTGCCTTCCTCAGAGAGAATCCACAGAAATGTCAGTTACCTCATGGGCAAAGAGTCAGAGGGAATAATTGGGGGAAAAGGGGTTTTGACATAATGTTGTTATGGAGTGTCAGCTCTTAAATTAGTTCTGTTGCTATATCAGGCACAGAATAATCACACACTTAGAAAAGTGTCTTCGCTTTCTAACAAGCCTGTTGTGATGCTGTGATGCGAGAACGTCACACTCGTTCCAGTAGAGACTCAGATGTCTCAATGGTGAGTCATAGATATCGCAATGGTGTGCGTGTGCGTGCGTGGCTGTTAATCCAAATCACGAGTAAATGATTTGGTCTATAGATTTGGCAGAAAACACACACATGCACACACACGCACACACACGCACACACACACAGCACTGGGGTTTATCTAATACATTTGTAATTAGCATGCAGACCTCAGTCCTGACTCTCTTTGTGTTTTCCTCTGGTCTTGCAGTGAGAAGACAAGAGTTGGAGAATTAGGTTTTCTGTTCCCGTCTGGGTTGATAAGCTCAATAAAACATAAATCACAGCTCATGAGCATCAGTATCTCTCTGCTCTGCTCTCTATGGAAACTTTGCTCATGAATTGCCAATACATTATTACAGGGGATTTGCAAAACAAGACAGAGTTTCACACGTATTCCTGTGTGTGTGTGTGTGTGTGTGTGTGTGTGTGTTTTACATTTTGAATAAACATTTCTGAAAAGAAATTTCAATTTCATAGAATTCAGATGCATTCAAGTTTCCATTATCAGAATAAGCCCGAGTAGCGTTTATGTATCCTTGAGTAAACATAAAACATGATTGCAGTCAAACATAATGCATGACACTGTTCCTGTGAGACGTTTGAGGGCATTGTGAAACCAATCCACCACTATGTTACAGGAACCAAGGCAGCACCTACGTGTGCATCGCAACAATTTTTTTCCCCTTTTACAACAGTTGCAACTCTATGCTCTTCGAATGAATTAACCCTCAGATCTCGGCTGGCAAATTCACAGTCTCTACCTGCAAAGAAATTAGCATTCAGCAGTTGTTGCTGCTGTTTTTAGCAGCTTTCACTCCTACACTCCTGCTTCTAGCTGGCTATGATGCGGGACTCCTAATTGTCTTGTTGGCATGAAGGTACCTCGGGGGTATCAGAAAATAACCTTCAGCGATAACACATGTTTTTTTTTTTTAGATCAGTCCTGAGCTTCCAGGTATATAATGGGACCTACAGTATGTGTGTGTATTTTCTGTGAAGGCATGTGCGCCAATACCTAGTCATCACTTTGAAAAAAATGGATACTGTTCTTTTTATAGGACTTTGCATATCCGTATGTGTGGACTGGTGTAACTGTGATATCCTGCAAGTGTTATTATTAAACTGAAAACAGACTCTGGCCCTCTCCAATTGTGTGCTGTAGTGAGTACTGACTCGTGGCACACATACCAGAGCGACAGGCCAGATCAGCTCCACCCCATAATCACTATCGATTACTGATAATCTAGTTAGGAGAAGAAAAACAGCCAGGGTTTTGGCAAGGAGGGGAAGATGGCACCAGTAAGATAAGCTATGCATTTTTATAATAGGCAGACAGTCCCTCAGTCTCTCTCTGCTCACTGAATGTTGCATTTCATTTTTCATTCCTTTTCCACTACAGTCATAATGGGACTAGTCATGGCACTTAATTAAATATAAATAAATTTTGCTCCTCTTACAATAAAAAAAATGTCAAACAGCCTTCAACACGATTTTGAAGTTGAATTTCCTTGTTTTTTAAAAAAAATCTGTTGTCTCTTTCGCAAACCTAACTTTTTGTGCTTGTAAATGTGTTCATGTACCAGTGTGTCAGAATGCCACATTATGCATTATGTAAACATAAAGACAGTACATAGTCACAGCCTGACATCATGTCTTTTTTACCTCTGCTGTCTGACTACAGAAAGTATGTTGATCTGTGAAAAGATGTGATAAGCAGCCCATGTACTCACAGTTGGCATTAGGCTAATTAAATGCTCCCTGTTGTACTTTCTTGTAAACAAAGAGAACATTCTTTCATAGTCTGTATCATCAAAATGTCATTGTATCCATCCATCCATCCATCCATCCATCCATCCATCCATCCAGACATCCATCCATCCATCCATCCATCCATCCATCCATCCATCCATCCATCCATGCATCCATCCATCCATCCATCAGGGGCCGATTTAAGATGATATTGCTGTGAGGCGACAGTGTAATCCACTGCATTACTGTGCAGCTCAGGCTCAAGAAATATGTTAACGTAATTCTTTCTGTTGGAGTATTTTTATATTTCTTGATGTATTACAACATTTAAGTCACGGGATAAACAATCATTCACTTTCCGAATGAGTGTGAAATACTGTACTGTGAAAGTTTCCTCCTCATTATCAAAACTTTTTCATTTCGCTACAATTTTCAGACACAACCATTACTCATTAACCAGATGCCAAAGATTGCCTGCACGCTGCAGCTTTCTCAGTTATGGATCAGTCACAGCTGAATCAAATGGCTTGCACCAAATGATATGAGAATAACTAAGCAATTTTATGACCTGAATTTTTTGGGTAACCATAGAAACCCCAACCCTAACTAATACCTGGTAAAATAACTGCATCAGTTCAAAATGAAATGCAAAAAGCTTTAGAGGTGTAGACATGAAAAATGAAATTTCCCATGCAACCCAAAGATAACCCCATGTTTCCATTACAAAACACCAAACCAGTAATGTTTCACAGTTCACGTCTGAAAGGGATCAGATTCTTTGTTAGAGTCTGCATCATTGATTGCCCATGTACTTTTACTTGTACATCAACTCGTTGATGCTGTGTATTTTTGAGTGGCATTTAACCGAACCAGATTAAACAGAAAAACAGAATCAGACGCGGGAGAGAGAGAAAAAAAAAGAAAATCACAGAGAGGAGGGGAAGAGTGAGTACTGATGGGTTAAGGAAAGCAGCTCGAGTTAATCTGCAGTGTGGGAGATAAAGAGAAATGGAGAGATGTGCTGTAGGTGTATAAGGCATTATCACACTTACTGTATGTTTTTGGCAGAAAACGTTTTGCCTTGTATCACACTGCAGGTTAGGAAAGATGAAAACTCTGAATGAATCACAGAACTCCAAATAGAATTACTGTCTATGAAAAGCTGACAGGCTAAACATGAAAATTAAGATAAATGTAATCAATTAAATTAAAACTATGAGTAAAATAAATCAGAGAGTCTGCATTTACATATTTGTCTCCTGATGGATTCAACAGTAAATGGGAAATAAAAATTTAAAAATTAAAGCAACATGAATGTATGGACAATGTGCTGTTAGACTTGAATCAAAAATATTAAATATTAAATTAAAAAAAATTGCATTTACAATTTACATTTGGCTGCATACAAATTCCTTGCGGATCGACTCTAGATAATGGTTAAATGTGATAAAACAGGCATCTACTGCGCTGTGTGGCATAATCCTGGCCATCAACTCCCACGCTCTCTGCATCTCCTCAGCATGCAGCATCCTCTGTCTGTCAACACACTAATGGGAGGCAAACCAAACAACGCAGAGGGAAGGGGACGAGAGAAAACACAAGCCACACAGATATAAATGGATGCCGTGCCACAGCTTAACATCGCAGCGCTGTGAGTTATGCTGATGATGGAGCCCGTTTCAGACGTTTTGCACTGGACAGCTGGAGTAGGCTCTTGCCCGCGTCATATTCGAGAGTTATTGCTCGAGTAAAAAGATGCAGTGTCCGTTGTAATGTGATTACAAACGCTGCAGCTGGGTCACAGCAGGAGGATGCAATTTAAAGGGCTATTGCAGCTAAAAGTGTTACAACAGAATAAAGAGAATGTCCATTTTCTTTGCACGTTTACCTTTTTTTGAATTGAAGTCACTATGAAGCAGATTTATTATTGCTATAAAACTGGAAATAATTATATCCATTGCAGTGCAGAAGTGGGCCAACAGTATGAGACAGTATGAGCTAATGATGCTGCTGTAACTGTGTAGTTAGTGGTGCACAGTGCTGGAGGACGGCTCGGTGCTTCTTGTGCTCTGAATATGGCGTGCCGTTGAAGGCAGCTAAGTGGGCTCTGGATTGATGTTCGTCTACACTGAAGCATTGCAGAGGCCCCCACACTCGCTCCCTTCTACCCCCTCTGCTAAATCGCCTCTCCACTTACCTGCAATGCACCAGTTATTTCTCACCTGCAACTTAGCATCTCCTCCTGCTACAGATTTAGTCCTACCACCCTCCTCTCCTTCAGACATACAGGCATCTATCATCTATCAAATAACTATAACCCCGAGCTTCACCCAAAAAGTAACTTGTAAAGTTTTGGCTCTAGATTGTCCCTTTCAACTTTTTGTAAACAAGTTTTTTTTTTTTTACACACCATATAATCTGTGAGGTTTGAGTCAGGGTGTATATAGCGACACCTAGGTTTACTGTTGGTAATAGCAGGTGAGGTTTGAGCAAAAACAGGCCAAGCAGCCAGTCACCTGCAGCTCTTCATCTCAGATCGCACTGCCTCTGCTTTCCTCTGGTTGCATTACGCCGTAAATTATTTAAAACTAATGAGCCATTCTTGTTTTCCAGACACATTTTGATAAACGATCACACTCTACACTGATCACGCTGACAAATTTGGTGTTTTCTGCAAATGCGCCGCAATAAAATCTACCCTGTCTGCTTTTGCTGTGACTTCATACAGCTCTTATATGATTGGGGGAGAATGAAGAGCGAACATTAAGGCTGTTACGAGTGCGATGAAATTTCAAACAGTTGTGCCGGATTACATGAATCCCTCATGCATTGGGGCAATTTAATTCCAGCACCACAATGGCAGACTCCGCCACTTACACTGAAAATTACTGAGAAGCCAACTATAAATGATATAAACGACGTTATGAAAAATCATAATTAGTGTAACTTCAATAAGAAGAAGTTGTGACACCAGAAAAAAAAGTCAGAATATTTGTGTGTTGTAAGTTTGAATGTGTGTGAATGGCTCAGGGTAGAAAAGGAAGAGAGACAAAGATAGTTGTATGTGTTTATAGCATTTGTTGGGGCCACTGTAAATCAGGCCCCTTCGTTTCCCCTGTCGCTATGGCGATGACTCCCTGATCCACTCTGGGCTGATTTAATAGTCCGGGGGGACCACTGAGCACATACCGTGGATGATCTCTCGGCTCTGCTCACCAGGATTAGGCTGGCGTAAATTCAATCAGCCACAAGTTAGACCACCTGTGTGCGCTTAAGTGAACATCTCCTTGTCTTTGTGTCATTTATCTTTGTGTACTTTTCTCTGCCCCATTGTGATCTGTTTCTTTTTAATCATTCGATTCAATTCAATTCCAATCATTCAATTTGAGTTCAGTTAAGACTCTGTCTTATACAAACACTGAATTAAACAGCTCCTGCTAATCTGACAGTGCTACTCATACTGTCAGTCCCACTGAGAGACGTTACCTCAGTCTACCTCGGAAGCTTTTAACTGTAGCCAAATGAAATGAGTGCTGAAACAGCACGCGCACGCAATCATGCGTGCACACACACACACAGAGTGTTGTGTGTGAGAGGACAGCAGATGAAGCTGTGATTAAAACTCTGGACTTAATAACTGACACATTTTCCAGATTACATTTAAAGGCAAGAGGTGAACAGGACACTGACATTAACTTGTCATGGCAATTTCCTAACCTCACCTTATTACTAGCCATATTAGCATGTATCATTTTTCTGGTCATTCATTCTCATATTAGTTTATTATTTTTTGTTGTTTTTATTTTCCACTGACTTGAGAAATAGGTCTTAAGATGCCGTGCCTGTCTGGTATTTGGTGATGAGCAGATCATGTACAATGTTTTATTTCATTTTTATACAGCTGCACCTAAAAACTCTGCAAAGAGTCAAAGAAAGAGGCACAGTGCTATAAATACTGAAGCTGAGGGGAACCACAGAGCCAAGTGATCATTTTCTGGTTTGTCACTACAAGCATCCTTTATATTACATCATTACATCAGCCATTTGTTATTATAACCCGACGGTGACTGTCACTGCACAACCGTCACACCAGAGACCGTGGTTCATGTCCACAGTCCCACCTGGGGTTGGACTTAGACAACAAAAGCACTAAGGTTTGTTTAGAAGTCACTGTGATCCTTTTCCGCTTTAAAGCAGAACACATTATTTTTCTACACTTAACCAAGTGCTGCCATTTCCTAAACATAAAAAAATGGATACTTTACTAGATGTGTTATTTTGGTGCAAAACAACAACTGTGAAGATTGCAATCATACATTCAGTATCTACATCCACGTTGTTATCTGATCACTATTAAGTTCCATAAAACGTAAAACGTCTGTTGCAGATTTGTTGTATCTAAATGACATTTCTAGAAGATAGTGCACTTCTGATGAAACATCAAAAAACATTTTTAAATTACAACAATACATATGGTTTAGTCAGTGCATTTAGCTTTTCCTCCCTCTTTATTCCGCTGTTTCCTCTTGCTCAGAAAGTCAAACTCTTCAATACAGCAAAAGTGCTATTAAGTGAATCTTAAACAAATTATATACATGAATAATTAACCCTTACATGAATTTTACAGCATCTCCACTGCATGAATTTTGAATAAAGGCATGAGTGGACATTAGTCAACTGGGATTATTAACAATTTTCTATCATATTGCCAGAAAAGATGAACCCACACCCCTCTCCATATCTCCATCCATTGAAACACTGTAAAAAATAAATGTTTTGACACACAAACTTGAATTTCTTTTCTCTCTCTGTCACTGGTTTAAAATTTATGTAATATACTGTATATAATCATATATAATATATAAATGGCACTGCAATACTGCAAGACTGATAAGCAAGATTACTGGCAACATCATGACCAACATTATTTGTCCGCGTCTGTTTGTGTGCTGTCACACATTATCAGATAAACATAATATACTGATTGATTACAGGCTCGTAAATATCTCCTAGGTCATTAGAGCTACAGGCACATGTTGGCCAGTGAAACAAGTGGGTCATTCCCCCAGAGAGGTTCCTGTGTGTTTGGAAAATCATACATTTTTACATGAGAATATATGTAAAATCTCAGTTTGGATTACTTATTACATTTGTTAAGTTTTTTTCCCCCTCTGTTGCTTCTTCTAGCGTCTTTTCCTTAATTCGTTCTATTGCGTATTTGCAGACAAAGATACAGCATATCTGGACATTCATATTCTGTGTTTGCTTTGACTTATGTAAACGCCACATTCTGTTTACAATATGCAGGAGACAATGAAAACAAGAATGAAAAAAAGAAATTATGGCAGCTCGGATACGTTAAACAGAAACAAAAAGGATGAACGGTGCAAGCCTGTGAATATTCTCATTCATCCAGGAATCTCCTTGAGATGAACGGTGCAATTTCTCAGTCTCAAGGCTCAAGATCAAACTTGATATTAAATTTCTGATCGTGTAATTAAAAGTCTCACTTGCCTTAAATGACCTTTCAGAAGTCATTCCCTGCACCGTGCCAGTTTTAAATTGAACTATACTGCGGATGACTGTGTTAAAATGAATGACTGAATGAACAGCATCAAACCAAAATGCCCTCATTGTGCATACTTTGAAAAATGCTTAATTAATGCCTCATGGGCCTGCTGTAATAAACTCTATAAACTCTAGTCACACTTTTCACCATCATCATACTGACTAACAAGCGCCGTTGTTGGAACTAGGTCTGTGGTTGTCATGGAAACCTCTCCTTTAATGCCGGGTGATGTACGGCTGCTTCCTGTTTGCTCTCCCATTGGACATTTCAGCTTAATCGCTTGGAAACAGGCCAAATATGAAAATATGAGGCAAATACAGCAGCATGGACTGACTAAACCGCAACGAATGTCGTGCATCTTTTCCTCCAGCGAGGGCACACACACAAAGTCGTAGCTGTGTCGCTCAGCCTCTGACCGTGTTATTGTAGAAATGCATTTTTTTTCTGCTTTAGCTGACTCACTTTCCTTCATGGTGGAAACCCGTCTTCCACAGTGCTCAAAGCCTCCGACCAGCAACTGTCTGCCAGTAGCTCTGAAGACGTGGATCTGTCTGAGTCTGTCCCAGAAGACACACACACACACACACACACTTTCCACCTGCTCCTGATGCATGATTCCATTCCCAGTCTGCTTTCTAAAGGAAACAGAGCTGTGAGAAATAGCCCAAGGGCGATACAAGGTGGCTAAAAAGACCTTCCAGTCGCCCTTCAGCTCCTTCTTAGCCAACGTGCCTATATGACTCAGCAGCAAAAATATGAGAACACGAATGATTTAAAGGACCTAATTCCCCCTCAGTGTTTAAATGCTGGAAAACAAATGGCCTCTTGCCGAGAAAACGTGAAACCTATGATCCAGTTGTTTGCAGGATTTGAACGCAAACAGTTGTTTGACACCTCAGTCTTTGACCCAGCTATTTGCAGCCATGGGCTCAAAGTTTCTGGTAAAAGTCTTGTAAGGATTACTATGAAGGGAATTGTTGAATTCAATCTCTGTTTGACTGAAAATATGTTGCAAGGACGAATTAGTGGACTGTGAGAAGGTGATCTTATCTGCCTTCATCTTCACAAACCTTCTTGGAAGAGTCATTCGAGAAAAACACTTTTCAGCATCTTATCCACAAAGACCTGCCATCAGAGGTTGCAAAGGGAATAAGTCTGATGCAAGTCATATCCGCCGAGTCAAACTAAAATGGAATGTTTTGGCTGCGACAAGCAAAGAAGTATTTGGAGAAAAAAATAAAAAATGCCTCTGCAGACGGTTAAGCATGAGGGCGTACTCATTGTGTTTAACGCAAACACCAGTATAATCCAGGAGTAAACATCAATCTTGCAACTTCTGTAAAGGTGACGATGCAAAAAGTGACGGCTTTTTACAACATGATGATGGTAATAAAAAAGAGATCAGAACCCACAGGTGGCAACCTCATTAGGAACAAGCAAAGCTTTTCCACTGTGCACAGACATAAAGCTCATCAGAGTCTCATTAAACGGGAGGATTTTTGCAAGAAACAAAGTGGCAGAAAATACCTCCAAACAAGAACTGAAAGAAATGTTTCATCTTTAACCCCTTTTGGAACTCATTGCCACTGTGCAGTTAGATATTCACAGTAACAGAAATTTTGACCAGGGGTGCATTGAATGTTTAATGTCACTGTATAGTATGTGCAAACTGTGTAATTCATTTAATTATATTTAGTTTCAAGCAAGTGTGCCACATAAACTGCTTTTATTTTTCTATTTTGTATCGTGAATTAAATATATTTGCCAAAAAAAACCCCAACACCTTTTTAAGTTGTAACCCTGAGCTTTGGAATAAAAAATCATTATAATCAACAGATTAATATTGAATTAAGGAAAAAAATCATTAGTTGTGGCTGAAATTATAATTATTACTTGTCTCCATTTTCCACCAGGTAAATGGGAAATGTAAATGCTACTGATCAGAAAGCAGTATCTGATATGAAGCTAATATCACACAATGTTCTTTAGAGGTTACTGAAACATTATTACGTGAAATGTATGAAATAATTAGGAGTTACGCACAAGAAGCAGACTCAGCAAAAAAAAAAAAAAAGACACCACTTAATTTGGAAGTAACTTGGGAACTCCATCAAACTAATGCTATTCATGCTCTGTGACATATTGCTTTCGGTCACCCTCTCCTGCGCTGACATCTGACCTTTTCCCATGAGGCTGCACTCCAATCACAGAAAAAAAGGAAGAACATTGCCTGTGACATAAGGCGTTACGAGTGGCCTCATGGGAAATGTAGTGCTGGCAATCCAAAGTGGGATATGAGTCACCATCTGTCTCCTTCCTCATTCATTTCGCACACGTTTCGCACGCACGTTCTTCCTGTATATACCGTGTGTGAACTGTTATTGCTTTATCTGTTAGTGGTTGGTTGTTCTGCTGCTGTCTCTCAGGTTGAATCTGTTCTGTTTTTGATGACAGGGAAAATGTGAGTTGACCTTGTGATGTAGTAGGACAGGCTTCGATGTCACTACGTCTTTAGTGTGTGTGTGTGTGTGTACTTGATCTCCATGTGTCTGGGAAGTGTAGTCGGTGCCGGTAGCTTAAGACTTACACCCAGAGTGGATTCACCACTGTCGCCACTGCACAGATGACTCTTGCGTGCGCGCACACACGCACGCACACACACACACACACCACCTCAAGGCTGAGACTGTCCTACTGTGTCTCTACTTGGCAGCATGTTTTGTATTTCAGGCTTTGCTCACAGGGTGTATTGACATTCTTGTCTCATTGCTTGCTCCATTGTAAATTCTGTTAAGGCTAAACCCCCATCTCTCTCTCTCTCTCTGTCTCTCTCTCGCTCGCTCGCTCGCTCGCTCTCTCGCTCATCAGACATATTATCCTCACTGACTCTGAGCTTTGGCGCGCATCAGGGCGATGCCTGCATCAAAACAGGCAGAGACACATACAACCGCCACCCCACATCAGCGATCCGCCCTGTATTCAACAGACTGATTTAATGACCGTGTTTATGTGACCAGTTTACTGATTTGTCAGTGCAACAGTTACAGTTTGTAAGCAGGGCACTTTTCAGCACAGACTTTACAGTGTTTTACAGAACAGTTTTTGAGATATATCAATCAAACAATAAAACTTAGTGACAGAACATATTTTGGCAAATGGCAACGTCTGAAGTCTGTATAAGTTATGAAAGTGGACAACGTTTCCTGCTTACTGTTTGACGCAATGCAATAAATTAAAAATTAAAAAAAATCTGCCTTCAGGAAACAAACAAACAAAAACAACTATATTTTGTTATCTGGTCTGTATTGATCTTAGGACCACAGAGGCTGGGGTAGTTAACAAATGTCAGACCAGCCATTGTAAATATAAAATATGAAGAGATATTGCAGAGGGCTGAAAGCACACAAACACACAGCTTACTCGTATCATGTGGGCCGCTGAAGCCGGTTTGTTTACGTGTGCTGAGGGAGCGATAACCTGCTTCTGTAGCTAACAAAAGCAACAACAGGTCCACTGGCGACTCGCACTGAGAAAATGAATGGGCAGATTTCACCTGACTTCATGTTTGACACAGCTGTTTGTCTCTCTGTCAGCTTAAAACACCCCTGGGTTTATTTATGTCTTCTGTGTGTTGGACCTTGACTTTGTCTCGGGAGGAAATTAAGAGAGAGGTAAAATACAGGGCCCTTGATTGGTGAGCAGGACATTAGCAAAGGAGAGACTGAGGATACATGAGGACAACTCTGGATGTAAAATATGCAGGAACTTTTTTTTAAAAAAAAAGCTGGATGAAAGATTTTCAGTCTAATTCCAAAAATATATTAAGCCATTAGCTACACTGTGATACAATATCCCCAAAATAAAATAAACCACTCTGAATATATACACACTCACACAACCAAACAGTACAGGATGCGACATAAGAAATCGCACAGCCATCTGATTAGTAGTCTATTAAATGGGTTTAAATGCGATCAATCTCTGCAGTTTACTTACAGTATGTTAGAAAAAAATATGGAATACACAAGACAGCAAAAACAGATTTCCACATTTCAATTTATCTTTACTTTTTAATGGTACTTCGAGGTACTTTTATACCACTGAGGTCAGACATTCACCCTCCCCCAGAAAAGTCTGATCAGACACCACATGTAAATCATCAAAGACCGGAAAGCTTTAATTTGTCCTCTAGTCAAACAAACACAGCAAGAGTTCTGCTTTATCATGTTTTAATTATTTAGATTTTTCTATATTACTCATTTTCATTGAGTAAGACCAGATTATTTCATCAAAATGTTTCGAGGCCCGCTCTACTCGGCCAAGAATAAGACTCTAATGGGGAAAATACTGAGTCGTTAATGTATGTACTTCTTTTGTTTGCATAAAATTAGTCTTAATTAATGATTCTACAATTCCCAAAGTCCCAGAAAAATACTGAGGACATGACCTTTCTTATCTGTTATCTCCCTAACAAATTAAAAATTCTGAAGACGTACACTGTTTGCATGGCATATGTTAGGACGTATTTACAATGCACAATGAGTAAATATTCATGCAGCAACTCGCTTTGCATGTCACCTTCTTCATCACAGGTCAAGCAATTATCAATCCAGTTCACTTAGTAAGTAAACGGATAAACAGACCTGTATATATTTACACACACACACACACACACACACACACACACACACACAGAGAGAGAACTGAACTACATTAAGCGATTCAGCATTGATCAGAACCCCAGAGTGTGGACCTCTTAACTGGTTTATTAATAAGTGATACAGGCCAGGAGAGCACAGGGGCACTCATCTTTACTTAGCATATTAAGGCAGGAACCTTTTCCTTCAAGGCTTAGAGGCAGAAGCCACTTATGGGAGGTTATTGGCTACCACATTTGCATGCTGATGGCATTTCGGTGAGACGGGAGTCAGGGGACTTTATTTAAATGATGGAGACTTTAAGACGTGGTTATAAGCTGGTAGACTAAGGTTACACTATCAGACCAAATAATGTGGAGAAGTAGCAGGAATTCCCAAGGGGCGTGCTTGTTTACTGTGCTATACATATTTAGTAGTAGTGTGTAGTGCATTTTTCCAGCGGTATGTTGTGGAACAGCTTGTGTACCTGTGGTCGTACGTGCATGTTTCTTTTTTTCAAACAAAATGAGCAATGAAATGATCATGTCAGGTTCCCTTTGGGCCTTTGTGCGATAGCTCTTAAGCAGATCCAGGAGCAAATTAGAAAAAGTGCTTGCTGAAACATTGTTTAAAAAAAAAACATAGTCCCACAGAGAAACATCCTGCGATGTCAAGGATGACGTCATCTGAGATCTGTGTCTCATTCAAACACAATTGCCATGGTAACAGCAAGAGTGGTTTACGGTTGCAAATAAAGGGAGGGTTAGGGTCTTGACAACTACCCATCCAAAAACCAACACACACACACACACACACACACACACACACACACACACACACACACACGCACACACACACACACACACACACACACACACACACACACACAGAAAAGCAAACTGAACTACATAAAGCGATTCAGCATTGATCAGAACCCCAGAGTGTGGACCTCTTAACTGGTTTATTAATAAGTGATACAGGCCAGGAGAGCACAGGGGCACTCATCTTTACTTAGCATATTAAGGCAGGAACCTTTTCCTTCAAGGCTTAGAGGCAGAAGCCACTTATGGGAGGTTATTGGCTACCACATTTGCATGCTGATGGCATTTTCGGTGAGACGGGAGTCAGGGGACTTTATTTAAATGATGGAGACTTTAAGACGTGGTTATAAGCTGGTAGACTAAGGTTACACTATCAGACCAAATAATGTGGAGAAGTAGCAGGAATTCCCAAGGGGCGTGCTTGTTTACTGTGCTATACATATTTAGTAGTAGTGTGTAGTGCATTTTTCCAGCGGTATGTTGTGGAACAGCTTGTGTACCTGTGGTCGTACGTGCATGTTTCTTTTTTTCAAACAAAATGAGCAATGAAATGATCATGTCAGGTTCCCTTTGGGCCTTTGTGCGATAGCTCTTAAGCAGATCCAGGAGCAAATTAGAAAAAGTGCTTGCTGAAACATTGTTAAAAAAAAACATAGTCCCACAGAGAAACATCCTGCGATGTCAAGGATGACGTCATCTGAGATCTGTGTCTCATTCAAACACAATTGCCATGGTAACAGCAAGAGTGGTTTACGGTTGCAAATAAAGGGAGGGTTAGGGTCTTGACAACTACCCATCCAAAAACCAGAGTCTACACTGCACTTCCTCAGGTCCCCAGCAGCAGCACACTCACAACTTTCTTCGACGAGCCGTGTTTAAAAATGAAAGGACTGCCCGATTTAGATGCAGTGGAAAAAAAAAGGTTGTCCTCAGTCCACAGCCACTGGCCTCATCATAGAGTCATCACTAAGAAAGAAAGGAAAGAGGCCACAGCGGTGCAGAGAGTCATTGTGTTCGCCCTAATGACAGCACAAATCCTCGCGTGTCCTCCTCTGGGAGGCTGATATGGCTTAGTGTGTGTTCAAGTGTGTTCAGACTGTTTGTGTTCATGCATGTGCAGCCTTTTGTGCATAGCATTGTGGGGGAGGAAGAGGAGGTGTCAAGCACACAGTGGTTTCCAGGTGGGGAGGGGGGATGATTCCGTTCTTGTAGATGTGTGTGGGACGACACCGTGGAGTGGGGTCATCTGAGACTGTGGACACTCAGGGAATTAAGGAATTATTTACTGTGTTTTCAATTTAAATGCAAATGTTGGGAATCCGAGCCCCTAGAAGTGTGTATGGACACCAGGAGAGTGGGCTACAACATGTGGGTACAGTATAGGGATGTTTAGAGGCCTGAGTATATTATCTATAAGATTGGCTGTTGTCAGTAAGCCCACCAAGGGCAAGACCTGTTGGGATCATTACATCTCTGAGGGAATGACCTGAAGAAGGTCAGTATAATCACTGTGCCAAGAACAACATGTGCAGCTCTGTCACATGCTTCCGGTTACTCCTCATTCATAACATTATGGTTAGTCACGTTAGCTACAGGTCCAAGCACTGCAGTCAGTAAAAGTGGAGGATGCAACACATGTAGGGTTTTTTTTTTTTTTGCAAATGCCTGCCCTGATTTCAAAAATTCTCAGGAGTAACCCTTGCAGACTCATTTACATAATAGGATAGCAGAGACTCACCGAGGATTGTGACTATGCAGAAATATGTTCCAAATTTTCATAAAACACATTGTTGGGGCTCAGCGAACCCCGTCTCCACACTCAGATACCTCTCTGCCACACCAGATCTATCATACTTATACCTGCTATTTACAGAATTGAATGGAGTAGCAGATTATTGTAGTGAATAAGCAAAGGACACGCAAGAGAATGTCAAGGAGACGACAAATGGAGGGAGAAATTGAACTGAAATTGGGAAGCGAGGGCTGAGTGAGAGTAAAAAAGGTCAGAAAAAAATAGAGACAAATGTGGGTTGAGTGCAACAGGAGGAGTTCAACAGAATAAGGGAGTTTTATAATTGGACATGAGGTGCCAAATAGACACTGTCTCACCAAAAGATGTTTTTTTTTAAAGGCGGAATTCTTCCTGCTCAGACCTTTGTGTCCCTGCGTACATGTGTATGAGGATGAGACATACAGTGCATATGCACTATCTTAAAAAGGCCATTAAAGAATCTGACATAAATGCATTTTTCATGTTGGTGGTCAAAGGTCAAGGTCACTGCAACAGGATGCCATGTACACCTGAAGGGAATTCATCTAAAATCTAAAAAACTGATATGTAGTTTTTATACAAACAGAATAAAAATTATGCTGTAATTTTATTTTCAAAGGTCAAAGGTCAATTTCACCGCACAACCTTTGAAAGTACTTCTGTGGCAATTATTCAATGCTATCTTCTCTAAACGTCCCTAATAAATGTATCTGGACAGACTTGGATTTAAACTACAACTAATGTTGTTAGAACTATACTACCTCCTCCTTCAGTCTAACATACTTATCTTCTTCTATCATCTTAATTACACCATCCATCCATTCATCAATTAGCTCAACAGCTTATCCTTTTCGGGACAGAGACGGAGCTGGATCTAATCCCAGCAGACACTGGGTTTGAGTCAGGGTACACCTCGGTTAGGTCAGCAGCACACAAACAATCATTCACGCTCACATTCACTTTAGAGTTCAATTAATCTAATCCCAATCTCACAGCGCTCTGAGAAAACATACACATACGCAGGGAGAGCATGCAAACTCACACAGAAAGGCTTTGGCCGAACAACACCTGTCCACACGGCTGATTGTGGTGTCAAACCTGGAGTGAGACAGGGTGGCTAATGTCCTTATTAAGACGTTAGTCACGTACATTAAGCCTTTCAGGTTCGGATTACATACACCACTCTCTTGCCGCCTTGAACAAATGCACAGTTTGCTCTGTTTTAAGTAACATTCGCTCTTATTCTTAAACATGAAACCACGCAGAACGTGCACATGGCTCCAGTTGATCTGAATGGGCCTACAACTACTGGGAACTACACACACACACACACACACACAAATGTTAGAAAGCATTTTAAAAAATGGACAAAACGTATCATGGTTGTGGTCATGTTGTGGTTTTTCATAATAATCAAAGTTGAATTTGAATATGAATTTGGTCTTGGGTTTCTTCCATATAGTTTGGCACTAACCTGTCTTCTTGGAAGATTTATGTGAAAGGGCCCTGGGCTCTAATGTCCAGCTGAGCAGACCATGAACTGTAAAGCGATATAGGCCATCAATTATGGAAGCGAGATATGGGTTATGTGTTATTGCCGTGCATGGAAAGGGGCACTGTCCTTTCATCGCAGGAGACGTTTGGTGAGAATGCTTCTCATTAAGCGGGGCCACTATGAGAAGGTGCCGGTGATTAGCGCTGAAGAGGACACATATCCACGATGAGGCTGGAGAGCCGCATTAGCCTTTGTTAGGTGGAGCGCGTTTGGAAGTGGAGCAGAGTGCACCAAGAGTTCCTGTGTTCTCGCCTCCTCACAATGGAGGCAACAGAGTGGAAAATCGCCTGGATTATGACAAGCCTGACCTCAGGGACATGTGCACACACACGCCGCTACACACAAGCTCCACCCACCCCATTTACATAAACCTCTGCTAGACTAGACCTGTGCATCTGTGCTGAACACATAACGCAGTGATCATGGGTTCTCAGGTATTGCAGTGTTACTATTCTAGGAAACTGCTGCTGCCCCTAAACTGCTCTCCTGCCTCCAGCTCTCCACTCATCCTCTCATATATCAACTCCCCGAAGCAGTGTTGAGCCTGGGCCCCGAGGCGAGCGCTCGTCTGCCCAGTGACTTGATGATTAGATGGTCCATTTTGTCATCATAGCCCGGTGGAATTACCGCCATGTTCCCGTTAGGATAAATATTGGATGTGAAGAAGCTGTGAAAGAACACACATTAGTGCCCCTGACCTGGTATCTTTGATTTTTTCCTGACGCCCTGAACTTGCCTGGATTTTCTGATATGTCACACTACAGTGTGGATTGATTGATAAGAGGAGATGTCAGGTGAGGTAGTTTGAATGGGCCTTAAGTTGTAATGAGCCAGCAGGGAAAGGAACACTACAGTGTTCCTACATCGCCTGTTGATGAGGAATGGCTCTGTCATGTCCGGGTCTGAACATATGGTCCGCATTCGTAAAAATCATGTACTGAATTTCAGTGCTTAGAAACGTCACGGCAATTTTACAGCAGATCAGCAGGAAAATAAATAAATAACTTTTAGTAACCTTTAATACATTTTCTGCAAATGTGTGCCAAGGTAAAGCAATTATTTTATTTTTTTAATTTTTTTTCTAATTCATCATTTCCATTTCATTGGAAAATAACATCAAGTCCTACTAAAATACTTTTTACCTCTCGCTGTCTGAGTTAACTGTTGCCAAGTCTTTGATGCTTTCCAAGCACCAAATGCATGTGGATTATAGTGATAGAAGAGGCAGAACCGTAGGAAAGGGCCCAGCAGGTTCACTGGTCCTTGGTAACAGTCATCTACCAGTTGCTGCTGTTACTAGCTATGATTGGACAGTCGCTGTGTGGGGAAGGGTTTCAGCTAATGACATATTCCTTGTATAATTCTATTTCAATGATTTGAGCAGCACTGTTTGCCGAGGCAGACATATTCATGGTGTGCATGGATATACATTCGGCATTTGGGTGCATAACTTATAGGACCTTGCTTAACTCATCATGACATAACATTCTCCGAGCCATCATTATAATTCAGTGTAAATGTGATACAGCTCCCTGTAGCAGGCCTACCAGCAGTGTGGGGGCAGCGCTGTTCTGCTTTCCTCTGCTGCTTCCACCAACCCTTCATCTCCCCATCATGCAGGGCTATAGCTTATTGTAGAAGCAGCAATCAGAATAATAAATAAACAAGCGGGTAATTTGCTTTAATAAAATATTCAAAAGGTTACAGGTGTTTACTAAACGGATACTCATCCTGGCATTAGCCACCCACGATGAAATGACATGTCATCACAAGTACCATCACTCTCTCTCTGCCTGCCTCTCCATTTCCTCGTTTGTCCCCAGCTAATTAGTGCCCTTTAAGGGCAACTGTTAAGTTGTGGTACATTTTAGATGGATGTACTCCATCGTATTGACTAGTTCATTCCGATCAAAAGGCACTTAACGTGTGCTCTGCAAAATACAGTGTAATCTCTTCGGTTTCATTAATTGGCGGCCCAAGAATTTGAGACTGCATTTTCAAACAAACTTAAACGTTTGAGAATTTTGAAACTGCAGCAATGTAATGTAAATGAAAAGTACATGCTTTTGGAATATTTGAAGCAATGAACACTCGTTGGTACAGTGGTGGGCAGCGCATGGAAACTGAAAACTTTTGAAAACGAACCAGCGTATTCAAAAGCACGAAACCAAAAGTGACCACACCGTCAGAAGATCAATACATCATCTGCCTTTGAGATAGAGAAGCAACTTCATCACTGATGCACACTTTGCTAAATAAAGAGCACAAGACTCCCGTCAGCAAAGGTACTGTCAAAAGACGATCTGGATCACTGGTCAAGTATCTGGACTTGTGGCTTCAAACTTTTGTTTTGGACCCAACTATACATCTTTGGATTTGCATGCAAAAGATCTCATCTGCAGTGTGTATGTGTGTGCGTCTACACACACACACACAGACACGCACACAAAAAAAAAAATATATATATATATATGCTGTGCCTCTGTGATCTTGCGTTCTGCCTTAGCGTAGCATTGCAGAGCACATGTTGCATACTAACCCAATCATTAAGACATAAATGAGAACATCAGAATCCATCTGCAGTCTCGCCCAGCAGTCCTGAGAGAGAGAGTGAGGGAGAGGTAGAGGGAGGGAGGGAGAGAAGTGGGGGAGAGGGCTGACAAATTTATCTCCAGTCTCTCTCTTTCTCCTCTTCTAATGTTTGCATCTCCTCATTTCTCCTTTGCTCCTCCACTTCCTTTTCAGTATGTGACAGACAGACGCACAGGGGCGGAATATGGCCTGGTTGCATGTACGCGACTCAGACTTTCTTCCTGTAGCTTTTAGACTAATTGGGAGCAGCAAAGCGTCTGTGTCTCAGGTTTGGCCCAGACGATGTGACCCCCATCTGATGCTGCCGTTCCGTCTGCAGTTTTTCCCCTGCATTTCAAACACTGGCTAATCCTGGCCTACTTTCCCTTTCATATGTGGGATACTTAACTACAGAGAGAACACAAATAGATGGACAGCTGTTAGAGAGACACTCTTTGTTATTTTTTTTTTCCAGTTTTCATTTGTTCTCCAATCTTAAACTAACTAACATCTTTTCTGATAATTAACCTAAATTTAGGTCGTGTCCTATAAAGTTTCCTCTAAACTGTCAGAGACACATTTTACATGGTGGGCCCAAAGGTATTTCACATAGTAATATAAGTCGTATTTTTCTTTATGCATCCCATTTACAACCTGTAAATTACACTAACAGATTTATTCATCCAGAAGTAATGCTGCCTCTTTATGAGTGTGAACACAAACCTGTATTAACTGGTGTAATGGGCCGGGTCTGTTTTTGCCTTCACCATGGTTTCGAATCAACACATCAACATTCCACAATACTGATACAACGTTGAACATTCAACAGTCTCAGCCATTAAATGCAGCCACTGTAAAGTAAAACCAATGCCCTCTCTCATACCCTATGATCTCAGACAAGGACTGTAATTGATAGGTACCAAATAATATGGTATGATTGAGGATTGATTTAATTTTTGCACTCACTACCACCCTTAATTAGAAGCTGCGTTTAAGGTTACATTATTAAAACACATCAGCGGCACCACCATTATGTTTCATTCAAACGTCTGTCCTAGCAAACCTGGCAAATGACACAACCCACGTTCAGCGAATTAGCCTTCATGTGTTTGACTGAGTCTTTTCATTGATTTTTATAGTCTCAGTAAAAAAAACATCACCATCAGCTGCTGTATGTACATGTGTGTATCTGTATGAATGCATCAAATTAATGGCGGGTAATTTGATTGACAGCTTAACTAATACCGGATCAAGTTAGATGTCTGAAAGCTGCGTCACGTTTAGTGCAGGAATTAGTTGAAGTAATCAGTGACAAGGCAAATGTGCGTTAAACCATCTTTCTATTTAATTAATAAACATCAGACGGAATAAAAGGCGGTATAATTATGAAATATTTTGATGTAAATATCATTTCAAAAATGTGATTTGAGTACCTGGCTCTAACATTTCTCTTCTCTTTAATCACCACCAGTCTTGTATTCAATTCACCATTTAATTAGCTGTTTTTGTCATTTTGAAACTGTCAAATTTATTATTTTTGTCACTTCCAACCGAGTCTGTCAACACAAGCAACTAAATCTATCACCAGATGTGGTTTTATTTACACTGCTGTATATTCTCGTTACACTATATTTGGAGCATTCAGTTACATTTCATAAAATGAAAATAGAGTATGAAAGCGACCAGAGCCTTGTCTAATAACTATACAATATGTAATTATATATTATATTATATAATAAAAATCTAACTTGCACTGAATGCAGTTTAGTGCACATGACACTGTAACTGGAGAAATAACAAATGGCATCACTTTTGACAATGCCAACAAAAACTGAATATTAGCTTTGAAAATCAAAAAGTGATTACAGTTGTGTGAATAGATTTCATTTTGTGCATTTCACTCTCTCTCTGTGTGTGTGTGTGTGTGGTACTGAGTAATGCATTTTAGCAGCTCGGTTTCACACATTGACTGTGGCTGGACCAGCCCAGACAAGATCTTCATTATCAATATCTCCTCAGCTTTGGTGGCTCTTTATCTGATAATTAAACAGCGGGTCTAGTGCTGATTTTCTTCTGTGTACCAAGAGACTGTACAAACATGTATCTGCATGTGTGTGTTTGTATGTACTTGTATGCAGAGAAATCTCTATCTTCCTAGCTCCTTATTGATAGCACCTTATTTTTATCCATTTCAAACAACCTCTTAGCCTCAGTGCATTCCATCTTTCATTAAATTATAAACATTACAGTGCTGTATGGTCAACTCTCATAAACATAGTGACTAATATTTTTTTTTTTAAATGTATAGGTATAATATAAGTAGACAATGCTCCATTCGAACCGCCGCTCCTTAGCATTGCAATTCGGGGCTAAATGAGTTGAAAAATATATATTGCTTTGTTTTACTGGTAGATGATAGGTATACACGTTAAATGAATTTAAAGAGAAAGGAAACACAGTCAGCCTGTTTGTAACACACCTTGTGTTTTTGCAAGTAACGGTGATTATAAGCAACAGGGCCGACCCCCCAAAGGGCCCCTGATTGATGCACAAGAACTAAATAATTAACCCGCGTTTATTACAGGCAAGTCACCGCAGCACAGAGCAGGCATTTCGTTTTTATTTTTATAGTTAAGACACATTGCACTGCGAAACTCAGCTGACACAGGCCTCTACGTTACTGAACTGATTGACAAATTGATGGAGTTAATTGAATTGTATAGATTTGAAACTTTTGTACCTGTGGGGGGCGCACAGCGGTCTCTGGTCTCCTCTACCTGACCCTACTACTGGTTGTTAAGAAACTGACTGTTGCAGTATGTAAACATTGCAAATACCCAGACAGTTAATTATCATTTTCTTTTATCAGTCCCTCTGGTTTCCATAGTATTTACCTTTGCATCTGCTTATACTTAAAAAAAATGCTGATTGGGAAAAAGCTTTGATTCCCCTCCCTCAACCTAATTTCATTGGCACCCTTTGAAGATCCCCCACCCCTCCGTTCTCTCTGACTTTATCTTTCATGCCTGTGCCAGATTAACCGGGTGGGATGATTTCCTTTTTATGAAGATGTGAACAGGAAAACATCTGAGAGACGTTATTAAAGGAGCAGTTTTACATATGTGCCTAATGCATGTCTGCAGATCTGTCAAATGGACTACAAACATTCGGTGTATGGCGTCACTGCTTCAAACTGTATGTGACAACACTACGAGAAGCACACCAGACCCCTTTTTATTGATGCGACTGTAAAACAAAGTGGTCAGAGGAACTAAGAGGCTCATTTAGGATGGGTGTTAAATTTGAGCAATCCTCCTTTAAGAGGCGCCACAAGGTCTGACACAGCTGGCCTGGCTGGGTCAGTGGACCCACGGGAGGAAAACCAGTGGATAACAAACTACTGTCAACTGTAAGCTATTAATACCGTAAAGCCTTATTAATACTGCTTGGCCCATCTCGTCTCTCAATAAGTGTGGGTCTCATTAACTCTCATTCAACATGTGAGTGTACGTGTTACAGGCTTTACCTGTTAAAGAGAGAGAACGCTAGAGAAACAGCACTGGGCGAGCAAAGTGTTTGTCTGAAGGTGAGTGTGTGTATCTGTGTCCGTAGATGTCTCTGCTGGCAACCTTGTACCAGCCCCCACTTCCAGGCCATTTTTCATCCAACTGCTGCAGTACACACTGCAGAGGGAGCCATGAGGGGGTGGGGGTGTGAGAGATGGGAATGAGGGGTGTGTGTTAGTGGTGGGGGGTGGTGTGGGATCAGGGATGGCATGGACAGCAGCAGGAGAGATAGCGGTGGTGCAAAGAGAATGCGATCTTGCTGTTGTACAGTGCGGTTATGGGGAATAGTTTGTCTGTTGCTGGGATGGCGTGCATTATTTATCAGGTTTGCGAGAACAGAGAAATGGGACCTAAAAGAGGCAGAGAGAGTTGATAACTGAGCTGCAGGTACACACACACACAGACACACACACACAGACACACACAAGCATGGCCTGGTAAGAGCTAAACACAGTTTGGCTGCAGCGGGTGTTGATTCATCGCTCTCACCCACAGTAGGCTCATGCTGATAATTATCTTTGTCATATTAATTATCATTATCCAGTGTCAGCGTGGCAGTACCGATGAATTACATCCAGATAACCTTGATTAATAAACAACATTAGTTTTATGGCAAATGTGTGCACACGGATGTGCTCCATGTTAGAAAATGTCCTATCCCTTTTGCTTTATCCATCTCCATCCCTAAGTTTGTTTTTTTTTTATTCCTGATTGTCATTCCTCTCTCCAGCACTGTCTCCGTCTCTCTGCTCTCTCCGTCTCTTATCGTCTCTGTTTGAAAGCAAAGCTGTCTGTCTCCAGTACAGTAGGTAGAACGGCATGTAGTACAGCTGTGAGCTGTGCATGATACATGAGAGCAGCACGCATCTGTTACTTTTCAGACTGAAATATTTCCACATATCTCACAACCACTGGATTGTGTGTTATTTGTACAGTCAGTCATTCATGATGATCTGCACCAAAACAACCAGGATGAAAACACCGGAACAACACCTGACACACTCTTGGAGGCAGTGAACATTACCAGCAAGGATGAACTTAATTTTTCAGTTTTCTCTTCCAGTCCATGTGTAGTTTGGTAGCAGCCTTGCACATCCTGTCGTTTTATTATTTACATTCTCAGTGGCTCCTCAAACCATCTTGGCTAAACCTCCCTGTTTATTTCATGTCTGTCCTTTTTGTTTTTGTTTTTTTTTTTCCAGATCATTAGTTACGTTACATTTTCTCTGTATAACAGCTGTTGAAATGGTTTGCACGCTTGCCAGGTGCCGCTCCAGGCTAGTAAATATAGTACATGCATGCATTAATTCCCTGCACAGTACACACAGATGCACATACATACATACATACACAATAGCCAATTAAATTTCTGTCCGCTTAAGTTAGCATGATAGCTACCTGCAATGACACTGAATTGATTATACATTCAGTGTCATTGCAGAGACCGGTGGTTTGCTTTCCCTTTGTATGTTTGAGTTCATGCCTGATTGCATTCATTGACTCGCGGACATGCAGGGCCGTGCACACTCGTTTGTTTGCATATGTGAATGTGTCTGTTGTTTCTCAGATTATATTTAGTGTAACCTTTGCTTTCCGTTAACCTCTGGCAGTGAAACTCCCATGGGGCATTGCTGCTGCTGCTGCTGCTGCTGCTGCTGCAGGGATTAAGGGGAACTTTACATACAGGCTCCTACGAAAGAATACCCTCTATTTGACCCTGTGCATCTCAGAACGCCGTAGTGTCACCGCTTGAATTGACTGCTCATTTCATGCGATACTGTGCAGAGCATGCCGAATGCATCTGTGGGCAGTGCACAGGAAATTACAGTTTTCTTCAGTGGACAGTAGATTGGGCTGAGTCGATACGTTTCCGTGTAAAGAAAATCTCACAGCGTATCTTTTTGAAAAACTGTTAAATTCCCAGAATAATTACCAAGGCTACAAAAACACAACATAATAATTGCAACATTTAACCATTTTTGGTTGTGAGATGTTTTAGGAAGTATGAGGCATTTTGTGTCTAACTGTGCTTGTTGACTTCAAGGCACCTCCTTCCTTCCTTACACTCGACTCAAACACATATATGAGAATGAGAAAATTGACAAGTCGTAACTAGGATTCACTCATTTCTCATGGTTGCCTTTTAATCCCATTGGCCTGGCGTGGCCATGATAATACCAGACCACTGTGCTGTACACTTGTCCGAGTATGGGTTCAATAAACAGCAGAAAAGAGGATAAAAGAAAAGCGAATAGCCTTAATGCAGTGGAGCAGTGAATGGCCGTGTTAGTTCATCCACAAAGCAGCTCACGAGATTTTGCATGTGTTTATGTGTCTGATCTCTCCGTGTGCTGCCGTGGCGTTCTGCATATTGAAAAGGAAATGGGTTGCAGTAATCAGCTGGGGCTCTGTCAGCAGTTTAGCCACAACCACAAGTCCAGATTAAGCATTAAAAATAAGGCACTGACAAAAAAAAGGGCCATCCAGGGCTACTTCAAATCGATCCTACAGGGCGGAGTAAGGCCTTTCATCAATTACAACTTTAATAGCCTCATTGTAATAAAATAATCCAATCCAGGATGGCTGAGTCTTAAATCAGTAGATGACCAGAAGGCAAGCAAAACAATCGGAATAGGATTTTGAGATGGAGTTTTATAAAACCGAGTGATTCTTACAATCGTATCAGGAGGGATCAGTTTAATCATTTAAATTGGATTTTATTAAAACGTTCAAACGCAACGTTTCATCTTGCTTTTAACACTGAAATGTTTTAATCTGTTGCTAAAAAAAACTATTTAATAATGAATTTGTCTTACTGATACATATCCTCCGTTTCAACTTCAGAAGACTCTGTTTTCATTAACTTTGTGTGCACTAATTTCACCTCTAAATACCCCGGTGCTTTGTTGGGTGCAGATGAGATGAGAAGGAGCCTTTGTGTTTGCGTTGGGTCTTTCCAACCAGACACACACATCTGTTTGTTATATTAATGAGCATATTCTTTTACATTAAATTTACATTGATCCAAAAGAACCTTGAGGCCTGTTTTGGCGCCCTTCCTGTCACAACCTCAATGGGGGAGATAACACAATTAGGAGTTACAGTAAGAACAAAAAAAAAACAAAGCAAATGAGTGATATAAAAGGAATTGATTGGTGATGGCAAAAGGAGAAGAGAACTTTGAGTGCCAGCTGGCTGACCTCTAACACGCCATGTCAGTGATTGAGGAGAAGGCAGTATTCTATGCTGTCCCCAAGGGTTTGAAAGAACACACCAGATTGGAAAAGTTATATAAATGGGAGGACGAGTGCATCTGGCTATCTCCGTCATCACACTCCCTATCTTTCTCACTTGGGTGATGGCAAAAGGAGAAGAGAACTTTGAGTGCCAGCTGGCTGACCTCTAACACACCATGTCAGTGATTGAGGAGAAGGCAGTATTCTATGCTGTCCCCAAGGGTTTGAAAGAACACACCAGATTGGAAAAGTTATATAAATGGGAGGACGAGTGCATCTGGCTATCTCCGTCATCACACTCCCTATCTTTCTCACTTGTTGGCTTGTTCTCCCTCTCTCACATTTGACAGCAGCATGATAAATTGCTAGTCATGCGTCTACAGTAGACTGATGGCTGATGGAGCAGAGATCCATGCAGCAGCAGCAGCAGCAGCAGACTTCACTAAATGCTGCCGAGTGCAAAAGGACACAACAGTGTGGCACGCAGCCAAAAAGAACTGCAGCTTTTACACCACATCTGTCGCACTGTTGAGACAGATGCTGACTGCAAAGCTCATAGGATGCATTTGACCTCTTTTGTTCTAGTTTCTAGGTCTAGGTGTCACCTACATGTAACTTACTAAACACTGACTGCGATGCTAGGAAAAAAGAAACAAGTTGCCACTTGTGCAAGACCTGTTGATTGTTTGGCTTCAGATTGATTTGGAAACGGGCGAAACGGACTGTGGCGTTTTCTGAGAAAGAGGATCCATACGTACACGTCTGATACACACCAAGACAGACACTACTCGACGCGAACACGCCAACGCACACCAGAAACGGACCAGCGTTTCATCCAGTTTATCTTTATCGTCCCATGTTGACGGCTTCAGGGTGACTGATGGCATAAACACCGAAAGACGTGAATATGAATCATACCGTTACACATACTTGGACAGTCGCATTCACACAAACATACACACAGTGTGTCGGAGGACCACGTGACCACACTTTCTGTGACATTTCAATTTAGATTCAGAAACGCACACACACGCACAACCTGATACATGTCTAGGATGATATAATCTATGGCTTGCTGCACAGTTTCCAGGCATTATGACTAGCTCACAGCAGGTGCTAGTTTGCCCCACAGTTGCTGGCGTGGTTCACAGGAAATAGCAGCTAATTGCTGCAGGTGATAATACCGCACAAAGAGACAACCACTGTGTCACATGGGAACGGCAAAATAAGGTGCTAAGTAAGTCATTTGTCTTCACTTGTGCGCCTGCAGAGCTGAAAAAATGGGTGAGAAAAAAAAATTAATAAATGACGGCCTGTCAGCATTTACGCTATGTATTTATATGCCTTATTTTGATCTTTGACTAGTGCCGTTGTACATTACACGTGTTGTTATATATTCTTATCGATTAGTAACGTGCATCGGTCAAAACTGAAGTCACATTCTCAAAACACTTTCATTGTTTTCACATTACATGCTCTGTAAATTGCTCAAATAAATTTCAACACAAATGTTCACACACTGTTTCCAAACCTGTTTAAAAACAGTGTAGATCCCCATGCTTCTCTGCACTAACCACACTGATCTTTAGCAGAATATTTACACTAAAATAAGAATAATAGGCTGAATTTTGGCCTCTCTCAGGAGGAAGAAGGAGAATATTTGCAGATGCACAGGGAATTGATATTGTTGACATGGTAATTGGCAACAGTGTGATAAAAATGGAAGCTGGAGTGCAGGCCGACCTTTTGAGAGAAACTGTGAATGTGTGAAAGCACTCTAGTATCAATATGCCCATGCAGGTAAGATGTTTATTCATTAACCAAACAGAGCACAAACACAGCGCTTTGCTGATGTCAGCAGGGAAACAGCAACGATAAAATGCCATCCACTTTGGTAGTAACAGTGCATCCGAATGCGTTTGGATTTTGATGTTTGCCGCGTTTCACTGTACCTGCCGCGTTTTGTAATAGTTTTCATTCTTTGTGCCAGTGGTTTTAAAAATTGCACACCCATAAACTGGACATTTACAAAACTAAACGCATGCCGGGACTGCATGAAGCCCACACACTTAATAACCCCCTACAAATGTGAAACATATTAGTAAAAATGCTGGACTTGGACATGAAACCTGCAGGTTCTCCGGTGCTTTAAGATCCGCTTATACTATATGAGGTGATGTCTGCATTAATATGAGGAATGCTGCTTATAAAACAACAACAATAAAAGATCAGCTGCTGTGCAAAGTAGCCACATTCCACAAACAGTATCAGAGTATCACCACAATAGCTGCTCCACACTGTGTAAATCAATAACTGTAGAGGTCATGGATGATGCATGTACATGTGCGAGTGCATGCGTGAGCAGCACTGTCTAACTCATTAATATTCTCTCTCTGTGACCCCTCCCCCCTCACACACCTGTCTCTCCCTATCTGCTGTCCTCACCTCTCTTCTCCCGCCCAGATGGTTTATAAGCCCTGGCTGTGTTCTCAGTACTTCCAGACCACCCAGATGCACTGCAGCAAGCGAATCCCCTGTGGTCAGTACTGCCTGGAGGTGCAGCAGCGGTGCCCCTTTGTCCTGCCTGACAATGATGATCTTCATGGAGGCAACCCCAGTTTTATATGCACAGGTACAAGAAAAGTCATCGCACGCGTTTTATACGCGTTTTGGTCTGCAGCTTCACGTCATTGCACTGGTTTGTGCCTGCAGCTGTCGAGTGCAGCTCAACTAGTGGCCACTGAGGAGCAGGGCAGAAGTGCTTTGTTGACTAATAAAGGGATGCTAGTGTACTAAAGCCCATGGCCTTGTCCTGTATAACTGATTTTAAACCTAACGAGCATGTAGGGAGCAATGTCTTACTTGATGACACTTGAGTAGGGTACACAACAGCTGATGGACACACCGCGTACACTTGTCGCTGAACAGTTACAGGATGTTCTGTTTAATTAGCAGTCTAACAGGGTGATGCACCATGACGACTAGGCTAATTGTTGCCAATTACTCACAGCACCAAGAACTAACTGCACAGAGGAGTACGGTGACAGCAAGTGCACAATTCACATCAAATGTTAATGCTGTCATCTGGTGGCAAAAGCAGGAACTGCATTCTGTGCAGCAGTGCTCGTCACTGATGTATTTTAATAGTTGATCAATAAATGATATTAGGCTTTGGAATTCATATATTTCAATATGAAAATATTGTGCATTGTATCATTTTATGACACAACACATACCTGTATCATGCAAAATCTTTATGACAATGTGTGAACTATGAGCTAACTGTCTGTTTCTCCATCCATAAATAATAAAAAAACAAAACAAAACAGGGCTGCTGGAAGACCATCCATCAGGTGTAGACCCAGACGCAGAGTGCTGTGACGTGCGGTGGGACTTAAAAGTGGACAACCGATCTCGGGGGACTCTGAAAAGAACTCATCCGCCATGCCAGCACCGTACCTCCCTCAGCTCCTCAGCAGCCTGCAGACTGTGTAACAGCCGGCTCAAACTCTGCCTGCTGGTCCTTGTTCTCCTACACACTGTTGCCAGCCTAACTGCATCCCACAATGCAACAGGACTGGGCCTCCCTGCCATCACGCCTCTGGAGGAGAGCCCTGCCAATGAGGAGTAATAGAGCTGCCAGTAGGAGGTGAGATTGTTGAGGTTTGGGGATTCCCTCACCATGGCAACCGGTGGATGTGGAAAAATACAGCCGCAGGAGCTGTATGCCTGTGGACATTCTGCAGCGCTCTTTGGCAAGTGGAAAATGTCGAACGCTTTGGGATGAGGGACACAACAATCAATCAAAACAAACAAATAAATAAATCAACAAACAGACGTGGTCGGGGACTTGAAGCGGTCCCTGTGCTTGGAAAAGGGGACAATGCCACAGCCTTTGTTGAGTGGGAAGCTCGGCTTCCTCGTGGCTGAGTTTCTCTCACTACGCTTTTTTACACTGTGTTCCAATTATTGGTTTCTGTTGCACTGGCTGACTATGGAATAACACAATCATATTCTCTTTCTAATGTTCATCCTTTGTTTGTTTCCGAGTCTCTCATACAGGAAGAAAATGAGTTGTCTACATAGGAGAGATAATGTGTAAAAACTGTTCGCTGCAGATGTTTCTGTGTGTGTGTGTGTGTTTGTGTGTTCAAATACTTGAGTGTGTGCAAGCATGGATGAATATATGCGTGTACTTGTATGAATGTGTTTACAGTATGTCTGAGTGTGTTTTGTTGATGAGTTCCCTAAAAGTCTACCTTAAAGACTGGTGCAGCAATGAAGGAGTTATGGACCCCAACACCTCCACCCCCCACACCCGCCTACCCACCCCACCCTAGTTCCTACACCTCTCACCAGGTGTCACTGAGCTCTGCCATGATTGTTGGCCACGATCCTATTAAAACATAACCAGGTTTTGAATGTGGTTCTGGTTTCCATAACAAGCTCTGTGATCAACACAGGCTCCTGGCTTTCCCTCGGTTTGTTTTGTGAGATAATATTCGCCCCTTATTTTACAGGGATCAAACCATTTCTATTATTAGCATCGGTAAAAAGCGGACACCTGGCTAAACTGTGAAAAACATCAGGAAACAAACGGGATACGTTCCTCCAATGTCACCAGCACTTCAAGTCTCAATCGTCACATTCTTTTTGCTTTGTACTGTAGTTTTGATTAACTACAGTTCTACAGGAGCATAAACACGAGCAGACAATTCAGATATTCAGGTTAGCCAGACTTATTTGGAGAATAATATGAGGCTGAGTTAAAAAACAAACAAACTTATCATGATGAACAAAACAATGATCCACTGAGCTTCAGTCTAACAAGGCTTATTCATATAATCAAAATAGTTCAGAACTTTATATAGTCACAAATTCAAACTGCTTCAAATAAAAATAATTTCTACTGCCATTAATTCAACATGCAGATGTTCTGATGGTTTATGGTAATAAGATGTTAAATTCCACTTTTTAATTTGACCTCACGTCACTGCTGTTTTCAGTAAAGATAATTAAAGATAAGTGGTCACATTTAAGCAAGAAAAGTATGCAATAGTTCTGCAGCATTCCAGCCACTTCATACACGTATACTTAAAAAAGCACAGTTGGGATGAGTTTATCTCACAGAACAAAAAAAATGAAACTATCTAAAGCTTAAGTCTTAACCAAAGATGTTATTTCAGACATGTAACCAAAATCCCATTCAGATTCTGGTCATTTTTCAGGCAGTGAACTCTCACTGGAATTTTAACAACGGATCAATATAGTTCTCTCAGTTTCCCCAGACCTTTTGTTTGAAATTTTAAAAAGGTAAAATGTCTCCAAGATAAAATAATCTGGCTACTGAACATTTGGTTGTTTTCCTGCTGTGGATTAATAATCCTATTTGGAAACAGTACACGCAACAGCTAATCCACGCACCACTACTAGAAAACAAAAGATCGACTGACTACCTGTTTGCACCTGAACCAAAAGTATGTCAGTGTTGTATTTCTGACCTCAGGCCTTTTTAGCATCAATATGATATTGGCTGGATTTTACTTTGAAAGACTTGTAAACTGCTATTCCCATGCAGATAGGATCCACTTAAAATGTCAACGTGTCACTGAAAAGGTAGCGTGCTGCAGTAGCACATAGGAAAATCCTTTCCCTCACAGGTTTTATTCCCACGCCACGGTCATACAAAACATACAGAATGGCGTTCAACACCTCACCATGGGGATGATTTGTTCTTGTTTGTTTTGGCTGAATCAAAAATGTGTGATCAGTTCTCATTAACTGCATGTGGAGGCTGTCTGTTACGACAGAGGTAATGACAGCCGACCTCAGACCCCCCTTCCCTGTATAAGCAACACACCTATTCCTGTAGCATGCCCACTGTCTTGTACTTTCCTCCTTTTAAACATCAAACTAATTTCTCATTAAGTAAAGGGCTTATTAAGATAACCAGTACACGATCATCGACATAGTCAGACACACACTGCGGATTGTTAGCAAACAGAGGAGAAAAAAACAAACAAAAAAAACATAAACACAACTCACATTCACAGTCCAAACTCCTGCCTGTTACCGGAGAGCACAAACAAGAACAAATACAGAGAGAGGAGCGTGTCGCTGTTTGTGCAAGCACTAAAGGACAAAACCCAATAATCATCTAAGTCAGCTGATACTTATGTTTTAGCTTTGGACCAGCCTGTGAACAGGAAGAAGTGGCGTGACCCTAAGGGCTTCAGTTTCTAGTATTTTCTTTAGTGTCTCTTTGATGAACGAGGCTGCGTGATCAGGTATTAGAAAACAAGCAGATGTTGCTGAGTATGCTGATTAACTAAACGAGATGTCCAATCCAATATCTGATGTCAAGAATTTTACAGCTTACTGAGGATTTAAAATTCATCATTATTCACATCATTTCTTTGGAACCAGTATATTGGCTTTTTTCCCCCCTGATAATTATGCTGTTCGGACCCTGCCCCACTCTAAAGTCCCTGCTTGCATGAAATACGTGACTGCTTTTTGTCATCCAGCACAGCACACCCATGCTGCATGACTGCATTTAGTGACAGAAAAAAAAATGCTGCTATATCATTGGCCACCAGTAGATAGAAATATGTTTGTTCTTTTTATCTTGCACCTGCTGCTGAAGACCAACCACACAATGTCAGATACAGTAGAATCAGGAAAGTTGATCTTAGGGAAAAGTGATGGACCTGTGAGTAAAAGTGTATGTGTGCGTATGTCTACGTGCCTGCATGTGAACAGATGTGCATTTGCGTGTCTGTTGCTAAATGCCATGTGTTCTCTGGAGAGCTCATTAGCGTTGCCATGACCTTGGTGCCTGCAGGACAGGTGTGGCAAACCTCCACTGTCTTTAGCCCCCCAGGGATCTGCTGCACTGGTTACGTCCCATTATTGACTGCGGCCCTAAAGCTGGATTGACTGTCGTATAAAACTGTTGTACTGTACAGTGTGTAATTATTGTGTCACAGGCCCAAAGACACAAAGCAGAGAAGAGTACGTGTTTTCCCTAAACTGTCTGAACCACTCCTTGTCTGAAATGAGGTACACGCTGTAAAAGTCAGTGCACAGAAGGACAGGGTGAATAAAGAGGACAATTACATGAAACCGGTGCCAAAGCATAGCATGCACTGAGTAAAATTAAAATTCTATCTGCTACGACACACTGCTGTTTGGATGGGCAGAAAGAGGATAACAGGGTCTGTCAGTGCCGTAGACATGTGCCACGCAGCCATCGACACAAGCGCATGTAAGAAGACGCACGTCATTTCATCCTGCCGACCACGTCAGAGGTCACGCTGTCATACAGAGGCTGCTACAGTGCTACAATGTATCTTTACATTGTTTCACATGAGTGCAAATTCTGTGCATGTGTTGTCCTTCATGCCCGTACAGACACGTTCGCAATAGGATTCGACCGAAAAATCTCTACTTTGACTTTTGAATGTAACCACTACTCTGCCGTGGTTACATTTTGGTCTGTCGATCTTTACTGAGATGCAATTACATAGGCTTCTACACAGTAAAATCCATCTAGATCCCTGACGATGGTCTGTAGCAGTCACAGGGTATGGCCTGTTGTATCCCACAACATACCAACCTACAAACACTTCCTCGTTTTACTCCTGCACAGATAGACTATGTATGCCTCTTGCCCCGACCCCAGTGCACCCACCACCAAATCATATGTACACAAATTATTTCCCCGTTTCACTCCTTCTCAACCTCCGTGTTTTCACAATAGTTCTGTTCTCTATCCTGTGGATCTATGCAGAAGCCCATTCCTTTTTGGTTGTAAATACGTTCCCTAGTATGCTGAACAATGTATGTCCTTATGTCCAGGTTTTTCTTGTGTATTTTGAGTTGATATCATGCTGTTACTTTCCTCTTCTCCTCTAATTCTTTTTGTATTTTGAGTGTCTGAAATCATTGATGTTTAAAGAGAATGCGGTGAGAATTAACCAATAGAGTTGTCCTCAGCCTCACAACCTTATTGTGAAAGGTTGTGGTTCTGTGTGTGTGAAAGATTTATGATTATAGAAATGAAAAAGGTTCAAAGGCATATAGAAGTATCATTGCGATTATGATTATTATGATTACTATTATACTACCAGTATATTGTAATATTATAGATGCTTTAGTTCAAGTAACTTCTTTAATTTTTTACAAACAACTTTGATGAAATGATTTATAAAACAGTCTCACAAGTCATGATCTTTTTGAGTATGAGAACTACTGCTACAACGATTACAATTGTGTTCTGATGAAAATAAATACAGACATATTACCTGTTCTGTTTATCTTGTTTGACGTGACATTATTCAGCAATATTCATTTTCTTAACAGCTGCAATCATTGATAGTATAAGATGAACCACTCTGCTCGTAGATCTTAAGATCTCATACTCAGAGGTGGAAATGTATGTTGTCAAATAAATGATCACAAGAGAAAAACACAAACAATGACATTTTTACTTAATATTCACAAACTTAATATTTAACACATGAGTTGAGATAAAAGCGCTTTAAGATTAAAACATGTGAGTTTTTACGACTTTGATATTATTCAAAGCATATTTCACACTGTCTACATTCTGTCTACATTTAGGCTGCATACAATAAACAAAAGAGACAGACCATGTTTTTCCACTTCAAACCACGAGATGGCAGCATTAGCCCATTAGATTGGATGTTGGCATCAGCTGACACCATATGTACAAGGATCATGAATGAATTTCACATGACCTTACTATATATATGCCATTTGCCTATACCGTCAGTCTGAGCTGATGGTTAAGCCAGAAGACTCCATATACCTATTTTTTTACACTTCACTATTGACCATGTTATCTTGTAAAGCTTGTATTTAATATTAACATCATAGTATATACACACTTATTTAGTTGTGTATTGGGCATCAGTGGCATGACTGATTGACATAGTGATTCTTCTGAGTTTGTATAATGATGTGTCAAAATCTGAAAATGGACGTCACAGCAGTTTTCATTCATAATATTTTGTGGACCATCTACTGTGGACTGTGGAGATGGTGATTGTAGTCGTGGCTTGGTGCCAGTTTTCCCTCAACCTCAGATTAAGTCCTCATTTCTATTTCAGCGTGTTGGGGGATGAAGCACTCATTTGACTAATCCTCAGCTAGCCTGCCGATAGTCAGTATCCAATATTCCACCTGTCATTCACATGAAATGGTTGCCGTGTGTGTGTGTTTCTTAGAGGGTACAATTATTTGTCTTTTGACATACAATACTCATAAATGAAAATGTATGAACATTTATTGTATGTACTGTATGTCAGATTTTGAATCAAACGGTTCAGCAAAATGCTGCAGTGCCAAATACACACCAAAAGAGGTCAGCAGTGTGCAGACAAACTAGATATGATAGAAATTCTGATTGATCTCAGTTATTAAATGGGGGGGAATCTATACAGACATGACACTAAGAATTGCTTCTAATAGAAATCCTCATAAGCAAGCTCTTGTCACATATTGCAATCCTTGAATAAAAAGACGAACTGAACTGTGGGTGAAGCCAGACTACTGAAGCAACCTGTGCTGAGCACTGTTCATCTTTCCACCAGCTGTATGCAATTTTTTTACCCTGTGTTTTTGCAGCAGAGTGTGGGTTGTGTGTGTGTGTGTGTGTGTGTGTGTGTGTTCAGGTTGTATAACAAGAGGGAGAGGCGGAAACAACATTTGGACTACAGGGATTTAAAGGAGATGATCTGCCTGAGTGGAAATTCACAACATTACACACATCAAACAGACCATTGTCCTTTACATCGACAGGCAAATAACTGAGCTTTTTTTGTGTGTGTGTGTGTCGCACTGTTCACCATCCATGAATCAGTCTGGTCATTGTCAAGGGCTTAATGGATGAGGCTTAATTAAACAGATGCTTGAGCATAGTCAGTTGATTATGAGCAGGGCATTGGGTTGTAAATGTGGCTTTCAAAACGCAGCGGCAGACACACAGGCTATGTGCACAACTTGTCTCTTTGCTCTCATCAGTGATGCAGGTCATAGAGTAACAGCACCACTGAACAAATGCAATGCCCTTAAAGGGGGGCAGGCTACCTGAGTTTTTACCCTGCAGCTGAAACAACAAGACACGAGTCTGTCTGCATGGACACTAAAAACTTTATGGACCATAGCGAACGCAACAGCGCGGGCTTGAGCGAGCACTGTCCTAAACTGAGGAAATGAAGGAACCCACTAACCAACAAAAATCATGTGCTGTCATGTTTTTGGTTTATTTTGATACTGCAATGGAAAACGCTGTAGGCTCTCTCCGTACGCATTTTATTACACAGGTTCTAGAGACTGCAGTCGTCCTTGATAGGTAATGCCTACTCTGAGGGAGATGGTGCTGAAGTGGTTAGAGCCGAAAAATCAGGAGAGGCGCCGCATCTGTCTGCTGCCGTCCACCACCTTGGGCCATTGAGCAAGGCCCTTAAGCCCATGAATTCGCTCCCTGGGCACTTCTTGTGGGGCAGCCCACTGCTCCGGATGTGCATGCTGTTATGTACTAACTGTTTGTACTGTCTGTTCTCATATGGAATGCAGTCAGTTAATTCCCCACTTGTGGGTTTAACAGGTGTTTCTTCTTCTACTACTGGTGACTCATTCATGCTTTGCACTTTTAGTTCATAATCAAACAGCAGCATCAATCAAAAGTGTGCATTGTAAACGTATCTCCTAAGGACAACAGCTGAGTTCTCAAAGTTGTGGTTTGGTTTCGGCACAGATAATTAGAAGGGGAATACGTGTATTATAATATACAAATGTATGCAAATGAAAAATACCATGCTGACGATGGTTACATTCTTCTTACATACACTCTCTGGTTTACAGAGCACAGGACATGAATCACAGCGCATATGGTTGCCAGGCAGTGAAACACTCAACCCTCTCTATCCGCTGAACATAATATGCGTAGATTCCTCACACCTCACACGTGCATGATGTTTCCACACCCCCGCTCAACTTACATCGTTCGGCATATGGGAGGAAACAAGAAGATCCCGCTCTCAATTCTTTCTCGCTCTAGTTTTCGCCTGCGCTCCCCTTAAATTGGCCAGTTTCTTCCCTGTTCTTTGTTCATCTAATTAATGTAAAGGGTCATACGTATGTTTTGCCTCACGAACAACACAGACAGGCCAAAGACAATCAGAGACAATAGAAAGATATGAAATAGATTTTAAATGCAAGATTGTCAAATCAGCAAGTTGAGGGAAATCAGTAAAAAGAAAAATGGGTTTCACAATTTGATGTGTGACTTCAGAACAAAGTTCAGACCAGTAAATATAATGGCAGCGGTTACAATAAGCAGTTATTCTGCTTGGTAGGTAGGAACAGACAGAAGACTTAATGTTATTCATCTGAAAAAGGACTAGGACCAGCTTCATGAATATACACCACTCATTAAAACTATCAACCTGGAAGGAGCAGGCATATCCTATTTAGCCATTCCCCTGCTGCCATATAAACGCTGTTTTCAACAGAAGAGCTTTTTTCAGAAGCTTACTTCGACATCAAAGAGCAGCCTGGCATGGATGGTGCTGATGTGTGTGTGTGTGTGTACGTGTGTGTGTGTGTATGTGTGTGTGTGTGAGATTACTGTTCTCTCCTCTCACTGAATTCATGGTCCAACCAAATCAGACATATGTTTTCTCATGTTTCATACTTTTATCAGGGACTATAACAGGAGGAGCTCCAAGTAACTATGACAACACCAAATTAAAAAAAAATAAACTTGTCATAGAGTTTACTTCAAAATAATTTGATATCACGTGGCAACATATTGCTTTAGGCAATCGCATACAAGCAAGCTCCCATAGCTCATATATTACTGAATGAAAACTCAATGGGGTAATTTAACTGTTCAACCTCAGCAAAGGTGAGACTGTTGCCATGGTGATTTTCCAGAAGAGTAAAATACAGCCATGTATGAACATCTGCAGAAGGTTTAAGCTTCTGACAACCTGTCAATTACCAGGATGCCGTGATTCAAACTCAACTTCCTGTGTTGTACACACAGGTACACATTTAAACCACCAACCAGCAGGAACTGATTTGATAAAAATTTTGTCTCTTTTGAAAACCAATAAACAAAGCAAATGCCATTAGAAACATTTGTGCCATTTTACTTTTTTGTGGTATGGACATCTCATTCAACAGCTTCACTAACAAGGTGACCATTACCTCATCTGGAGGTTGTCCAGCTGAAGTAATGGTGGAGTATAAACAACCTTTGGTGTCATTCCCCTCTCCCATGATCTTATCGTCGTGGAAGCACTTCAAAGGGCTGGTCTGAAGATCTAATGTGCAATAAGAGCTTACATGGACATTTCTTGAGGCACCCGCGCACACGCACGCACGCACACACACACACACACACACACATTTGCATTTCTGTGTTATTTTAGACCTCGGGTCTTGCATAGTTTTGACCTGATTTCCGATTCACATAAGCATGTAAATAATTAGGTCTCTTGACATTCTCTTACAAGGCTGCTATTTAATGACCATGTAATTGTAAGACTGATGTTGTGCTGTAGTGAATTTGTAATTGCTGTTATGCCGTGGCTGAAGTAGCCTTCAAGCGAATGTGCATGTCATATCATGTTCATTGTAGAGGCTACAGGCCACACAGATGGAATGGGAATTTAAGAGCAAGTGTGTAATGGGGTAAAATATTGTCGTCTGTATAGCGCTCTGCTTTGGGAGAACTACTTTTAAGATTCACTAATCCTGGACGGACACACACACACACACACACACACACACACGTGTGCGCGTAAGCATAATGCAATGCCAAAAACAAGCAGTTGTCTCGCCCTCAGTTACACACACACACACGCACAAACACCTACTGAAACACATTAGCACATGCACACACATACAGAGGTCACAGAGCATCGATGGTTAGACCCAAATGGAACTGAACTCTAACTGATAGCATCTATTCCTAATGCCATCTGCTGCAGACATCAGCCACTGGCTGGCTGCGTCTATAATAAGACCAGGGTCATTGACAGTGAGACAGTCATCACATTGTTTCTGCCATGTAGGACAATATTAATTTGTATGCATTTTTATTTTCCGAGATACAAAAACCCACACATTAAGATGATGACCTGCAGAAAGCAGAATTTGTTTCAATGCACACATCAGTGCATGGGAATCACTGATAGCGGGGAGCTTGTTGGCATGCCTGCTGTTCATTAGACAAGTCAGTTTTCATACTGTGCAAGCTATAGACAAACACACTTAGGGACAGCTGCCTCTGAAGTAATCAGTATCTGTGGCCTCAGGGGAAACGCTTCTAACGACGAATTACATACTGAAAACAACATGCCGAGGGTATGAGCAGCCATGATAATAGGAAATGAAACAATCTGTCACGAATCCAATGTTTGTTCTGTCATGCACCTTCATGATGAGGATGTTTATCTCATCTGTCATGGGACTTCTTTTCAGTGCGACCCTCCCCCAACAAAACCTTTATACTTATACACCCAAGAAATCTGTGCACTTTTCTGACTGAAACACTTTGCACAGTTGAGAACAGGAGATCAACCTAATTACAGGGTGGCTGAAAGGTGGCAGGAGAGAACGGGTCACATCGGGGGAATATGACGCAATGTGGACAACGAAATCCACATCCACTGTGCGTGTGCTTGATGTAACTGCACACAGTGTGACCGGGTATAAAAGCTGGGGGTCGTGTTAACATTTCCTGCTCCGATTAGCTCATTACCGTACTACAGGGAAGAATTAAAGCTACGCAAACGCATGGTTATGAGAACAAGAACCCGCTAGCAGTTTATTCCAGCAGGCGCCACACTGAGCTTTGCAGAATTTGCACTAATCACATTACTTCATAACGCTGTGGACCAGAACAGTCAGTGCTACTGTGCCAGATCCTTCAAAATAGATTAACACAAAATAAAATAAAATGTGACAAACAGTGCTAGTAGCTGACACAGTGTCAGGGAAATGAGACCTGATGCATCCTTTTGTTGTTTATGACAGTTAAGATGAGAGGTCAGCAGGATATTTGTAATATCAGAAAAATATCATTAACTACACTTATCATAATAAAATCATAATAAAACCTCGCATAATCTTTCAATTCTATCACTAAACACTATTTTAGAGGGGTCGATTTTTCAATTATTTGAGCAGTTTGTCATCTCGCTACATTTTCATCAGTGGATGAACTGAGATTTGAGCCATGATTTTGTGATACAGACAAAATAAACATCAATGAAACTGAGGGAAGTCACAAGGCTTGTTTAGTAAACAATCTGACAAAACTGAGGATGTGCCATTGTCAGTTAAACTCGGGGGTATAGAAGGGGGCATCTAGCAGCTGCTACCAGAAAAATATGCAACTGAAACTAACTATTAATGACAAGGACAAACAAATAAAACAACATCATGGAGAGATAGATACCATAAACCTGGTTACTCTGCTTCACTTGTGTGCCTGGAGTCAAAGGGAATGGTAACAATGCATTTGTGATATCTTAATGCAAAGAAAATCTAATATCGACAAAGCAGAGGGGCTCCACAATTTAGCTCTAAACACAAAGCTCCAATGTTTGGTTCAATCAAGTTGATTAGGTTTTGCTTTAGTTCCCATACATCATGTTGGCAGGCAGCAATCATTATCTAAGTATAATATTTTTGTGCCATTACCTAATGGCAGAGTGATATTATCTGATTCCACCAGGTATGGTGGATTCAAATTTAATCTGGCGCCATTTTTATTTCTGGAAACTATCAAATTAATGTGAAACTTGCAGATTCTTACATATGCTACACAATGTGCCCATGCCATGACAACACTTGTCATTGAGTACATGCAAGTCTCTGACATCTTACCCCACGTCAGGAATATTACGTGGAATAATTAGGAAAGAGTATTTCGTAAAATGTCGGTCAAAACGGGACTAATGACGTTCGCATTTTCACACTGCAAAGCTGCTGTCAGGATTTAATTTCGACTGAGTCTAGGGCATCAGCTGTTTGCTCTGACTCAGACTGAGCTGTTTGCAGTATCCTGTAGGTGTTTAGAGACATGATGTATTGTAGCACTGCCAGTCACAGTGTCTCTGTATGTGACAGCTGAGTATAACGGTACCGACAGATGAAAAATGGAAGAGGCTGAACCCATTTGAAGATGAAGATATCCTCATCCCTCACATGTTGTCACTAAAAAACAGTTATACTGCTGCTGAACGGAGACTTAGTGAGGGAGAACATCAGTGGGGGGAAAAAACCCGATCGGCACAAGGTGTCTCTAAAACAATATATGCCCAATTAAAATGATCACGTTAGATCAGCATTGAGAGTTTTTACACGAGCACTGCTGGACCTTTATCAACAGCCAGATCTGGAATTAGTGGTTAATTAACAATGGTGCCATTACTCAAAAAAAATCTATTGGATCACTAAAGCTTGCAGAACCCAGATAAACCCACTAAACAAAGCAAATATTAGGATTCACATTGGAAACCTCTAGTGGCTTAGCCTGCAGCCTGCCCAGCTGGATCGGCTGATGTGATAAAAAAGGATTTTTCAGGCTTTCAGTTTGACATCCCAGAATGGCAGAGCAGGGATTAATTTGGTGTTTTCATCAGCGCTGCAAGTGCATATGGCCTCTAGCTGTCTTTTATTTAGCCACCTAGGCTTTATGTCCGATTATTATACACCACAATGTGGTTAAGCTTGTTGTCCAAAAGCAATGGACAAGGAAACCGAGAAACTGAGATCATTTCTCTATGACTTGCATCAGACAGTATTACAACATTCATCTAGCCCAATAAATAAGAGTTAAGATGATTAAAGTTAGGGCAGCACGGTGGCGCAGTGGGTAGCGCTCGTGCCTCACAGCAAGATTCACTGGTTCGAATCTCGGTTCGGGGGATGTGTGGAGTTTGCATGTTCTCTCCGTGTCTGCGTGGGTTCTCTCCGGGTACTCCGGCTTCCTCCCACCGCCCAAAAACATGCATTGTGGGGGTTAGGTTAATTGGCCACTCTAAATTGTCCTTAGGTGTGCATGTGAGTGAATGGTTGTTTGTTTGTATATGTATTCTGTGTTGGCCCTGCGATGGACTGGCGACCTGTCCAGGGTGTACCCTGCCTCTCGCCCGATGTCAGCTGTACAACATTCATCTAGCCCAATAAATAAGAGTTAAGATGATTAAAGTTTATTTCTGAATACGATTTGAGCTTCAATTTCCTATTCACAAATTAGTGAAATAGCAATAACACATTGCTGAATTGTGTTGTTGCTAGTGCTGCCAGTCAATATCTATTTGGCAAGTTTTCGTTATGGATGAGATCCATATTGTGGTTTGTTGGTTGCAGTGGTTGGTCCAGATACCTGCTATGGAAAACTTTTCAGAGCTGCTCTTGTGCCAATCATGGGCTAAAATCAGATGTTTGCTCAGTGGTGTCAAAATATAAACCGATGTTATAAAAACACACTTCTAAGCAGCTCGGTGAATAAAAATAGCGGCAACTGTGTTTGCTTTGACTCCCTCCTGAGCTCAAAGTACACTGCTCTCTGGCCTAGACCTTTAAAATACAAGAGCTGGCATCACAGTTTGGCTGTTTCCATCCACAACAAAAGGTTTTCTATCGCCTCAAAATATTCAGATGAACACCATGCTACACAGCAGGTTTTTGACTGATACATAAAACACTGCACTGCTGCTTAAATTGGGTCAGTATTTATCAATACAGCAATCAAACCTTACTACCTTGTGTGTATTTGGAATAGAAGCAAATTCTATACTGTACATATTTCCACTTTCTGAACATCTTCCCTATACAAACTCTATATCTATATATTTATGAGCACATGCAAACACACAGCATACATACTGTATACACTGTAATGGGGCAAAGGGCACAGTGGATAAAGCCCCCACGACATGGCCCCCCTCCACTGGCTCTGTACTGAGCCAACAGTTAAGCCCTGCCAGATCAGTGCGTCAACGGGGGATTCCAGTCAGTTAAGCTGCTGTGGGTGGATGCTTACCCATCAAGGCTGAGCACCGGCTGCGACGCGCTCTTTTCAAAACAGAAGTTGAAACTTTATCACTTATGCAGTCCCAATCGAATACCCCGGTGTTACCGCCGCCGTTTTCCATTGGGGGGGCGATGAGAGGTCCCAAGGCCAGGCTATTGTTATCTGGTGGGTAGGAAACAAAGATGCTTAAGTCTCCATGGCAGGTGCCTGAATCACATGGGACACCACCAGCAACAGTTTCCTCAAACATCTAAACAGTAAAAATGTCAATTTACCACCTAAATATAAATTTATGTATATACATATCATACCAGACATGAAATCCACGTCATTTTTTATTTTTATATTACCCTTTAAGCCACCTGTATTAATGTGTGCACAATTGTACATTTTCAATTTCTGAAGACCATTAAAGTGCTTTAAAGTGCACTGCATGTACTTCCTGTGCTGTTTTCTTTTTCTTTTTAATTTCCTTCATCCTGAGGAGTAGCAAGGACCCTTCAGAGTAATTATGTTTGCGCTGCATCTCTGACGTGCCTTCCCACTGACGTTCAGATTAAATTTAATGTCTAGGCTCTCGCTGGATCATTTTTAAACTGATCTGTTTATGTCACAGGGCCAGTTGATTGGCCACATGCGTCCAGAAAAATCATCATGCATGGTAAAACTGTCCGTGGCTGTGCCATGGTAACACAAATAAATGCATACATTCTTTCATACGCCATGCATATATATTGTTTTTATAATTTCACATTCAGTTTACTTCCTGCCAGCACACCTGTCATGGAAAGTTTGGGCCTCAGTGTCTTGTCCAGCTGGGCATCAAACCAGCTACCATCACACTTCCTTAACAGCCGCCAAGCGACTACAATGTTTTTAAAAAGAAATATGCAAATCACTGGGATCACTGTCAAACGAGTACTGTCATTTGCATTATTTGACTTTAAAAAAAACCCACACACGAGCATTAAAGTGTTAATCTGGAGCAGTCAAATCAAATCAGGAACAGGAATTGAGGTCAGCGAGGTTAGAAACTGCTGACTGCAGGGTACAAAGGTGAGACAGTAGGATGAAAAAGAAATGACACCTCCATCACGCTGACTGCAGGATCATCCTCACCACTTGCTCTTGTGTTCTGTTTTATTTGCCCACCGATTCCACCTCTCATATGAGGTACTGAGGGGAAGCCAGCAATTAGTGCAGATAGATTTGATTACCTGCCGTAAGATTTGATTACCAGGTCATCGACCTGCCATGTGACTATAAAAGCAACCTCCCGTCATCCACACATCTGATCGCATGAGGAAAGAAGCAGGAGACGTGAAGAGCTACAAGGTTAATTGAAGGTTCAGAAGCTCTTTCGTGCCCGAGGCAGAAAGCAAATATATTATTGTTTAATAAAACATGACACATTGGCACAGTCATCGAGTCAGCGACATTATTAGCTAGTCTCTGCTGTAACTATGGACTGAGTTTAATTTTCCTGTCACTGATAGCCCACAAAGCATTAAAAGCCACTTATTTATACATTGCAGTGATTGTTGTCACCAGGTAACAGACGGACATCAGGGTTTAAGCAAATGTATTCATGACTTCCAGAGAAACTTCTGTCAGCACAAAGTCTACGGTGCCCGTGCATGTTCTTCTTAGTGCTAAATTAACTACTGATTTCCCTTTGGTGGAAACAGCCCCATACTTTGATTAGCATGTTAGAATTCAGCTCTGTTGTTGCAATTTGCCATGATCCCACAGGCAGAAAGATTTTGAACATATTCATTCACTCATTCTGTTCCTTTCCTTCCCTCTATCACTATGCAGGTGACATCACTAATCTCCTTTAACTATTTTGACGGTTTTATTTTATTTATTATATATTACGTTTACAAAATATAATATAATTCTAGTGACAACAAAAGTGTTATATTAAGTGTTTGAAATAAATCCATAATTAGGCTATAGTTTTTCAAAATGCAGTTGCAAATCAAATGTAATGTATGTATTAATTCAGTGAAACCTTGATATCACCTGACTGATGGTTGTGCAGCCATCCATGAAGTGGCTTTAAAACTATTAGATTATCTTAGTGATCAGTCTGTCCATCACATCACATGTTAGCCATGAAGCTAATGCACTTGTCCCTGTAGAGATATTCTGTCAGCCTGATGAAATGACTTAAAGGTCAACTGTCTCTGTAATTTGCAGGTTTGTGTAAGGCCTTCCTGTCTTGGAGCCATCTTACAACCGACTCCCCCAATAGCCAGCTGTCACTGTTAATAAAAGACATGGCCATAAGGTCATGAGAGTGAGAGTTTCTTCTTGTAGACATCACAAGTCTGGCATACTATACATTTAATTCAATGATGAACTACAGGGGGAAAATGTGTATGGAAAAAAAGCCTTATAATTTAAAGGAATCCTTTTAATTTCACCTTTAAACTTCTTGCACCGTTGCAAAGAAGATTTAGAGTAGTATATTTATGAATGCCGAAGCAATGAGTGATGAAGCAGTTGTCTGGAAAATGTAAAGCTTAAAGATAAAGTTTTTTGCAGTTGTCAAGGTAACAACAGGTCTAAGGTAAGTCACATTGGTAACTGCTGAATGGCTAACCTGCTCTGTAGGCGGTTAGTTTGTCAGGGGCTTTAAGCACACAAAAAGGCCAGACTCAAATTCAATGTAGGTCAAAATATTGTCTCTTATGTCCTCAAACAAAAGGTTTGAAGCATGAGTGTATATGCTGCCAGGCAAAAGTGTCCATAAAACAAAGAGCAAGGGCCAGGCCCAAAAGCAACAAGAAAATAAACCACAAACAACAAATGCTGGAAAACTTACCTGTGGCAGGCAGGGGTATGTCAACAGGACCACCTGACAGACGACAAAGGTAAACACAGACTATACACACTGGGGGTGTGTGGGACAGTGGGCACAGGTGAAAGCTAATGAGACACTGGTGAAGCTAATCATGGTGGGGCTGAGGCTCACAGGAGGAAAAACAGACAAGGGACAGGAAGTACCACAAAAAAACTTCAGGAAGTAGGAAGTAAAACAGGAAGTAGTCATAAGATGCACCTCAAATGAACTGCGAGAAAACAGACAAAAGGTGCAAAACAACGACAACAGCAGCAGCAGCAACGACAACAACAGCTATTCATATTATTATTACTAGTATTATTATTATTATTTATCCAATGGATTGTCTAATCCAACACCTTGGTAACTTCCAGACACTCAGAGGAAGGTTGTTGATGCAATTCTCTCCTTGCTTTCTTAGGTCCAGTAACTATAATGCTATTCTCCCAAACAGTAACTGTTCATACATTTACATACATTTACATACTATTCTGTAGCTGCGACAACATGCTAGTACTTAGCTCTCCCAAAGTGCAAGACTCACTTCCAACAAATCTGCAAAGTCACACAGAGTGCAGTTAGGCTTTATATAGCTCAGTAAAGGACTAGATTTTGGCAATCAAAACAGCAATGGTGTCACCATTCATCTGGCCTTAGCCTACATTGTGCAGTGTTTTTGAAGAGCACATGTCCAATTCCTCTAACAGCCCAATTTTGTCAATTACCCTGAGCCATTTGAGTACAACTATTCTCAGCAGCAAAAGCGTGGCTCCTTGGTGGATTTTAAAGCAGAATGTTTGGGAAGTAGAGACCCCAGTCCTCACTGAAAAACACATTTAGCCATTTGGTAATAATATCTATATATAGAGATCCTCATTGTGTCTGTGGAATTCACAGATCTCTATCATTTTCTTTCTTTAATCTTTCTGGTGATCCAGCGCTATTATGAACACAATAAAAAAAATCTATCTATCTATCTAATATTAACTGTAATGGACATTCACTTTAACGTAATGGACGTGCTCGTATGTGTACAAGCTGTCAAATAATGTTCCATGCAGTGACACAAATGAGATGCAATTTTCCTTTTATCACAAAGTTAGTTGCTAAGATACTGAAATCGACAAATGAAATGTTCCATTCAGAAACAAGTCTATTGAAGGAAAGATCCCCCCCGCACCACCCCACCCACACACATGCGTGCACACACATGCGCGCGCGCACACACACACATACACACACACACACATGCTTTGTGTTTCTGTCTTCTAATTTGATCTTTGACGTGTGGAGACTATGTCGTGCTTACTTCTATAAACTGTTGCTGTGTAAATGCTATGTGAGTCATTATGTTGCTTTGCATTCCTGTCTTTATTCATGCCCTTCTGTTAGTATCTATCTATCTATCTATCTATCTATCTATCTATCTATCTATCTATCTATCTATCTATCTATCTATCTATCTATCTATCTATCTATCTAATAATTGCAAAAAAATTGGTGTGCACGAGGTAGATAATTAGATCATGCACATAATGAGTAATTAACTTAAGCACATCAGCCAACAAGCAGAAGTCCCCAGGGGCCCCCAGACCCAATAATATGTCAAAACATCTTCAAGGATTTCAGGTGGCTCTTGAGCTAAAATGTCACCTCACAGCAGGCTGAAGATGCCCTGAAGCTCCTCTCGTCCACTGCTTAGATTGTTTTTGTGACACAAAATGCTGACATTTTTCTAAGAAACACAAACTCTCTAATGTTCTTTCACAGCTATACGGTGTGCACGTCTTTTATTCAGTACATGTGTATCGTGGTATGACAAATGAAGAGTCGGCATTATGCGCCCGTCTTATTGCATCAGCCACAGAGTTCACACAGATGAAAGCTGCAGCCTTCAGTTACTGTTAAGGTGATTAGGTTATTCTGCCACTGTGCAGATTCTTCTTCTAGCACAGAGCTGAAATCAGATTTCAATTCACACCGTGCAATTTGCAGAGAGCGCAAGGAAGGTCAAGGGAGGTGACGTCCCATTTGACATGGGGTTGTCAGAGAGGTACATGATTGTCACTCGGCCCTTTCACATTGAATAAGTTAAGATGTTCTACATTTAAATTACATTTTCTCATCTTTAGGCCTCTCTAAGTGCAACAGTCACCCCTTAATAAAGTCGCCCATAATTGTGCATTGCCCAGAGCGTCTGGTACTTCTTTCATGCAATCTTGTGCGTGTCTGGAGAAATACACAGGCAGCAATGTTCTCTGAAGATGAAATCATCAGTCAAATAAGCACAATGGTTAACAGTGCTCTCGCTGGTGCATGTTGCACTGGCTTTTCCCTTTTATGGAGTGACAAAAATGAAGAACACATGTACAAAGCGTCAACATCGGGAGTGATTCATTGATACTGCGTTTGGCTTTACCTGGGTGTGAGTAAAAGAAATATATAAAGGGAACTGTAGACACACATTATGGATCTCTCCATTATGTGTTTTGTTTCCAACCGAGGAAAAGCTGACATTCAGGTGCGTGGGATAATTTATTCATGAAACATGACTTTCAACAAAGTTGAATCCCAGCGGTGTCAGGAAAAGGCAGATCACTGCTTTTGTCAGTACTGTATGCTTCACTTGGGGATATTGTTGGTGCAACAGTCCAGGCATGAGTTAAGTTCAATATTATGACACAAAGCAATACAACTGAGGCTGGGACTATTTTTGTTGCCTTGATATATATTTTTTTAAGTAATTCACATGCTTCCTTTTTTTAAATGCTGGACAAGTTGTGTGTCAAAAAAATAGACACATTTTTCTGTTTATATTTTAAAAGGGCCTTTTTGTCAGTACTCACAGGTTGAGAAATTCCTCTAACACCACATTGATTTTGGGGTTGAGTGCTTATCAATCCATGAATAGCCAGGCAGTACAAAGCCTCACCCGAGCCACGACTCCCTTAATCAATAGCGATCCATTACACAGACCCTTAGCGTCCAAACTACACTCTGTTTGAATTGGGTATCCCTCCTCACACACCGTTACCTATTATAATTACAATGTTGTCAAGAGATGTCAGTCGATAACTGGAATTGTGTTTTGAAGATCGAGCTAACATCTGTCATACATAAAACCTTTTTTTTAACTGTGTGCCAAAGAAGTCTCTTGTTGACGTTTTTATATGTTTCATTGTCCATTATGGCTAAGTGGTTATTTAAAAGATTGTGATATAGATATATTTACATTGTATGTCCCGCTGGTGTTTTAAGGGGATGATGCTGGAGCTGTGTGAAAAGTATCTATAAGCCACTGATGCCATTAAGACCACTTTAAGTACAACCCTGTAAACAAGAGAATGGTTCAGTGTCAACGCCTGTGCACTTTACCTTCTCGCATTTCAGGACTGCCTCGCCTCCCTTAACCCTATATATATATATATACTGTATATATATATATACATATATATAATTTCAGTTCAATAATAAAATCACATGAAGAATAAAGAGGGATTTTGGTAGAATTTGACAGAGACTTTATTAGAATTAAATAACATTTCACATAAAATACCAAAAGCAAATCACTACCACCTGGATTATCACCCGATTGTACAAACACAGTTTGTGTGTGTGTGTGTCTGTGTGTGTGTGTGTGTGTGTGAGAGAGAGAGAGAGAGAGAGAGACAGACAGAGACAAAGAGTTTAATAAGCCACAGTAACCAGCATAAAATCTAAGATCACACACAACAAACGTCTACAAAATCCGTCAATGATTCTGGCGCTTTGTCCGACACACACACACAAACACACACACACACTTCCCATATATAGAATATAGAAATGCAGCAATAGATGGCACGTCTCTCCGCTCTGACAAGTCTGAAGCAATAAACAGAGACAACAACCATAATAGCAATGACTCTGTGCTGTCAGGAGGGAGGTAGACCCGTTGATCCTCCTCCTTCTAGAGCATAAACCAGAGCGGAAAGCTGCACATTCCAAACCACAAGTAAACACCTACAGTTTTACGGCATCATAGCGGCACATACCTACATGTCAAGACACACGGAAAGCAGCCAAGAAAACCACACTGAACACTTTACATGGATTGTTTTTCTTTTAAGTTCTCCCTGTTTCAGAAAGTACGAGAGCTGCAGTTTTATTACCATTTACCCACGGACATCTGACAATGTCAAGCCAACCCTGGATATGTCAGTGCCTTTCCACTGCCCATACTCTTTTCCCGGGATGGAGAAACAGCACTGCCAAGTGCTTTCATCTCTGGCTTTGCCTCAAACAAAAGTAACATATACACCCTGTAACTGTATGTGGGAGACGTACACTACACACACAAACACACAAATGCATTGCACACAGACATAAGTCAACGTACACTCAGTACACACTTAAGGCAATGGTGGCCTGTCAGCTGTGACCGTTTGAGAAATAAGTCGGCCCTTGTATGCCTCTCTTACCCTTTATCCCTGTTCATCCCATATGAGCCTCTATAGGAACTGTACAAGCTGCTTAGAAACATAGCACACTGCTATATACTACATACTACTCGGAAAAAGACTGGCTCTTTCCATGACAGATTTACACATTGCTTTGCAAATATTACAAGAGAATTCTTACTTTCATGTTGTTGATTGGTATAATTCAGAATAACTTGTATACACAGTATATCAACAAAGACACAGATAAGCAAGAACGCGCACAGCTATGGAGCAGACACAATTTATATTTGCCTCTTGCCAACGAAGGCTTCTATGTCTCCACATATTGTCCGTGACATTCACAAAGAGTTGGTTGCGCTAATCTACAAATCCACCCCAGAGATGGTAAACAATGACACTAATGAGAAAATATCCAGATGTTAAAGTCCCAAACAACACAGTCTTTAATCCTCATCATCATGTTCCACAATATGACTTCAGGCCACATGGAGCATATTGATATGAGGGCTGACAGAATGAAAATAGACTGTGTGTCTGTGTCGTCTTTCTCCTTTGCCGTGCCGGAGATGAGCTCATCATTTTACGATCATATATGTACAAGTACGGTAGTTAATAGGGCAAAACTGGCACCTTCCCCCAAATTAACTGTCTTTATCTTTGGTAGCATAACAAAACATGGTAATGTGACAAAAAATTACAAAAATACATATAAAAAATTATTTGAGTGTATGAGTAAAACCATCTCAGCCTTGCAAAACAACATCAGCTGTTTGGGACTGAATGTTGTTGGCAGCACATGGTTAGGGTTGGCGATAATTCTCGGTCTGACAGCAACTGGAGAAATATTATGCAAAGTTTTCTTTGCCAATCTAATAACCAGTTTAACACATATTACCAACTTGGTACACATCAGAGAGAAATATTACCAACTATTTTGAGTTATATTTCCTGCTTCCTGTTTTTCTGTGCCAGTTGTCTTGATTTCAGAGAACAGACATTAGTGTTAAAGGGTGGAAGGAGAGAAAGAACCACAGATTTCCACTTGAATCAAAGTCAAATGTTTACTCTTCTCTCACACCACTTTTTTGCCTCTTACTCCCACGGGAAATATTTGTTGGCCTGATACTGCAAGGTGATAAAAGCAGATGTTAGCCACAAAGCCAAAAGTAATCCACGGAGGCAAAAAAAAAAAAACAAAAACAAAAACCTATCCATGAAACCTAATCACTCTCCACTGAGAATATTGCCATTTATAGTCATCATTCATGTTGTGAAGAAGAAAAAATAATAAATAATTATGGGCAGCTGTTATTGGTTGTGAATGCATAACTAGATAAAGGTGTAGTACTCTGCAGTGTTTGTATTGACTAGAGGAGGTAAGCTGTGGAGCCAGTCATAGCATCAGTCTGCCTGTGTGACACCACAGAGAACTCAGCCTTTCACAGCTTCGTAAAAATAAATACTTTACAAGTGTCACTCATAACTGCAGCACAGACAAACGTGTTATTATTTCTCAATCTAGGGGACACTACCAGACACTGGAATACACTCTGTCCTCTTTGCAGGAGAACTTCATCCACGTTTAGAGACGTCTGCCTTTCCCACAATTTGATCCGGGGACTGAGAGATCGGGCGTGTATTTAAATTTCGACAAACACAGCGACTCAAAATCCACCAGAACCTCACTTTGGTGTTTGGTGTTAATGTATGTGCATATTTAGGATCAAAGCTGTGGGTGCAGACGCCAGATCCCTCTGCAGTGATCAGCACAGAGGCCATTAAGCCCAGAGTCTGTTTTTCTCTTTACACTATACATGTGTAACGGTAAGGATGAGATTGTGGCAATGTATTTGAGATATTAGAACCATATTGTAGATACTAATTGATTAGCACAAAAGCGGTAATGAAACAAGTGCACATTTTGTCCTGTATATCCTCATCTACTGTACGTGTGTCGCCGAGATTGACGACCCTGCTAGATTTTCCATAACACAGACTGCAGGTCCACAAATTCTCCTGCATTAGTGCATTAATGCATCCATGTGATTTATACACAAAAGAAACAGTTGACCAAATTAACTATAAAAGCTACAGGCTGATAGTGTCCAAGTGCGGGTCGTACATCTATAGTTGTGAGACTGACAGCATTGTGCTCTGGTGCACTCAGAAAAATATGCTCATCCTCTTAGCTCGGCGGGTCTGAGGTCATAACACAATTACTGCGAGGTGAGTCGGGGTGGGGGGAGCGGGGTGGGGGGGCGAGTCAAGTGCTTTGGCCAGGACCTGCCAAACAGAAACCTGCACGTGAGCACAACACCAACAGCAAGTCACTGAGCCTATTTGTGGCTTCTTGAAGGCAACAGTGAACTATCCACAGACATCACTCTATGATGTCATCACGCAGTGCATGTGTGGTAACAAACATATGTAGTATGTACATGCTACTGTACAGCAGGACTGTTTTCAGGTGTCCTACTCAGAATAATGGGCACTTATCAACTGTGCTAATACACTGGCTTCAGGGCAAGAGACACAGTTCATAGTGGCTACACATTACACGGCAACATCGCAAATACGTATCTGAACTAAAACCCAGAGAAAGCGTTACATGTCACAACCACCACACAAGGCACCAACACTGCCCATGTACTGCAAATACCTATGAGTTTTTATTTATTTATTTTTTTTAGCAGCGAAGTAACAGACAACTGTTTAAATTATCTGAGGAAATGTCAAACATCTGGGAGAGATTTTCATTTGTTTTTCAAATCTCTCACTAAGTCGCTCTGGTTGCAAGATGGTGCCTCTTAACCAATGAGGCAACGCGACAGCAGCCAAATGTGATTTGCAGGCACTTAGTCCACAAGGCAAATGCAATATCGTTACTAACAAAGATTAACATTAACAAATGACAGCAAACAATAAAACGTTTTTTCTTTATAGCTACATAATGACTACTGAGTTGTCAAGACTGTTCCCTCACATATACATACACCTCAGCACGACTCATCTCCTCTGCACTAGCACGACATGCAATCACCTGCCGTGCCGTAAACATCTAAGCTAATTATTTGCCTTGGTCCTCTGTGACATGGGATAACTGTCTGTACTGTTTATGTGCTTTTTTTTTCAATATGGCCACAGAAGTATTTACACTGTAACACTGGGTTTAATTCAATAATCCCTATATAATTTTACTCACAGCCATATGAGAAACTCCTATACCATTACACTCCAATTTACAGCCCCTATGAGGACAGAGGTGGCCTACAGAAAAGGGATGAGATGAAGTGTTGCCGTAGTAACTGTCTCTCCTGGATTCGGCTGGCAGCCGTCTGCCTCAGCAGGTTCCCATGGTGCTGACTGTGGTGTAACTGAACTTGGACATGGACGCCCCCGTTGCCATAACGTCCTCTTCATTGTCCCGCAGCCCACGTCGACGTCGGCGATGGCACGGCGCGGCACAACATGAGAATGTGGCGAGCAGGGCTTTGCGGAAACGCGTGTTCATAAAGCAGTAAATAATTGGGTTGACACAGGCAGAGGTGTAGCACAACAAGTGGATGAAAGCGATTGGGGCCCCGGAGAGGGCTTGTTTGGCGGACGTGTCGTCAAAAGCCCGCCATGTGTTGGCACAGTACAGTGGCATCCAGCAGATAAAGAAAAGGACAACAATGACCACTAGCATACGGATGACTCGCTTCTTGGCCTCCAGTTTGGCCTCAGATGTGTTACTGCGGAGCCGCTCTGCCTTGATTGCCCTGCCTGGTGCAGCCATGGTGGTCATCTCCATCGAGTGTGGCCGCTTGACAACATTCACATAGCAACCGTCTCCATCATCACTGCCATTTGACAGAGTGGAGGTCAGACCATTCTTCACATCTGTACGGGAGGGCAGAGAGAGAAAGAAGGTATGTCTGTGAAATTATTGTGACAGAATATTCTCCTATATCCTAATGTTTTTACTCATTGGTGTGTTTTTTCTGGATCCCCAGAAAAAAAAGACATCTGCCATCTGGGACAGCTGTTTCCTGCATCTTTTACACGTCACATGTGGCCTCACCGGTTGAGTCTTTTTTATGGCCCATCTCAAACTGGATGCCTCTATACAATTCCCTGGAGATGAGTCCATACGCCACAATCATCACCACTCCTGGGATTGCAAACAGCACCAACAGAAGCAGAATGTACCTGAAAAGAGAAACAAGAGACGAATTTTAATTGTGCAAAAAAAAAGGAGGCTTGATTAAAATTACCCAAAAGCAACAAAAACACTTACACATCCTTCTGCTCTGTTCGTCTGCCCAACCATTAACATTAAAACAACAAATGGGATGAAAGAGCTGCTAGAAACAAGCTCCAGATCCAAACATTAAGTAAATTATATGGTTTAGTCTAGCAAAGGCGCACACATGCACATGCACATGCACACATACACACTGATGCAGGGTTTATTGGACTCAAAACAGAACAATGTCCACACGGCCAACAACTGATGACCTGGCTGGAAGTTCCATGATAAGTTGCATTGCATAGACAGTCATGGGCTCTGTTTTCCAGGAAGTTAATGAACTCAGCGAAGAAAAGAAAAACAGGTACTGAGCTGTTTACACAGTAGCTGTGATATGACCTGCCGGTTAATGTTAATGTCACAGGTAATGGCTCTTCACTGATCTGCTCCTGTTGCATGATTTCAGACCAACACCGTTAAAGCTGAAGACGTCATAAAAAATAATTGGCTCAAGAGAATCATCAAATTCATTCATAACGTGTGGATCATCCTATAGGCATCATTTATATTCTGCTGAGCAAGAATAAGAAAAGTGTGTTTAAGGATACAAAAAGAAACACACACATTTAAACCCAATCTCTCACCAAGTCTGCTCTGCCATCGGAAGGGGCCACTTATGGCGACACTGGTGAGCTGTGGTGTTGTCAGGGCGTTGAAAAGATTCCAGGTGACTGATGATTGGATAGGGGACCATGATGATGATGGCCAGTACCCAAGTTGCAGCAATCACGCGATAGGCATGGGACCGGGTCTGCCACACCCGGGACTTCAGGGGGTTACAGATGGCGCTGTAGCGTTCAATAGCTATAGCAACCAGGCTAAATGTGGAGATGCTCACTGATATGCCTGAAAGAAAACAAAACAGATTATATATATATATATATATATATATTTTTTTTTTTTTTTTTTTTTTTTTTAGTTAGTGAACCTATGGAGTGAAGTTAGTTAGTGACCATATGTGCTACTCCCTGTTGTCAGATATCTTTCATTTTTTAAATGAATAAAAATGTATCACTGCTCAGGGCTCAGATTTTGGACCAACAATAAAAAACGTGTGCGTATGTGATAACTCATAACTGACAACAAAATGTGGTCATCTGCGGAGACGTGCTTACAAATGAATACAAAGCAAGGCGTGGAGGTGGGGATGGTTATCTGCGTCTTGTGGTAGAGGAAATCATGTTGGCCGTGTCCATTGATGTAATCCTCCATCTCCATCCCGACAGGCCAAGACGGGAAATTACTCTTTACCTCTCTTACCATGTCCTCAGCTAGAAAACAAACTCTCTCCTTCTGTGTGTATGTGTGTGTCTGTGTGTGTGTGTGCATGTGTGTCAGGACCCAGTGGAGCACTATGTTGTCTGTACTTATGAGGGGAAGCTTAAGAACAGATCCCACCGAACCAAAGACTATTGAGCCAACAGTCCTTCCCTGGGGTTTGTCTACCTTCAATTTCCCTCAGTTAAAAGCTCAGCACTTTGCCTAATCCACTTTTTCTATTACACTCTCAGTTGGCTTTTTTTTCCCACATTGCCATAATACCTATTATTTTATGTATTACTAAATATCAATTCAGATTACGATATTAATTTTCGCTAATTTCAGTGTTTGCCTAAAAACACCATAATGACTCACCAAAACGTGTTGAAGAAAAAAATTTCATCTTCAAGAATTACTACAATTTATTTTACTGCGATCCGTAATTCCAAAGACAAACTAAAAAGAAGTGATGTTAATTGAAATTGTTGAAGAAAACAATGGGCTGCATGTTGACAAAGTGTTATTAACCATTGGTGCACATGCAAGGTTCACACATCAACACATTCAGCAGCGCAGTAGTGAGTTAATTAAATTAATTAATTTGACGGTTCTTTTGTTTACTTGTTTACTCAGTTAAATAATGATGACTGTGAAAGTGTGAAATGAGTGGGCAGGGATGACAGCTTCCCAGAGCCCAAGCTGACAACTAGTTGTGTTGAATGTTTATCATGTTAACGTTTACTTATAGTTAAACTACATATCAGCTCTTCTTCTTTTTTATTTATATTTAATGGCAGCTCTAAAACAATACGCATTTCAATTTAGCAGAAATCTATCTGGCTTCTTGTGTAGCTCTCTCTCTGTCTATATGTACATATACATACACACACACACACACACACACACAGACACACAGACACTGTATATATAGGAAAAGGCCATTAATAGATGACTGACCTCCATATCAATGAAAGGGTTGCGATAGGTCTGAGATTTCAAAAGCGCTTTTCCAATAATGAAAGAAATGTTCCCAGAAATAGATTTTCACTCGTATCATACAAAGGATACATTTAGCTGCGATCTTTCATATCAGCCCTTTCCACATGAGCACCTCAATCCTGTTACAGAAATTTTACATTGACAATGTCGTGTTGGTTCACTTCACACAGCTTAGTTGACCATATAACCTGCGATAATATAAAGGCCATCACCCACAGAAACTGGATGGTTCATCCAAATAATACCTCCGTATAAATAACATTGTAAATACACTGACATGTCCCTGTCATATGATTATCCTGCAGAATGACCCTTTAAATTAAGGCTACAATAGAGTTTGAAAAGGCTATGATTATGAAATCTAAGGACTTTGTTCAAATTTAAAAATAGATTACTTTCAGTGTTAAAGTGGATGAAAGCGGTGGTTCAGTGGTTAAAGTCTTGCCTTCTCATGACTCGTTCTGTACATTTTAATTTATGAAATGAACCGACTCAGACCCCCATCACCCGCATCCCTTCTCTTACCCATGAGGTAGGCCACTATCTTGCACATGGCGGCTCCAAAGATGAAATCCTTGAGGATGCTAGGGATGAGGGTGAAGGGCATACAGAAGACAGCCATCATCAGGTCGCTGACGGCAAGCGAAAGCAGGAAAGTGTTGGTCACGGTGCGCATGCGCTTGTTGACGGTCAGCACCACAATGATCAGCAGATTGCCGAATACGCTGAGGAAGAAGATGAGCGAGTAGAGCAGGATCCTCAGCGTGTGGTCCTCATCTGGTACGGAACAGAGACAGGAGGAGAGGGGGTGTTAGAGTGTGAATATCTTTGTCCTACTGAACCAATTCATCAGGTCTGGTAAATGGCCAGGAGCCAACAGTGCTGTGTATAATTATTCCTCACTGCTGTCTCTTGGTGCGTCGATAGTTTAGGACACAAGTAGCGTGTACTTATATTAACTGATTAACAATCTGAAAAAGCAAAATCGTTTGTTAGTTTTGTTTTGATCCTGACATGTTTGTCGTCCCACGGCGGCTCACTACAGCACGATCAGGAAAAACAGTAACGGTAAACAGTAACCTGCTCGGCAGTGGCCCAGTGTTTTTCCAAAAAAATACCATAAACGGTGCTGTTTGTAAGAGACGGCTACAGTGTCCCAGTCCAACATGTGACAATGTCCATTCACTAGCACACATACTCCACAGTACATATCAGAGCGTCGACAGCCATCGTCAACGCCAGAAAAGGAACATTAAGTTCCTGAAGTTCCAGCATTTAAATTTTGGCTCGACCGTCTGCCTCATAAATAAGAGAATGACTTCCAGGTCTCGACAGGACTTTTGGACCAGCCAGTGCGTTTCGTAACAGCTGACTTGTTTTTAATGTTCCAGGTCCAAAACAGGACCAGATCCTGTTCTACTTATGAGCTTCCCATTGACAGCGATTTCACATCACTTCACTGAGCCTCATATAGAGTGACCCACTACCAAGGAGTCCTTCAATAAACTGAGGTATTTGCTCAGAAACACTTGATGCACTCAAACCACTCATTAGTTAAATTTCTTGGAACTTTATCGAGGGGAGGCGTTAAACAAAACATTGGAATCAATTGAAAATTTTGAGGTGCTCGTTTTGATGCCATGGAAAATAGAACTGGTAACATACTGTAGCTCTGGGTGTAAGATGACTGATGATTAGGAGCTTGTGGGGATTGATCCATTTAAGAAGCACTGAATTTTGAAGGTCAACGTCCAAAAGGAACAAGACGTGGTCATTTGATTCACCGCAGGGATTGAGGCGACTACTCTGGGGTGTGCTGAAGAAATATCAGTCACTGTATGATATTGATGACTTGCTCAGAGGTTTTAAGGTTGTGAGGTCAATCCTTGCAGCTCATTGTCTTTTAAAGTTCAAGACCCAAAGTCTGAAAAGACTGAAATGTGTTCAGAGAGAAGCCCCCTCTGTGTACTGGGGACTAACTGTGATAGGTTTGCTTGTGACCTTAAGCCACCAGTGGTGCGGCGTCTAATTAAAACCTCCCCGTTGTTAGTACCCGGAGCCAGAGATCGAGCCAAAATACAGAGGGCCATCTTTCCTGGTGGTAATTTTATGTCTGCTATGACCACCTGTTGGGACCCATAGGTAAAATAATCAGTGACCTTTATTTCGGCAGTGGCAGCAAATGATTGCTAATGAGGGCACCTCAGGCCTTTCCCACACTCCCTAACTATTATGTTGCCATCGCATTCCTACTGTTGTTTTCGCGTACCGCTTCCCTCAGATTATATTGTTCTCTGGAAATGAATTTAATATTGGATGATAAACATGCAGTAATAGTTGGAGGTATTACAGAATAGCAGTTTGGAAAAATTCTTTTCTCTAAATAATTTTCGTTTTCCACAGTGAGACATTAGACACAGTTTAAATTAATTTAATCTGTTTTAAGGGGACAGGATATGAAAAATGCCAGGTCACTGTCGTTAGATGATGAGATCACCAGCTCCTCTTGGTGTAAATCGAATGTGACCATGTATGACCCTCTGTTTTCAACACAGAGTACTGTAAAACAGAAAACACCATGGCCTGCAGTCCAAAGCGTGTCCGTGACTTTGGACATTTGCGGCTTCACTGGATCATATTCTATAAAATCCATGTAATAGGCTTCAGCCGTTATCTTCACCTAACCCCCTGCTTAGACGCAACACTTTGTTACAGGGTTACCTACAGCGGCTGTGTCCTGGGGATTAGAGGTGGCCATGTGTGCCTCAGCCGTGGGACCAAAATCAATAAGAGACACACACACATGCCAAACTTCACTGATATGGTTGTGAAGGCAGGTGCAACCAAACACAGTCAAACCTTAATCCCCCGAAACTACACTTGAAAATATGTGTCACATGTCTTCTCTTGCCATTTGCATACGCAACCTTTTATTGCAAACTATTGCATCCGCTCGATATTAATCATGCAAACAAACAATATTAACCAGCTAGAAAAGAAACACTCGTGGTTCATCAGTTCTCTCCAGGCGGCTTCCTCTGTCAGACCTGATGTCCCATTCCCTATGCTCCTGCTGCACGATGAGCACTTTGTGAGCATACATCATGTCTGGTGTTCACAATGCAGGAACAGACAGCTGAGCGTGAACAGAAGATCAAAGACATGAGCATAATGCTGTACGAAGAAAAAGAAAAAGAAAAAGAAAAAGAAAAAGAAAAAGAAAAAGAAAAAGAAAAAGAAAAATCCCTCTGGTGCTGAAAAATAGCAGAATAAAAAAACAGCAAGATAAAGTTATATTTGCATTAGAGAGTGTTTTCTAATATATACTTAATTAGCTGCCGTTCAGGTGTATAATTAACTTGCTGCTGGGTGATATATGTTGGTTAAATAAACTCACTGTGTTTAAATTTTTCATTTTCCAGTAGGTCACTTTCTAGCACCTGCATCCACAGATCATACTCTCTCCTCTCTTAAGTGTCTATTTTAACCTGGAGATTTTGATGTTGCAGTTTTTTTATTCCTATGTGATTGCTGTTATGTGCTCAACTATCAGCTAAAATCAAATTCTGCCTGGGGCCCCGCAAAAGCTCAGGCCCAACTCTGCTTCATCTTTTTTCATTTAAGGTCTCTGCCAATTTCCTTTCCCTTCACTCTGAACTGAGGCAGAAAGATTTTTTAAAAAACAGGGACGCCAAAGCCAGACACCGTTACATGACTCATACGCGACGACAATTTTCCAAAAAAAAGAAACAAAAGGAAACGGTATTTCAGATTTGGACAGAACATCTGAACGTTTGGATAAGAATCAATGGGTATCTATAGCATCAATGATCGACGTTTCCTGTCTGATCAATAACATCAAGGACACTCTAAAAAGGATTAGCACTACAAATGGCATTAAAAAAACCTAATTTGCAAATTTACACATTGGATGTCAACACGGGGGACGAATAATCTGAGCTCACCTACAGGTAATAATCTGCTGCATGTTGCGTAATTAAATTAAAGAGGTTGCCTCCACTCAGCCACTCTTACATTTCTATGGATCTTGTATCTTGCAGGCTTTCGCAGAGTTTTTGGATTCAACAAAAATCTTTTCTCAGATTGCACAGACACTGAAACTCATTCCGTTCTCTCATCTGATGACATGTGGCTTCACCATCTGTTTCACACAGTCCCAGGCAAATAAAAACCAGTAGCCTCTAATAAAGTGGGTACTGTTCTGCAGACACAACATTAGGCTTTCTTCATGAACACTGTTGCGCAAATGGCTGCGACGGAAAGAGCTTCACGTTGCACTCGTGCATGCCTGTGCACGTGTATCAGCGCGTGTGTGTGTGTGTGTGTGCATTGAGAATGCGCAAAGAGATGGTTGTGAGAGGCGCGAACCAACATTCGCTCTTTCATTACTGTGTCTCTCTCCTAATGAAATAAGGCACAGTGGCTTCTGACTAATCAAAGCCAATTAGCGTTCCTGTGTGCTCACTGGCTGCGAGGGAAAGACTGATAACTCCCTCAACGCATCTCCTCTCTCCTTCAGGCCGGAGTCTGAAACGTTAATGCCCATGTGTGTAGGGCAGGAGCATTCATAATACAGTAATCACCTTAGACACAGATGCTTCACCTGCACTCACAGGCCAATATGTGGGACAGATTAATGCTTCAGTGACACAAAGTCCGCACTCAGTGACTCACATAACTGATTCACTGCAAATGCACAAGACTGAAGTGTTCAACATGACAGCTGAAATCCAGAAATTAATATGTTGTTGGCTAACAGCTTGGGGTTGACCGGGACGTTTCATCTTGACAGGAGGTGCACAGTTGGTGTGTGATAGACAGACAGGTCTTCAGGTTTTTGTTTGTTTTTGCAGGCCTTTATACGACTGCTACAGACTGGAAGTTTCTTAAAAATACAATCATCACCGTTTACACACATGTACTGTATATATATATGCATATATCTATATATATATATCTATTTATATTATATTATATTATAAATTATAACCCTTAATATTTAAAGTTTCATTCCTTTTCTTTTCTCAGTATATCGCACATATTACATTGACTGTAAGTGAAACCCTGTCTCTCTGCTTGATTCATATGCAGTGTGTGTGTCACTTTCCCTCCCAGCTGTCCCTCATGTTGCTGCACCTATCAGAGGGGAAAACAGCGCTGCCCATATAAGACCCAGGTATCAGTAAATGTCACAGCTGGTGGCTAATCCAACACGGTAAATGTCATCTAAACCTTGCCACAAATTCAAGCGCACCCCCACACCATCTGATTGAGGCACTGGAGGAAAAAAAACAAAAAAACGCGGTTTCTGTTGATTGACAGACGACAAAAGGCGATCAGCGGTGCCTCTGGTCACTGCGGTGAGGGTAGAAAACAACATGTTGGTTTCTCGGAACACAGTGCAGGCATGCATTAAACACCTCGCCTCTCGACAGGCAGAGTGAGATGATGGTGTGAGCGATGGCGATGGAGAGGTGGAGCACTTAGAGAAGAGGTGAGAGAGGGGGAATATGCAAAGCAGGGGAGGGTTTTTTTTTTGCAGCAAAGCTTTTGTCAAGAATAAAACTGCTTTGTGTTCAGGGACTGGAAATTATTCTTTAATACACGCATTTTCTTAAAAACCACCTCACTGGCTCCAAATTAATGATCGCCCACTGGGATCAGTCTGCATCCACAACAACGTCGAAACACTGCCAACAATACATCGCCATTTACCCGTCTTTCCTGCAGTGAGGCATGTATGGAGGAATAGTTTAATGGTCCTTGTCTACAGAAGGTCTAAAGCTTTCAGACCGAGCGCCACGACGCAGAGAGGAGGCAGGCTTTTGTTCCAAATCAGAGACAGCACCTGCGCTGCGTTCAATGCAACAACACTTTCATGTTCCCCCTCAGAGGGTGGACAAGGTTTCCCTCACTATGACACTATATACACTATACATACACTATATGACACTCACTATAAGTCTTTGCTCCCAATACTAGTATCCATAATGAAAATCTCTCTCATATTTAAATTCTGAAACACTTTACAGAAGTGTCAGTAATAAACTGAGTGCAATTTGTAACATTAAACCCCAGTTAAAAGATTATATCATAAAAACAGGAAATGTGTAGTAAACAGATATAGGGAAATGCTGTTTACAACTTGATACAGATTTGGCAGTATCAGTACATTACATACAAGTGTTCAAACATACTATTCGACTAATTGGAAATAAACGTACGTCACATTATTGCCACCACTCAGTTTCAGCCATAGACACAGAACAGCAGCACGATGGACAGAATGGTTGGATGGGAAGAATGAACAAACGCAGTGGAGAAATGATTGATTTCTGTTGTGATGGAGTGAGTCATTATGGTGACGGCAGACGCTCATATTTTCTTTTTAAGTCTCAGAGGGGTGTGAAGTCCTGTTCAAAGATAAAGTGGGAAAGCAAATTATGGAGGAATAATGCAGTGACAAAGCCTGACTGGGGGGAAAAAAGTGGTAGTGTTTGATTGACATGCAAATGAAAAAAATGCATTATTGCAGCATTAAAATGGACAAAGATCCCACCATATTATGCTGCTGAGAGTCCAAGATGAATTCTTGATGGGTTTGCAGTTTGTGATGTACTGATTTAGCTCAGTACAATGAGTCATAATTGTGCCTCATCATTGGCACGGGATTTCAGATAAAGGTGGGAATGACAAACGCTGAATGAAATTGTTGAGCCGAGTGTTTACCCATCACACACACACACATGCTGTTAACATGTCAGTACCCACCAGCATAATGATGAAGGTGCTCCACCTCATATCACGCAGCAACCCCCGCAACGCACACACACATACACACACACATACACACGCGCCTCATCAACGTTGAAAACACTGCCAAACACTTGTTAGGTGTAAAAATAGAAAGTGTTGATTTATAAAGTAGCAGGTGCAGAAAGGAGTGAGAGGAAACAACTGCAGGAGGGGTGACACACTCTGATGTTCTTCCTTGTTCACGAGCTCAAAGAAAGTCAATTTTACTAAAACCACTTAGAATCAATATCACAGGGGGGTGGGGTGGGGGTGGGGGGTTAAGATCAGTATGGTTTACGGAACGCTCTGGAGACTCTGGATCTGGGTGAAGTGCCTGGATGTATAGAAGGAGCAGCAATCTAGATCCAAGACCATGTGACTTTTTTTAATGAATAAATCCTCTGTGTGAGCAGGATGTGACACCTGATTGGTGTGATCACTGATCACTCTCACACTGTGTGTGTGTGTGTGTGTGTGTGTGTGTGTGTGTGTGTGTGTGTGTGTGTGTGTGTGTGTGTGTGTGTGTGTGTGTGTTTGGCAGGAAAGTGAAAACTCCACTGAATAAGATAATCGACCCTATATAGCCTATAACGTTCAGCTGAATGTGGTCTATATTTAAAGGGAAGCCACAGTTATCGTTCTTGTCATGTGAAGGTTTTGTTCCTTATGAGCTCGTGCTGGATCTAAGTTCAGTCAGCTCACAGGCACGTGTCAAAACAGATGCACAGCCCAACATGAGGTGATGGCTGCAGCTTTGTAACAAACCTCCATGTAACCAACACTCATGTGGTGTGGTGTGGTGTGGTGTGAGTGCACGCTCACCTCTCTGCCTCACGCGCCGGGGCACGAGCAGCGTGAAGGTGTCGCAGGTGATGTTTGACGTCTCCAAGCTCCCGTTGGCGACGCCGCGATGGAGCGCGTCGGTCTGCGCTCCGACGCACTCGGCCGGTGGAGACGACTCGTTCAGCGCATAGAGAGCCATGTTTTCCCCCCTCACTCAGACTTTAAATCAGAGTTTCTCTCAGTTTCCGTCCGCGCATCCAGAAGTGTTCAAATCAGAGGACGCTGCATCCGGGCTCCATCTCTCCTCCGCCTGGAGAGCCGGGTAACTTATCGCTTCCCAATGTCCAGAGTGAAACATATAAATAATAAAAAAAAACTGAGCAAGATAAGTAGTTTACTTGTTTACGTGTCGCGTGCTTTCCGCTCTCACTCCGGATGCGTACCAGGCACGGTCACGCGCGCTCATCAGGGACCGGTGCGCACCAGGAGCGAGACGGAGCGCGGCGCGCTGCTGCGCCTTTGTGGAGAGAGTGACTGCGGATCAGAGCGGAGGACCAGTGTCATATATGGCCGACTGTGTGTGTGTGTGTGTGTGTGTGTGTGTGTGTGTGTGTGTGTGTGTGTGTGTGTGTGTGTGTGTGTGTGTGTGTGTGTGTGTGTGTGTGTGTGTGTGTGTGTGTGTGTGTGTGTAAGCGGAAACTCGCCATCATTGTTGGACAGCTAAATGCCAAAAATACTGATTACAAGTATTGTAATCTATATTCAACTTGTGCCACTTGTGACTGAAAATAACATGATCACACATTGTGATCATTATTTTTCTTCTTTTTATCAATAAAAGGACTCAACAATGGAACATTTGAATTATTCTTATATGTGCTGGCTGTTTAGGAAGCTGCCTCCTCTAGATTTCATCCATGTAAACTGGGCGTATCCTTGTTTTGGACCAAAATTATAACCTTCAAAACAAGAAGATCTTCAGGGGTTCATCCTTCACAATAAATTTCACTTTCATCTATTCTGCCTGCTCGCTTTGGAATTAATTTTTTACTAAACATCCATCACATTTGTCACAAGACTCCTTCAAGAGACACGCACTTGGAGTCCTTCCCTCCACTACTAAAGACATTCAACAATTTATGTGGGTCAATAACATCTGTCCTTCATCGTAACTTCACTATTAGATGCAGGAAACTTGAGGCATAAAGTCAGCAGTCATATGTGGTCGTGTTTTGAAACAGGTAACAAGTTCGCTGATATGACTTTGGTCAAATGGAGAATTCTCTGGTCATACAGTGAATAAGAGATGCCACATAGACACTGGTCTACATAGGCACTGGTTTTCAATTATATACAGGGGGTCCTCGAGTTACGACGAAGATCCGTTCCTGAGAATGTGTCGTAACCGAATTTCGACGTAAGTCGGAACATACATTCATTTGTAAGGTAGATACTAAGTTGTGCCACCAGATGTCGCTATAACACCACCCTACAATAAGAGTTTACTGTCCATTTCACATCAGTAAACACAACGCAGAGTAGCCTAGCTGTGCTGTGGAGGTGTTGGAGAGCCGGCACCAACTAGTTCCCGTGCGAAAGTCTGTACGTATTTACGGGGCAAACCGCTTAAGCTGAAACAAGGAAGTTCATGGGAGATGTGTCGTAACCACGAAAACGTCGTATCTCGAGACCGTCGTAACTCGAGGACCCCCTGTATATATATATTTTTGTCATTATAGTTTTATTCTTCAGCCTTTAAAAATGTTTTTAAAAAGACAGATAGTGTCTGCTGGTCAGTTTCCTGAGGTCAGTGTCGTTGAATTGCTTTTCGGATTGGAAAAATCATTTTGTGTCGCAATCATCCTCATCTATTTTTATCCAAGAGTCATAAATCAGTGTCATGTTGTCGCCAGGTTGACCAGGTGCAGCGCTGTGCTTTACTGAACCAGGTGACACACATGTGCCTTGGGCCTGGACAGGTTATGTGCTTGTTTGTGTCTTTTGTGCCACCTGCACGTTTGCCAGGTTCAAATGTCTCTCTCCCGTCGGAGGCATGTTATTGCTGTGGAGAGGTGGGGCTGTGTGGCCTCTAAACGCACAAACGACTCCCACCAAATGGCTCCCATTATTTCAAGCGTCTCACCTCTAATCTCTCTCTCGCTCTAATTAGCCGGCGCGGGCAGGTCCTGTCCACAGCCTCTTACCCCACATAAACAAGCCATGTGAGGATGCCAATCAAGATGAAGAGAGAGCCTAGTGCTCCCTGTTGGTAACAGTAATCACACACTGACAAGACTTGTTGATTACTGATGCTCCACTGCTGATGAAGACAGGCTGGAGATAATCACTCATGGGGGAGGATGTTAAAGCTCATGCCTGTACCCTCTGGTGCAACAGTATGTACATACTTTGCTGCCACGCTGAGGTCATGCACCGGATCAGGTAAACACTGGAGCCACTGGAGAATTCGCCGAGCCAGGCGGGCGGCGTCATGGAAATACTTTTCTTTGGGCAAACACAAAGCGATGACGGAGGGTAATGGGAGGCGAACGCATCAGTGCTAAGCCGAGCTGAAGAAGATTCCCGTCTCCCTCCACTCGCTCCACCTCTCCCCAGTGGCTCCTGGACCCCCGTTATCGATTGCGCAAACACGGCTCTAGCCTGGAAGTGGGTGTGTGGCTGGGGGATAGGTAGTGTTTGTGTGTAGTGTAATGGGGGTCTTCAGAGCATCAGTAGTCACACAGGGTACATACCTGTATTAGAGCGAGTGTGTCTCCGCGCCTGGAGTGACGTCCACTGTCTACATCATCAGACACAAAATAAAATGTTGCATTAGTGCCAAACAAACAACTCACCTAACAAACAATATGCAGTACTTTCTACTAAGGGAAGATCAGGATGCATGGGAAAAGCACTTGAAATCTCTCTTCACTGGATGAACATCTAAGCTTTAACAGCAGCCACATCCTTGTTTTGACTTTATTTTGACTTTGTCTACTTAATGTCAAAGTTATTTGTATTCCAATTGGGCCCAAAACAGATTTTTATAGCTGTATGGTTTAATAGCATTACTCCCCAGAGTCTGTGTCAAAAGAAGGTTAACACAAGAACTGTGTTTTAATAAACAGACACATAAAAAGCCTGGTGGTAGAAATGAGTACAGCAAAGAATCAACTTTTACTATATGCATGTATGTTTTTGCTTGGCTTTAATGGATTTGTGTCACCTTTGTCCCATGCTGAAGACAGCAGTGTCATAATAAGTCTGTCATTAGCAGAGGACTCTCCCATAAAGAAACAGTAACCAGTAATAAAACTGGATGACTAAACTTCACCTGAGCTCAACCTGAACTTTGTGAACCTCATGGACGTTGTTTTGAAAATAAATGCCCATTGAGTCCAGGACAGGGTCATTGATGTATGGAAGAGGATTAGGGAATTCTGACTCACAACTCAGAATTACTTTAAAGTCTGAGTTTTGAAGTCAGAATTCCAATAAAGAGAAAAAAGTCAGAATTCTGACTTTAAAGTCAGTCTTGCATCAGTCTGACCTCCAGTCTGAGCAGTGTTTACTACTTCAATTGCTGATTGCCACTTGTGTTGTCTACCCGTGACCTCCACTACTTCCAGGTCCCATCTTTCAGATTGCACAGTAACATTGCCTCCTCAGCCATACGTCACAGAGAACACTGTTAAATAACTCATCCTTTAGACTTACCTTTGAACCGTCAAAGTCCCTGCAGCGAGGGGGAGTGAAGGTGGGGAGGAGGTAGGAGGACAGGTTGTAGATACGGAATAACTAAGCAGTGCTGAGATGAGCTCCTCCTTTTGAGTGGGCTGCAGAGAAGATACGAGCTGGTGAGTTTGATTTCTCCGATGTATGGTGGTTTACTATGTTATGTGATTTCAACCCAAACATTTATGGAATATATAAAGCAAAAATCTATTTCAAGGACAATTTCAAAATCTGTACGCAAGAGTTGAAAAAAAAGAAATAATGACTGTGACACAATGAACTGGAGAAGAAGCTGTAAAAAAAATACTTGATTCTTTTTTCTAATCTTTGCCAAATTTCTTCTCGTTTATATATCTTACATATTTTTAAGTTCATTTGTAATGGAAATTTGTTGTGTGCTATTGAAATAACATATTGATGCAATATCGAGGAGAGAACTCGGTGAGAACTATACGACACCAGCAGAACATAGATTTTATTCAGTCCAGCCGTGAGCTCAAACACATTAGTTGATATTCATTTGTTATCTTCTGATATGGACATTACACTTTAATCAGATTCAAATTACTTACTGTGGAATTCAAAGTCCACGCTGCCAAGCTGAGAGTCATCAACACCGTCAGCTGTCCCTGCTTAACCATTAACAGCCAATGCACTGCTGACATGGAAGATTAACTTTGCATCGGGAGCTATCAGCATTTCTTTTAGTCCAGGGTGACAGCAGTGAAAGGGAGAGACAGAGGACAGACCATGAAGGTTAGAGAATAAATGCAGCAGCTCCTTCAATGCAGGGTTACAATGTGAAAACCAAAAAAACATATGTCTGTCTGCTGTTTATCAAGCACAATCTAAAAACACCAAGAAAGCTACGTCACACACGTTAGGCCATTCTTCTTTTTATAGCTCTATAATGATTCACACTAACATGACAGCAACTGAGATGAATATTATGGAGTTTGGAGAGAGTAATGTTTGAACCTCAGTTAAAAAAAAAAGAAAAAAGAAAAGGTCTTAGGATTTACCACATTTTATGTGAGTCATTAAAAGATACAACTTGTGACTTGCTGTGTGTGTTTGTGTGTGTGTGTGTGTGTGTGTGTGTGTGTGTGTGTGTGTGTGTGTGTGTGTGTGGTCATAAAACTCTCCTCCTTGACAGATTCATGGCTGGGTACAGGCCAAAGGTGATTTCTCTAACCAAGAGGCCGGGTCAGACATTCGGCTTCTACCTGAGGGTGGAACATAATGAGGAGGGTCACCTGGTTCGCTGTCTGGAAATGGGAGGTCCAGCTGAGCTGGCTGGCATGAAAGATGGAGACCGCATCATCCGGGTCAACCAAACCTTTACGGATGGACTGCCCCATTCAGCGGTGAGCGGGATGTGAAATACGGGGAGGGGTGCATCAATTAAATTAAATCAATGATCTCTCATTTATAAAAAGGTGGAATAATCCTGTGCAAAGCATCTGGCCTCAGCCGCTTGTTTGTTTTCTTGGATCAGGTCGTGGACCTGGTGAGAACCAGTGGAGCCACGGTTACGTTCCACATCCTGGATGAAGCCTCCTACAAACAAGCGAAAGCACAGGGAGTAGACTTGGCCACGCCCCAGAACAAACCGGTTGCCAATGGTGTGACTAAAGAGGCACCAAAACCAAGACTCTGCTACTTGTTAAAGTCCAGCACCGGCTACGGGTTTTCTCTGCGCTCAGTCAGAGGTAAGCTCAGGAGCCGGGGTTAGAGAATTACACAACTGATGACAAAACTACAGCAACTACACAAATAAGTCTACCTCTGCAGATAATAAAAGAGAAAAATCTGTAACTCCACCTTTACAAAAGAGCTCTGTCTTCAGGTGTCTCCTCAAATACTCATCTCTTCTACAGAGCGTATGAACATAAACTCTCTGACAACTCGCTGGAATGCAGCAGAAACATATTGTAGCTAATACAAATTTTATGTCAGTGTTGTTTGGTTTGAAGAAAAAAACAAGTCAAGCGTTCATACATAAATTCATAGAGCAATCAACGATAGCCTTGCACATATGTATTGTACAAAGAATCCTTATTGATTCTTATGTGGCAAAATCCTAGCACATTTTACCCACAATGCAACTCATCTGTCAATAACTGGGTCGGAGATTTGGACGTTATGTAGCAGTAGCAGTTAATGTCTTTGAGCCAAATCTTTTCTTATTTATGGTTCAAAACTAATTATCAAAGACTATAAGAGAGGTACCTTACCTTAAAGAGGTATAATTATGGTTTTAGCAGATTGAAGATAACTTACCTTATAGTCTTACCTGAAATACCTTCATGTCTTCATTTGTTTTGTTTTGTTTGTTTTTTTTTTGGTCATATCTTCTGTAACATCTTTAGGTCAGCCGGGTGTGTTCATGACAGAGGTTATCTCTGGATGTGTGGCAGAGAGAGCCGGGGTCAAAGACAACGACCGTGTGTTGGAAATCAATGGCGAGAGCATTGAAGGCTTCACACACGAGCAGTCGGTGGACAAGCTGAGGCAGGCAGGGGGCAGCGTGATGTTTCTCTTAGCTGACGAGGAAACAGACAGGTACTATCAGAACAAGGGTGTGAAGATAGAGGCATGTTTGGCTACGGCTAAATACCTCCCTCACAAGCCACGCGTCATCAGAATGACCAAAGGTGCTGATGGATACGGCTTCTTACTCCGGGAAGAGTCCAACCAATCAGGCAAGGCCAATATAAAATATTTACATTTTTGTATGATTTTTATCATAAAATTATCTAAATGATGTAATCTTGCTTATTAACAACATACAGGACACTTGATCAAGGATATAGACAGAGGCAGCCCAGCAGAGAGAGCAGGTCTGAAGGAGCTGGACAGGCTGGTGGCTGTGGACGGTTGGGAGGTGGACAACTGCAGCCATGAGCAGGTGGTGGACAGGATCAGGATGGGTGGAAACAAATGCTGCCTCCTGGTGGTGGACAGAGACACAGATCGGATGTACAAGCAGGTGAGAAAGTGAAATACTGTACTGTACATCCTGCAGACAGTCATTACAGTGTTGTCCACGTTGTGTCCCTCACAGGGGAACGCGTCGCCCATGCTGTTCTGGGAGGAGACGAAGGATTCAAATTCACCACCCAGTTACACAGAGGCCATCAACTTACCTGCCCCTGTTCTCCAACCACCAACACCTGTTCAAGAGAGCGAAGAGCTCAAGCCCAAGCTTTGCAGGATGGAGAAAACGTCAGCCGGATATGGCTTCCGCCTTAATGGCATCGATGGAGTACATGGACAGTACATCAAGGAGGTGAGGCCTCGGAGAACGTCCATTATTTGATCATTCCCATTCCAAATCCAAGGAGTAAGACGCGCTGTGTTCCAGGTGGTGAAGGGTGGAGCGGCTGACGTGGCAGGCCTGGAGGACGATGACGTCGTGGTGGAGGTGAACGGGGTGAACGTGGAACGGAGCAGCCACAGCGAGGTGGTGGAAATTATCCGCAACAGTGGCAGCTCTCTGGAGATGCTGGTGGTTAAAGGGAGCGTCTACGACGACCAGGTCAAAGGTAAAGGAGTGGCCATCACACGCCCGCCGCTTGAGGAAACGTCCTATGTTCAGGTTCACACTGCAAACGCCGCAGCGAGCATCAAGGAGGAGGAGAGTCATTATGAGGGCGTCAGACCTGAGACACCAACTGATGAGGCAAGAGAGAGGGTGAGTGATCTTTTTTTTTTAAATAATCACAATTGGTCTGTGGAATTGTGAAATAAAAGCTGACATTGAATCATAATTTTATTGTCTCTTCATTTTAGGTCTCATCAGTGTCATCAGCTTTATCTCAACTCAGTATCGATGAGAGATTGTGAGAAGTCACCTTGAGGAAACGCTCCCTGATTTGGCCTTTGACATTTTAACACTGATTCGTTGTGCTTTTTTTTTCCAAATCAGCTCTGTGAACTGAAGTTATTACAATTAATGACGCAGATGAGACAATGGACAAAAACAGAACAAGGACAATAAAGACTTAAAATTCTTAAAAATGACAAATATGCACCACATCTTTGAATCATATGAGAATAGCTGCATCAGCTGTATGAAAGAGACAAGTACACAAACTTGTGAGAACTTCTGAGACTGCACAATGATTAGTCATATCTATCTCATACTCCAGATTACCATTACCAAAATAAAGAGAAAAACATTCAGCTAACACTAACAATGTCGCCAGAAAATGTGACATTTTCTCTATTTAAAAAATGCTGCCTTTATTTATGATCTAAAAAATAAACTTTGTTGTTCCTGTTTCTGACAAGAAATGAGCGAGAATGTACACAAACACAAATAAACGTGTTCCATCGCCGTTTACTTTACTTACTGTTTTTGCTCCAAACTGACATTTCTGTGAAAGTAACAGTTACAGAGCATGTGTGACATCTTTTTTTTTTCATGAAATCAGTTTACACCTCAGTGGAAGTAAAGCGAGGATGTGCCATGATCAGTACAGCTCCAGTGTGTTCACACAGAATGAAAGAAAAGGAACATTCTACCAAAAGAGTGGAAATGCTGAGAGACGAGAGGACAGTGTTTACATTTGGGAGTAAAATTTAATTCCTTTCAAAGCTGTTTGTCGATGTGTTCCAGTCGTTCCACCATCTCTTGTATCCAACAATCAGCCATTCCTGATTCAGGAATAGTCAGTCCAGAGACATGTCATATAAAAAAATATCTGGAATTACCTAAATTCCAGATTAAAGCCCTGTGGACTGGGAGAGTCATATAAAAGAGAAAGAAGATGCTCTGTGAAGGCTCAAAGGGTCATGTGCTTCTCTGGTGCCTGCTTGTGGGCAAGATAAAGAAAGAGGATGCTGGACAGGGCGCTGACCAGGAAGATGACATCAAACCAGCGGTGGTAGAAGTTGAACTGCAGCTCTCCCAAAACCTCGCTCACGATGGAGCGATACTCCAGAGGCATGCTCATGCGCATCAGCAGTACAGATGATACAAAATACATCCCCTATGAATGAAAGACACACAAAGTTTTCTGATTTATCGGTGGCTTGTTGGCCATGCTCTGTTATAAGACAACTGTAATGCAAACACACTCACCATTATCTGAGCAAGGACAAGCACGATGACATTGGATGACTTGCTGCTTGATATTGCATAGAAGAACTAAAAATTTTCAGGAAACGTTAACAGACATAGTAAAACA
>JAFBJQ010000240.1:267511-512865 GCA_016785345.1 Trinectes maculatus
TTTCAGATTAAATATCCCTGACATCTGATGCAGTTTAAACTCATCACTAAATAATAAGTTTTACCTTGGTGAGGGTGATGAGTAAGCCACGTATAGATGTAACAATTATTATGCCAACCAGGATGAAAGAGATGTGTTGAGACCAAAATTTAACCTGTGACAGGGACAAAGAAAACAAAGGCAAACAAAAAGAAAAGCAATGGAGAAGGAAATTAAGATACTGAAAATGCATGGCAGCTTTGATTTTACACTCATTATTTATTTAATAAATGTAATGTCATGCTCTAAATGTGAGCTGTAGGAATTTAATCAAACAATTTGTTGAGGTGACAAAAGATTAAAAATTATCACGACTAAGTTCACTACAGAGAAGGCAGGCACAGAGAGATGATAATATGCAGGAAATTATCTTTACAGGGGGTCACACTGTATGAAACTACTTTCTGCAAGTAGGTGTGTGTGTGTGTGTTTGAGTGTGTGTGTGTGTGTGTGTGTCTTACATCAAACTGGATACCCAAGTAATTCACCGTAATTTCAATACCCCTCGTCACAGGATCAGTCTTCCCTACTCGGTCAAACACAATGTTTATTGTGGCCTGTGAGAGACAAGGCACGGATTTATCAGAATTAAAACCAAAAGCAAAACAGCAAGTAACTTTGGAAAAGGTTGTTGCTCTAAGAATATGTATGTATGCATGTCAGAGAAATGTGCATTTCTAGAAAACCAGTGTGAATGATCTCACCATGAAGATTTTCCAAACACAATAGATGGAAAAGAAGTAGCCGAGGAAGTTGAAGTATTTCCCCTGGAATGTTTTTGAGTACTCAATTCGCTCCTAAAGATAAGGAAGGGTGGTGTCATAGCATCAGCACATCATTTATTATATGGACGTAGATATATGTGTCGGATGACAGTAAGTAAAACGGATAATATTCTTAGAACAGCCCTGTTTTATTACAGAATGTAATCAGGCTCTGACAAGTAACAACCTCTGTGTCTTAACCACTCTAATCAAGAACCATTTAAAAATAAGTCTTGATTAGAGTGGTTTTGTATTGGCCTTATGCCTATTTTGCTTGTCTACATCCGTCATTCAGTTTTTTGCTCCAGAGTAGAATGGAAAACGTGTGAGCACATGTGTTACCTTCGTAGCTTGCAGATCCACAGTCTCCAGGAAGAGTTGTCGACTGAGCTCTTCCAGAGCATCCACTTCCTGTTGGATGAGGGACAGGTCTGGAGGGCAGTTAGTTAAGGCTGGTTAATACCTAGTTTTTCCTTCTGCTATTATATTAAAAAACAATTTGAAAGGATACTTTCGCTGCCAGTTTGGGGAGAGGTAACGCTTTTGATCATGCCCCAAAACCCTGTCTGTTTGTTCTGGTCTTCTCCACGCTGGTACATCTGTCTTCTTGTCATAGCGATTCTACAAACAAGAAACGCACACTGTTTAAACACTTTACACACTGTAATAGCACCTTTACAAAAAGTACAGATTTTCGCTCACCGTTTCTTTTTGCTGACAATCATGTCCATAGTTTGGAGGAGCCGTCTCTCCAGAGCAAGGATATCGCTGTCTGTTACATTTCTGTGCACATAACAATAGCAAGCACATACATTTTCAATCAGAGACGCAGTACAGGAATAGATATAGTATAGGGCTCTCACAATAAAAACTGCAGTAAGGCAACTGCCACTTCTCAGTGCTGCTGGTTTAACTCTTCAGACTGTCTCAATTGAATGTTAACAACCTCAGTTTGCTCTAGTCCTCAACTAGTCCTGCCTATTATCTTAGAGAGGATTAGTTTAGAAGCACTTGGCAGGCTGTAAAGAAAGGTCCTTTGTCTCATATAGACACTTGTTAGCACCCTCCTCTTGTCTGACATGCACATGTACAAAAGGTACAAAAGAAATTAAGTGTGGTATCTATGGAAATCCTCTATGTCATGGAATTTAACAAAAAATTGTCTTGGACTTGGACGTAACCATAGGCCATATCAAAGGCATCTCATCAAATTCCTATTATAAAAAATACCATCAACTACGAGACAAAAGAACCAAAGTGGGACACACTCTTAAAGCACTGCTATGTTCTGAAGTGTAGTGCAGCACAAAAGCAAAGGAAAATCAGTAAAGTTCAGATAGACAATATACAATAATCACCAAAAAATAATATTCATTTATATGGTATTTAAACCACGATAAATTAAGTGATTTGCAAAACATCCCTTCACCAGGACACACACATTTGAGAATAACAATTTTTGACACATAATCAGATGCAGATTGACAAGCAGTGAGAAACAGCAGCTGAGGGTAATGTCAGAGAATAAGCACAGCTGAGCTTACCTGAGGAAATAGGACATGTACGTGTATGGGCAGTTGACAGCACCAAACCCAGACAGCAGAGCCATGAGTGTGACTCCAATCACCCCTACACGACTGATGAGCTGCTCAATGGACAAGATGCCTAAACACAAAAACACAGTGAAAACAGCACCACTGTTTTTACTTGGCTTTTTCAACCCTCTCACTTTGTCGTTTGAGTACAGTAAGTTAAGTCACTAAAGTATTTTCAGTTAATATTTGTCATTTAAATTGACCTCTATTTAGTTATTCTTGAGCCTGTGACACATGGAGACATCATCAGTGTGATGAATAAAATAAACATCTGACATGTTTTAACTGGCTTCTTTATTGTGCTCCAACAAAATAGAACTATTTGTCTGATTTGTTCAAGTTAAGATAAGTAATTTAAGTGATTTGTAAAGGAAAGGAGAAGGATGCACAGTTACCATGTTTTGGACTGAGGATAGGAAATGGGTCCCCCAACTTCCAGAAGAAATACATGAAGGTAAACCACACCATACAGGCAAAAAGAAGCCTCTGTCTCTGCACTACAAAGACACATAGCAAATAGTTTACTGTGAAATGTGTCAAACAAAAGCTTTCCGACAGCATCAGACATTTTTGTTAGAGTATTTAAATTTCAATAGTTATAAGTAACTTTACTTACACAGACGTATGTTGCTGACAACGAAGTATCCAATGTAGAAAGGCACCACAAAGATTAGAACCAGCAGAATTACATACAGATTCAGTTTCCAGTGGAAATACCTGGAACTGTGGCAGGACATAAGGGATAAAATTCCTTGTCAGAGCTCATTAGCAAAAAAAAAACATTGTTTATTTCATTAAACATGTACTTACCTACTACTTAAGGCACCCAAAATCTCAAAGATGATGAGCTCAAACATAGTACACGAAAAAGCAAATGTGATAGAGAAAACAACTTGAACAACATACTGTCGCACCTGACAAAAAAAGAGCAGAAAGTAGAGATCATCATCATTGCATATACAGAAGCTGATCAAGACTTACAGTTAAAATTGTGCACAATTATACTGTACCTCATAGTCTTTGAACAGCTGCCGCATAAAGAATAACCACCCAAAACCAAAGAACAGCACCTGTCATAGATTAAAATGGAAATAATTCGAGGACGAAGTGTGTATAATGAAAAACTACAAAACATACAAAGACAAAGACAAGGACGTACAAAAACAGACATATTATATCCATTGTCAGAATAGCTACCAAATTTTGCAGATGCAATAAAAAGAAAATGTCTGGACACTCATTGCAAATCAGTTTATACTATAGTTTGCACAGGTGTTCCTGTTTACACTGACAATGACTATATTCAATGCAAGAGTCCAATGCAAACAAATATCTGTGTTCACCTCTGTACTTTTCCTATTGGTTGGTATGGCTACCGTCTAAATATAAAAGTAAGCATAAAACTGTTAACTGAGTAATGAGAAATTTATTTACTAATAAACAGTGCTATGCTAACATGTATGAACACACACCGCTAGCTAGATAACGTTAATAAAAACAACGATAGTTAGCATCCTCTGGGTTTTCTACTCCAAAGCAAGACATATTTGTTATGTCTGTGTGATACAGTCAGAGAATATTACCTGTGAGGTGAACATGATGACTGAGTCCAGCAGGAACGACATATTTACTGCAGGGAAAAAAACCTTTACCAAGTCAAAATTCACTGTACAGCTGAAGAGGGGTCGAGGACAGTTTACTTCATGCTGACAGAAGAGACGATGAGATCTGAGAAGTCTGAAACGACTTTCTAGTTACTAATTAGCTCATTTTGGTGCAGCTGTCAAGTCGGCCCGTGTACAATCTTGTGTGCGTCATCGAGACGAGTCCGACGAACACTCTTCCGTCGCGAAACTGTGACGTATCGTGACGCGCACAGTGTTTTTTTTCCCAGCAAAGGCGTCCTTGGAGGATTTTCATTGTTATTAAGAAGATAAGGAAAATGAAAAAATAAATTAAATTCAAACAACTGAATGAATAAATAAAAACAAATAAATAAAAGATTGCAATTAAAAAAATAATTCAAAACCATGAGACACTGAATGAATTTGCCTATCTGGTTTCATATCAATGTAGTTATTTATGGGGGAAAAAATGGTTTTAAATGTTTTAAATATTTAATATTTAATCCATGCTTAATTTTCAATAATGACGATAACTGCAACAAAATTGAAAAAAAAGACCTCCATCTACCAAACAAGACAATGTGCAGCGTTTGACGCTAGAGGGCGCTGTCAGCCGACGACATGCTGTGCGGCTTTGCCTGTATATCAGAGCTCCCCTCCATCCAGTGAAGAGAAGTTTGGAGCTGGTGTTCATTGTGCCCGTGCTGTTGCGCAGAATAGAAAACAGTCGGATGAGTAAAAATAGCTTTTACTGGGGTGATGTTTCAGAAGACTGGTGGATCATAGGCTGGACAGCATGGTGCAGAAGTAGATCATGTACAACGGCTGGCTTGAAACTTTTGCACTTTTGCCCACAGGACACAAGTAGAGGTGAGTCTCCTGAACGGTTTATTATGACACTGTGGATCTTAAAAAATATACATTTATATACATAAATGAATAATTCAGCTGTTTCCTGTACTCTTGACTTTAGTGAATAATAGAGCTTACGTATGACAATTACATATATGTAATTATATATAGTATGGATGTTGTAGAAAATACATTTGCATTGCATCTCACTGAGCTATTTTCTCACCATGGAATTAAACGCGTTGAAAGCAGCGTGTGGCAACAGTAGCTGATCCTGCTCTGCGAGTTGGGGAAATGGGGTTCGCTCAGCTCCTTATGCTGGATGCCTTGGTGCATAAATTATAGGACAGTCTGAGTTGAGCTGACAAATGATAAACCGATTCTCCAAATCAGAACACCACTCATCCATCTGAAGAAGAAGATGATGATCCAGGCTTCCTGTTGGACAGGTCTCCAGGTGTGTGTGACCCTGCTGCTGGTGGGAAGAGTGCAGGGTGAGTATGTCAGGCTGAGAAGATGCGTTAAAACGTCTTGACGATGTCATGGTACATGGAAACTGGGGTATTTTTTTATGTATAGTATGTAATTGAACTTAGGGTGGATGTATCAGGCAGGGTACAAGCACCAGCTCACCTGGAAGCTCCAGTGGAGAAGCCCTTCACTCTGACCTGCAGCGTTTCAAGGGAACGAGGAGAGTCCATCAGGCAGGTGCTTTGGTTGGATGTGAAGAACCAGACCCTGCTGAGCTACCAGCCGGGTCACAGAGACAGTGTGAGTGGACAGCAGCACGTGGAGCTGGCTTCCTCGCCAAAGGACACCTCGGCCATCACCCTCCGCAGGGTGGGCTTCCGCGATGAAGGCTGCTACACGTGCATCTTTGACATGAATCCCTCTGGTTCAAAGCAGGGTTACACTTGCCTCACTGTTACCTGTGAGTACATCAGCTAACTTGTTTTGATTTTAATGTATATACATACATCTGTCTAATTTGACCAAAATGAATCTATCGATCAAAAGAAATTGGGATCCGAGTGTAGGGTGGAGGACGTCTGTGGATATGTGTGTATGTGTATTTAATAATAGGATACACAAATGGTTATATAGTGAACAAGCACATACTACATGATATTACTGGCACTGGGCCGTTGTAGAAACATTTGAAAAGATGAAGATCTGTCTTCAAAAACAGTATAAAATGTAAAGTCAAGTTTAAAAAAACGACTTTTCAGCCTCTGATGCAGGAAAAGGAAGTTACTCTACAGTTGTGAAAATCAACATTCCCCAGGTGATGAGCCTGGATGCTCAGATACACTGCGTCTTATGTTTGATATTAAATCAGCACCATCCTGGTACGTTTTGAATCAAAGATATAAGTGTTTTTAGTGCCAATAGCAATAGAAGTAAATAATCACAAGGCAATAAATGTAATTATTCATTCGCCTTTGTTGTTGACTTGACCTGGACGAAATCTTGGTTGCCCGTTTTTTGCTCCCACCATCATAACTAAACAAAACCCATTCTCCAATAAACTCCAGGGATCGGCTCTGCTCGCTACAATATCAATCTGCACTGGGGATTTACTGAGCAAATATGTCTATACAGATTTTCATAGCTACTCCTTAGCTCTACATACAAGTTGAGGATCCCGTTGCGGCTCAGCCAGTCATATTAATAACGAGCTGGAGCACAGCGAGAGGGAGGGCTCATGCTACTAACCAGAAACAGCTGGTGCAAATTCCAGTGACTGGTTTCTGTTTGGGTGCCTCATATTTCTGAATGATTAACATCGTCCCTGTTTTTCACCCTCATTGTCTCCCCGTTCCCTTCTCGTCCATCATTCTTTCACCGGGTGGTGGCCTTTGTTTTATTCCCAGCACACATCACCGCCGACAGCAACAAGACGGCGGTGAGCGGCAAGAAGGCGTTCCTCACGTGCTCCTATGGTTTGCCTGAGAAGGTGGAGCAGGTCATTTGGAGATATACTCCCGCACTGGGGGACGCCACCGACGTGGCCTCCTTCGCCAAGCGCAGCGACCCCATGATTGAGCCAGCGTACCAGGGGAGGGTCTGGCTCAGTGCCTCCCTGTCTGAGAGCCAGCTCACCATCCAACCTGTCGCCATCCAGGACGAGGGCTGCTACACCTGCCTGTACGAGACCCAACGTGACAAACCAAAGAGCTCCACAGTTTGCCTCTCCACCTATGGTAAACAGATGCTCTCCCCAACCAGATATGACTAGTGATGCTTTCACGTTAGGTGTGACGTACACAAAAGGTCCACTACAAGAGATATAGTGGCTGGTTTGAAGAAAGACGAGGCAGATTTCCGTGTAAGAACAACAAGGGCGCCCTAACCCCTGGGACTTAGACAGGAATGTTGGTCTTTCCTTCCTCCTGGTTGTAGCCGCTCCGTGTTTTCATGTTACGGCAGCAAAGCTCGGCTCTCGGGCGATTTGTTAACACAAACACAGAGCAGTGTGTCCACGTGAAGAATGGGCCATTGGAGAGGAGAGCGACGGAGGCAGGGAGTGAGCTCCTGATGCATGACTGTCGCAGTGTTTGCGGCACACAGTGATTCCCTCTGTGCTTTGTGTCGCGGCGTTGTTGTGCCCGTTGGTTCTCCCACGTTTCTCCTGCGCCCCGTCTCTCACAGTCAGCCCCAACAACAGATGTGCTTCTGTGTGAAAACTGCACCGTGTAGTACAGTAGTGAAACCTTTTTTTTTCTTTTTTTTCTTTTTTTTTTGCTGGATGATGTCATTCCCTTTACTTTACTCTCACTCCCATATAATAATAAATAATCCGCCCTTTAGTTTACAGTTTTTTGTTTAATGGCTTCGACATCAAGGAAGATGATTCAAGTGTGAGGCCCAGATATATGTGACTGAAGGTGTCCCTGCCAACACAAATGTTCTTGGTTCCAGCATATCACATTCCTCGCTCAGCCCAGAGAACAGACAATTGAAAACAGCCACAGATTTGCTTATGGATCTTTTACGTGTGCAGGAATCCACATATCCCAACTGATCCAAAGGCTTCAAGGTTTTTCCCAGGTAGCAATTTACACGGACTCCTTTAAGATCTACGAACATCAGATCGGACTTTTGTGCGATTCGTAAATGAAATAATGTTGAACACTATTAATAATAACAACAGCAGTGTTTAAGTCCACCCCTGGGCGCACACACTTACGTCACGTCACAACAGATACAAAACAACTGGAGAGGAAAGAATATAATATAACACCATGGCAGTGCACTGTGTGTAAATGTGGACAAAGTTCTGGTGTTAATTGTAGGCCTTTGTCGTATTGCCAACAGTGCTGCCCAAACCCCAGGTGAGCTACAAGACCACTGCTCCAGGTGTGATCGAGGCCAACTGCACCGCAGTGTCACGGCCCCCGGCGGAGATCGTGTGGAACGTGGAGCGAGATAACCGCACCATGGGGCCCCCCCTGACCACACAGCACCCGCAGGGAGACGGAACGACTCTGGTCATCAGCACACTGACCGTCCAGTCGGGACTGCTAAAGGACGTGTCCGTCAAATGCCTGGTGCACCACAGAGGTCTCGAGTCACCGATCGCTGTCTCCATGAACACTAAAAGTGAGCTGACTCATCACTTTCACCTGTTTGGGCTGTTGAGCAGAGAGAACGCATCAACAGGAAGCAGTATCCAGATCAGCCCAGGCTGTACACAAACACAAATACCAACATATACATCTACCTGCTTCTAAACGCCACCTGTACATTTCTCCCTCATAGTTGGGACAGCGCTCACCATCCTGATCTCAGTCACCACGGTCGCAGCTCTGCTGGTCCTGTCCCTCTGCTTCTGCCTCTGGAAGTGTTTTCTGCGCAAAGAAGGTAAGTGTAGTGTGTGTGTGTGTGTGTGTGTGTGTGTTCCTAATGGGATTTGGCCACACAAATCCTTTTAGCCTTTTAGTAATGGATATACAAAAGATAGTTCTGAGAACATTGTTCCCATTCTCAGAAGTAAGGGAGAATGATCAAAGACAGTCTGAAGCAGCAGTGCTGACAGTGTCAGTGTGACAGTGTATTTTTTTACCTGCACTCTATCTGCACTTTTATCACACAGTAACTCACTGCTCCCCCTCTGTGCATTAAAGACATTCAGTCTCTCCTGCTCTCCTCATGCCTTTCTTTTTAGTGGATTAGTGCTTCAGGAAACGCCCAGAGCCGGAAAAGAAAAGGCACTGCTTCCCAGACCCGACACCGCCGACATCTTTTCCTGTATCGTCACCATCACCATCGTCATCCTGGAAGAAGCTGAAGATGTTCTGACACACCTCTATAGGCATGTCCTGCACAATCCTGTATATGAGCACCGACTGTTCCGCCTTTGCATCTGACTGGGTGTTTTTTTTTTCTCTTTCATTTCATTCTGTGTAATTGATTCTTTAACAACTGGTCGTGTCACTTGATGGATTTTGCTGTTGCAACAGTCTTTGCGTCTTTGGCCCTTAAAAGAACAACATTTAATTTAATTTTATATGTTTCTGATTCAACAAATCCAATTTTTAAAAAAACACCAAAAACACACCAATGAGCCATATGATGCACCACTGACGTGGACATGGGCACATGTACTTAATTTATAGGTTAATCCTAAAGACGCTAAAGAATGCTGCTTCTGTATATTCTCACTATCGTGCTGGAAAAGCAACTATTAAGACTCCTGCCGTTTGACTAACATATGCTTAGAACTACAGTGCCCAGCTGTAGGAGATTATTTCGTGTTTTTTGTTATGCTGAAACCAATTTCAAAATTGATATAATATTTTTTAAAAATGTGTGCATCAGTTAATCTAAGTTATAGTATAATGCATTGGTGTATTAGGTATTTAATGGGGGTTTTGGCAGTAGGAAAAATATTGAATATAGAAATCCAAAAACAAAAACATAGCGAGAGAGAGAGACAGTGTGTGTGTGTGTGTGTGTAGAGGTCAAATTTCACGAACACGTAGCTCACATCAATTCCCCGAGGAAGAAATGCTGAAACCTTTCCTGTGCCTCTGAAAGGAATGTATGCCTTGTAGGCTGTAGTCCACATCTTGGAGTCTTACAAGTTCCTGCGGGTGATGAGGTGGAGTATGACCGATGGTAAAACTCATCCTGAAGACCAGCTCCTACTTATGTCGATGTGGACCCACATGCCTAAAATAATTATACTATAGTGATGCTTCTGGGGAATGCAGTGATTAGATATTTAAAGTTCATTATCAAAGCATATGATTTGAATCTGTTAGTTATTATTCACTTTATCAACAGAACGAAGTGCAAGTGATCAGTTAAGGAAAAGCGCATCAGTCACATTCCTTCCTCATTTATATCATCATACTCATATGAATTGTTTGGTTTTTTTTAGTTGCAGTATGTTGTCAGTATATGCATACAGCGCTGATTATGGAAAATGTAGTTTCAGATTATTAGAGTTGAAACAGTGTATTATGGCCAACTATGTAAACATGTGATGTAATAAATACAACAAACAAAGTAATAAAACATAATAACTTTTTGATTTAAAAAAAAAAATATTATCAACTCTTGACAGCCTTAAGCTTTTTCAGCTCGGCTACACTGGATTCAGAAAAACATAAAAGTCCTCTCTGGTTGGCCACACCTGGCTGCCAGATGCTGATTGTTCAAAGTCTTTTTCATCCTAAGCCAGACGAGTTATGATGGATCCTGCGGCGCAGAAAAACACAACACACATGTTGTGCACACATCCAGTCTGGGGCACTTGTCAGTTCTGTCCTGACGTATTCTCGTAAGCCCTCGTATATTATTAAATTTGTCCGTTATATTTTTGTCTGTTTGTTTGTCTGCCCCCTTGCTCTTCCCACATGAGCGCACTTTTTAACTTCCTACACACAAAACCAAAACCACACTGACAGGTCAGGTGACACATTTCCACCAGCAGTGGAGGTCTATGTGTGGGACAGGAAACATGACTATACTGTATGTGCTCATTATCTTTTCACATGCTTTTTATTATAACATTATTTTGCCAACATTTTTAAATCTCTCCAAATCATGAAAGTCAAATGAATGAAGACAGAAAAAGAGGTCAAACATAACGAGACATGAATCATGAAAATCAGCATCAGCTGGAACAAATGTGAGTCTGAGAGAACAAATCAAACGCTACCTTTTCTTTGTTGGAGCCAGTGCACCTCGTCTGTATCAATTAAAAACGCTAAATGATTGGATCGATGCATATTTTGTGTTTTCGTCTTGGTTTGCCGCTTCCTGCCGTGTACTCACTGGTATGTCGGGCTTATCGTGGTCGAGGACAGCGTACACTCCACTTTGACACACTCCACCTTTAACGACTGTGCTTGCCACAGACAGGTTGCTGCTGGTGATCAGAGAAGGTGGTGTTGCTGCAGTGGGTGGTGTTGCTGCAGGTGGGGGTGTTGCTGCAGTGGTTGGTGTTGCTGCAGTGGTTGGTGTTGCTGCAGTGGGTGTTGTTGCTGCAGCCGGTGGTGTTGCTGCAGTGGGTGGTGTTGCTGCAGCCAGTGGTGTTGCTGCAGGTGGGGGTGTTGCTGCAGGTGGGGGTGTTGCTGCAGTGGTTGGTGTTGCTGCAGCGGGTGTTGTTGCTGCAGCGGGTGGTGTTGCTGCAGTGGTCGGAGAGTCAGCGTCGTTCAGAGTCATCTGAGTTTGCAGGACGGGAGTTGGGTTCATCTCGATTATTATTTCCTGTGGCAACAAACCGAGATTAAATAAGGCAACAAAGTGCTCAACCTTGACTTTATTATGACCTTTATGACCTTTTTGTTAAAAACGTAGCTCCTTATCTGGGGAACAATGCTAATTTGTTTTTCACATAAGAAGAATCACAAGTGGCTACTGGATAAGTCTTTTTTCTAGCGCTCATCAAGAACACAAAATTATTACTATTTTCTCAAGTCAACAACATTAGGTCACAGTACCTGCCTCCTTCTTGCTTTGGAGGTCAGGATTTCTAGGTGAAAGACAAATATGGGATGAATTGTTGAGGTGGTGAACTGCAAACGTTCTCACACATCAATCCGCAGCGTAAACAGAAGTGTTCTTACTTTTCCTGATGTAAAATCCAAGGAGAGTTAATGCTGTTAATGTGAAAAGCAGAAGAGCAATGATAATATGGATATAGAGGTAGGGGAGCCAGAACACAGGCGAGTCACCAGGAAGGATTTCTGAAGCAACTAAAAAAAAAAGGAAAAAACAGATTAATACCTGCCTGTATCAATTAGAATGTTTGTGTATTAGCTATGTTAACAAATAAAGGGTCTTACCTGTGATGCTGTCATCTGATTCGACCCCCCAGTATACGTCTAATGGGAATAACAGATAGAATTAACTTTTGAAATGTGACCTTTTGAATAATTTGGAGAAAACAAGCTTCTTCCGACCTGACACTGAGATGTTGACGACGTGGCTGATGCCGTTGTATCTGTATCCTTTGACCTCACATCTGTACAAGCCATCATCATCAGCAGAAAGCCGATGGAAAGTTAAACTTGAGATCAGTCTGTCTCGGGCATCGCTGTCATCCTGCTGTATAGCAACGTTCTCTGTGTTTTTAATTTCTCCACAGCTCTTTGTGTTTAATTTACACCAGGTGACGTTCAGTGGTTTTCCACAGTGTTTGATGGGACAGCTGACTGTCAGCGACTGGTGCGGGACTCGTTTCAATGTCGTGCCCCTCTTGACCTTCAGCTCAATTTCACATGAAGAACTTAAACCTGAAATTTAAAAAAAATATACCCAAACCCAATGTTATTTTTCTGTCATTATCAATTATCAATCGCATCAATAAGCGTTTCATCAATTCAGGAATGAATAAGACACAACATTTACTCAAACAGTCCTTCAGTGTTATCGTCGATTCTGGTGAGTGCTCTTGTGTAATTGATGATCTCTGTTCTGTAATCTTTGTTCAGCTAATAACAAACCGACGATCATCAATAATCAATACATCTCCTCAAGCATGATAGGTCTTACCTCCATGTCTACTGTGGGTAGAAACATAAAAGTACAGCATCATCAGATAAGTGAATGGTCGTCGGCCCAACATGTTCATGACCTGTATCTTCACAGAGCTGAAACTACTGCAGTTCACTACTGCAGTTCACTTATGACGAGCTCACCACTTCCTGACCTCCCACATACGCGACCATCCTGCGCCGTAACTTTCTGATGAGCATCCGTGAGATTTGAAAGAAGCTGATTATTTTTTATTTATTTATTTATTTTTATTTTAAAGAACCCAATCTATACAGATAACCCTTACACCAAAAGCTTTTTACAGATGAAAAACAACACATCCATTTTGCCCTATAATATTTAAAGTATAAACATTTAGCCTGGCAGGAGATTTTCTAAGCCAGATTTTAAAAAAATATAAAATATAAAATATTCCTAACATAAAGAGGCTAAATGTATTTGTCAGGACCTGAATGCTTTTATCATCCATATAAAACAATAGGATGCCTGCTTCCCTTATCTAAAGTGTGCAAACAAGTAGATTGCGAAAAAAAGTGCAACATTAAAAGCAGGCCTGCTTCTCAATAAATACACAACTGTGCACTGAAGACATTTTTTTGTGGTATGTGAGTCACACCCAGACATTTTCCAACAGCGCCCTCCAGTGTAATGAACGACATGAGGCGCCCTTTATGAAAAGTAAACACATATGCAGAACTGGATAAAAACAACCAGGCCTTTTTTGTTTTCGCCCTGAAAATGATGTCACTCAATATACAAATGAGAACTGAGTCAGCGCCAGGGAAGTTGTGTAATGTATAGAAATATGTAACATCCATAACATCCAAACCACCTGCTGGTGCTCTTGACAAAGACAGGGTTTGTAAACTGGACAGTTAAAAAAAAAAAAAAAGAAAAAGGTCACTGACTTCCTCATGTTGCTCATCAAAATAATTTGCACAATCATGCAAATGAGACTATTCAGAAACACAGAGCAGGAGACGTCTGTTCCACTCTTTTTCATTTACTCACCACCAACCCTCTCTCTCTCTCTCTCTCTCTCTCTCTCTCTCTCCGGCCTGTGTGCACTCAGTTAAGACACTAGAGCTATTAGTGTCTGGTGACACAGGTACCTGCCGACACATCTCTGATACAGTGTGGACATCCAGACTCTGTGGATAGATTATGGGAAACTGCACCTCAAGGTAGGTCATCATCCTCAATTCTGACATGCGACAAGAGAATTAAATTCCAAAGCTTCACAGGAGGGGGGAAAAAAAGGATATTTAAAAATGAAGTATTATAAAAGTAAAAATAAATTCAGCTAGACAAATTAAAATGTAAGGTGGAGATCGGGGTCACATGTTTGAATAAAACTTGAGCATTATGGCAATGCGCTAAGCAGCTTGTGCGTTTCCCCTAAGCCAAAGACATAGAGGTTAGTGGACAAGAATAGTGCATTTGTCACTAACGAGTCTAACACAACGAGCTCCGCGGTTGATTTTTGCTGTGTACCAGAGTAGGTCTTTGTGTTGACACGGTCTGAGGTGTTGGCCCAGAAACGTGCAGAGCTGCCCGTCCGCTGCTGCGAGTCACTGAACGCTTGTGACATGACAGTTGGTCTGATGTGGGTTGCAGACACACACAGGCAGAGCGTTTCCTGTTCTAGCACACGCCGACGACCACTGAGCTGTCAAGGAAACGATGCGGTGGGGGGTTGCAGATATTTCTCATGTTTTATGCTATTTCATAACGTAAATGTTGTAAATATCCACTGTGTCGCAAATTAATTTATATTTCCACTCTTTCAAATAAACTTTTGAGCCTAATGCTGCGTAAATCTGGATAACTGTGTCTTTCCTTTGAATTTGTTTTATCATCAGGACAAAGAAGAAGAAAAAAGGTAAAATTATTTTAATAAACACACACACATATATAAATATATATATATATATATATGTGTGTGTGTGTTTGTGTGTGTATAAATATTTTTGCATGTATTGTATTTGTTTGATATATTTGTTATATTTATAATGTGACATCATCTTTCAGGGGACACTGACCGGCGAGGCAGAGATAATAAGGTACACAGGCAATGTTCTGGCTTATTTCGTTAGGAATGAATGTTTATAGTCAAACAGCTGCAGCTTTTCATAGGCCATAGTGTGTTTCTGTGTTTTTATGATGGCCAACACTGAGGTGCCAACACATCACATTTGCATACTGGGTGAACATTAGTATCGGCCTTCTGTTGTAAAAGTAACTGAACTACCTTTTTTTTTTTTTAAATTCGACAGGAAGTCACAGCCACTAAAAATAGTTGCGTGTTTGTGCCGTATGAAAATAACTGAATATATTAATGTGACCTTTTTGAGAGACACTTATTTAACCCTCTGCTCTCCACAGCCCAATGAGGACATTACATATGCCTCCATCAACATCACCGTCAAAGGATCCAGCACCACGAGAACACTATCACACGACAATTGTGACTACGCCACAGTCAACATCCCAGAAGCACTTCATCCCAGAACTGAATCAGAGAGTTCATCCAAAGACGAATGTGCAGATGATTACGTACTCATGGGGTAAAAGTACAATCCCTTTGGACTTTTGTACGATAAGAGGATGACGTCATAATATCACAGGAGAATGTGTCTAAAATTTTGAAAAATGGCGCGTCTGCAGTTCAACCGTCAAGTTTCCACTTTAACCACCGCTCAAATCTTCATTGATATTGAAAAAAAAACTGACAGAATGAAACATGACATACTAGCAAACAGCAGATGGCTGTGGTGCATCAAACCCCTTCACGTCTGAGGACCTGCAGTCTATATACACCTGTGCTGTTCCACACTGGCCTCCCGACAGCAGAAACTCATCTGAAATTCCCGACTTCCTGAAATGAAGACCTGAAGATGCACATGGTATCGTGTGTTTTGAACATCTCAGGGAACAGCTGCATCTCCAGTGCAGCAGATGTGGTAGATACTGTCATGCTGCAACATGCTGCGCGGGTTTGTCTTAGATAAACTGATGTTTGATTAGCGTGAAAATGTTTATCAGCTGTCAGACTTTCCTGCCTTGTCTATCAATGTCGATCTCATATCAGATAAACATGCTGCAGATATGACTTTGAACTAACTATAGACAAAACTAAAGCGAAGTTCCAGTTAAACCCAAGCTAAGTTGCGTAACAGAAATGTAGCTCAATGTTTTTTGCACAATAAAGGTTGCACAGTCTGTCCGTTTCGTGCTACTGCTACATTTAAAACTCAGGCCTGGATAAACCATCTATCTGCTATTAAGTGGAGCTTGTTAGGACGTGTTAGGATGATTGTAGAGCCCCTTGCAGAATAATCTATAATGTGGTTTAATAAACCCAAAGGCAGAGAACAGCAGGCAGGCAAACAAATCCAAAGAGTCAAACAACTAAACAAAGCTCAAGGAAAAAGGGCAAAGGTCAAGGTTCCCACAAAACAAATACACAGGTAACAAGATGGCACCATTTGGTACAGACTGAGAGGCATGCTGGGCCTAAATACCCAACAACTAATCAGCACAAACAAGGATCAGGTGTGCTCACAAAAGGATGGGAAACAAAGACAGGAAGTAGGAGGGTGGAGTCAGAAGCACATGTCAAAGCAAAACAAAAACAGAAAACACATGACACTGGTCACCACATAGTCAGAAGGTAAACAAACGCACATGTTAACAGCAGAATGGCTAACAGGAGCTACTGAATGCAACCCGCCTGAGGCCTTTTAAATAATAAACGTATCATTATTTTCTGCTGAGCTTCCTCCATTAATTACTCCTGTTCATACAGGCCACGAGGAAATCCTTCATAATATGTCTTCAGTGTACTGTAAGAGATGGCACAACAACAACAACAACAACAAGTCCTCATTTCATGTTTACAATATTATATAAACAGTCTGAGCTTGACAGTGACGTCACTGTCAGCGTCAACAGGAGGCGGTATCGACGGTTTCACTGAACACAATCATGGTGATGGACTATTGGCCACCAGTAGATGGCAGAAGAGTCCCTTATTCCACTTTTCCATTCTACAAACTACAACCACAAAACAAAGACCTGAAACACTATAACACTATATATATATATATATATATATATATATATATATAATATATATATATATATAAAAGCACACCCTATGCACTATATGTTTAGTATTCTTAACAATTCTGAGGCACATAATATATTTGAAATGATATTCATGTGTTTACAAGTACGTTTAATGTATACATTTACATGAGTGTGTACTAACACATGATATGACCACTAAACAACAATTGTTGTCCACGTTATCTGTAAGCAACTGTGTCACTGAACAACACAATTTCCTCTACTGCAGATTGACTGCAGCAATAATCTATTAAAAAGCCATCATCTCCACGCAGTTCACTTATAAATAGTCACAATCATATCTCCTTACAGTTCCAGGTCGGTAGTTTAGGCGCGCTGCATCTGGCTGACGCTGGCATATCTTTCCAAATCAGCCATTGCACTTGTAGTTATTTGTCATGTTCTCCATGATACCCACACACAGAGAGTAGTGGGCTGCATGTTCTGTGCATAGGAGCCAGTGTGTGACATTAGGGTGCACCCCTTGTTCCATTAGTCAAGTGTCTGTTAGGACTGAATTGAGAGGCTTCCCTCTATTTAGGAAAGTTTTTCATGACACTTACATCAGTGTCTAAGACTTGACTCTCTGTTGTGTGTGTGTGTGTGCGTGCGTGTGTTGGGGGGCGGGGTTGCATGTGCAAAAATTTATGTGAACCTTTCTTTGCAAAATCAGTTATAGATAGAGTTCACACGCTGAATATAGCTGGCGTAGGGCTCCACTTCCTCCACATCTTCGATCTGAAATGAAAAAAGGTGTCATGAACAGAATTTAACGATGTACAAGAAAAAACACACACACAAAAAAAAACTTTTACTGAGCAGATTACAGGAAATGTACCCACCGGTTGTGATTTGGATGCTGATATTTCTGACTGTTTGCACTGCCTGACAAAAGGAGGACACACAAATCACCTTAGCAACTCAATAAAAAAAAAAGTCTGCAAATACTCATTGTCATTTCCGTCAACTGAAACTTCTTACCTCAAGATTATCACTTTCTTTTGTACAAAAAATATGAGTCCCACCAAAAATACACTGACTGCCACGCCAATGAGGGAAATGAGCCAGGGTAAAGAACCTGCAGTGAGAGAGAGAGAGAGAGAAAATGAACGGTTTATTTAAAATCGACTGGACGTCAGTAACACTACATGTGATAACCTGGTGATGTTTGCTCCCATGTTATTGTTTTCCTGCAGAAATCTGACCTTCTTTGGGTTTTGGCACCAGAATCTCCGGCGATTTCCAGTATGGATGCGTGATAGCACAGGTCAGGTTTTCAGCATCGACGTCCTCCTCAAGCTCCATACGACTTTCTACTGTAAAAAATCCATCCGAGTCGGGCGTTTCCACGGTCGTTGCATTTCCCTCATAACTCCAGCTGATATTAGCAGCAGGTTTTCCTCTTTCCGCTTTGCACACCGCCACCATCTTGTTGTCCCTGGGCTCTAACCAGGCTGATGAACTGGGAGGAACTGAGCCAGGGAAGACACATAGTCAGACTTTATTCACATACGTAAGTGAAGGTAACCAGAATTAACTGAACCATTGAAAAGTACACTCGTTTGTGAAGAACAAAAAAAAGAAAAAGAAAGAGGAAGTCCTACCTGTTATAGCTGTGTTGATCACATAAAGTTTGTTTCCCGCTTTGTAGGTCAGCTCACACCTGTAGACTCCCACGTCGTCAGCTGAGAACTTTGGGATGTACAGGTATGACTGAGAACTGGATGTGTTCTGAAGAGACTTGCCGTCGTTGCAGGAGTCTTTCCTCGGGTCGGCATTACTGACGGCTATTTTACAATTTCTGTATTTCAGCTGTATGTCCCAAATGACAAATATGATCTCGTTCCATGTTTTATCGCCACACGGCAGCTTAGCATCACTCCCCAGGTTGAAAGCTAAATTTTTGATGTCTAAAAAAAGGAAGAGAAGATTTTGGTTGAAAAAGCTGTGTGGATAAATTGAATTCAGTTTATTCTATCTATCTATCTATCTATCTATCTATCTATCTATCTATCTATCTATCTATCTATCTATCTATCTATCTATCTATCTATCTGTGTGTGTGTTAAATATATATATATTCTATCTATCTATGTGTATATATATATATATTTTACATATATATATATATATATATACATATATATATATAGTGTGTGTGTGTGTGTGTGTGTGTGTGTGTGTGTGTGTGTGTATAGGCAAAGAAAAAAGAAAGAAAATTCTAATATTAACTTATTAGATATTAGATTAGACACAGTATCTGCTATTAGGGTTGCTACTATTTATTAGTACATGACTTCAGAAATTACTTGGTTCAAAGCATTTTGTCAACACTCCTGTTCATTTCACCTGAAAAAAAAATGCATATTCATCTACTTTCTCTTTGTTCCCTATTCTTAAACTGAATTATTTATTTGTAACTATGACTATTTAACATTTCACTCATTACTTAAAATAGCTGTGTGATAAAAAGAGTAAATCAGAAGGTCAGTTTACCATCAGGCCGGGAGTTCACAGAGGTGCTTTGATTAGTACCTGAGAGAGATGATGATGAATGTAGGAAAGAAGTTAGGAAAGAGTGTGTCAGTTAGTTTGAGAGCAGCAGGTAGCGTTTCATTATGAAGCATCAACTCATTAGGTTATTAATCATCGTGCTTAATCTGTTATTTGACATTTTGTTATGGGACATTTAGTTAATCAATAAGGTGATTAGAGATGCATCTGTATCTGCAGCACTGTTCAACATTAGTAAAAGAAGTTGCTCATTGACACATTGAATCGTAGGCTTCTAGTTGTGCAGGTATTTATGGGGAAACGGGGTTACGGTTTACTTTAAACGGGCGAGGAAAGAAGCGTTTATGTGGCGGGGGAAGAAAACCACAGTTCTCGAGCACAGACTCCACGGTGGAGAAAAGCAGCATCATGTCACCCTGACCTGAAATCATGGTTTCCATGAGTGGCGATAAGCATTAAGCCCTGCTTGTTCATTCAGAAAACACGAGGCAGCCTCGCCTTTCATCTGTTATGGAACATTGAACTCCCGTGTTAACTTCTGTATTACCCCGCCTCCATGCATGTTCCGCTCATATAGTGTCTACCCTATGTGAGTCATACTGCAACAATTAAAGAAAAATCTCAACGCTCTGCATCACATTTACATACGTTACAGATAACACTGGCATCAAACAGATTCATGACACCAGTCACATTATAGGTAAGAATATGTTCACATATCTATATGTACTGAATATGTTGCTACATTGAATATTATGATACAACGTAGCAACAAAAGTGGCAAAAAATAAATAAAATGTCAACACAGTCGTAAGTTTGTTAGGAAGTGAAGACAACTACTTAAATGTTCATCTGTGTAAGATTAAAGAAAACAACAACAACAACAACAACAACAACAAGAGTGTTATGAGTAAACGACAACTGTGTCTTATCAACGCTTCAATGTCAATGTCAAGTGTTCAAATGTTCAGACCTGGATCCACGCTCCATGTTTCAGATGCTAAGAGGATAATCACGCCGCAAATCCACATTATGTCACTGGTCTCCAGTCGCCCTCAGGTTCCTCTGTGCAGTCACAGAGTCAAGCTCACACCTGCTTCTTCTCCCCATCAAGACAAAGTGAAAAGCACAGACGCCCGTCATATGAAAGAAGTGCCACATGCTTACTAATCCCTCCCTCCTTCTCTCTCTTCCCCCTCTCCAAAACCGCTTTCCACCCAAACATCTGCTCCCCCTCCCCACCCCCACCCCCACCCCGCACCACACAGGATGTCATCTGATAAGAAGACACACCAGCTTCCTTTCTTTCCAGTCACATGATCGTCCTCTTTCTAAATGGCATCAAACATTAGTATATAGCAGGGAGAATCTGGGACAACAAAGAGTTTGGCACAAAACAATAAAGAAATATAAGACAACATATGAAAGAAGTGCCACATGCTTACTAATCCCTCCCTCCTTCTCTCTCTTCCCCCTCTCCAAAACCGCTTTCCACCCAAACATCTGCTCCCCCCCCCCCCCCCCCCCCCCCCCCCCCCCCCCCCCCGCGCCACCCTTTGAAAAAAAACCCCAAGACACACCAGCTTCCTTTCTTTCCAGTCACATGATCGTCCTCTTTCTAAATGGCATCAAACATTAGTATATAGCAGGGAGAATCTGGGACAACAAAGGGTTTGGCACAAAACAATAAAGAAATGATGACCCCCACCCCCACCCCCCCACCCCCCAAAAGTAGTAGTCATTTCAGGGTTTTGCTCTCCTGCAGCACCAGTCACTAATAAAATTGTCAGTTGGTGGCTAAGTTTTGTTTTCAGCAGAAACCATTTCAGCTGAGTCATCGTATTTGGATGCAAACTGTTGCTCTGGCGCTGGCGTGTCGGCATGTTCAATGCAGAGTTGCTTGCATAAGCAGATCGTGTTGCGTTAGTGAGTGTGGAGGCGTTATTACAATCTCCATCCCCAAGTTTCAGATCAGAGGTTAACACCACAACCGCGTAGATGTGGCTAATCAGATCTAGCGCAGGTACTGCGTCAACGGTCTCTCAGCAGACCGGATATGTAAACATTTTTATTCTGTTCATGTATTATACAGAAACGCAGCAGGAATGAAGCCTCTTCAGCCAATGCTTGAGGTTTGGACACTAATTTAAGGAAATAATATCTGCAGTCACTTCTAACTGGAAACAAGGCTGTTCTCCTTTTCTTTGTTCCTGAGATCTATTATAAGACGCTGTTTTTGTCTTACATATGGGCAGCGGTTGTTCAGCTGACTGTGAGCTGGCACACTCGACACAAGGGAACTAGTTTTTCCACAGAATTGCGAAAAAGCTTCCAGCTGTGACGTGATGTCACTTTGGTCATCAGTCTCCAAATATGGCAGACTGATGACTGTGAGGACTGTGAGGAGGAGGAGAACGCTGTTTCCGCTTGATAACAGTGGCTCCTTCTTAATGTCAAGATGGCCCATTGACATAAAAGGAAAAAAATGTAAAATATGTATTATGATGATAAATGAGACGTCTGAATACGTGTTGATGAGACAATAATAATAATAATAATAATAAACCAATTGCTGTGTGTGATGTGCCTGATGCAACATGGGATGGCTCTGTCTGAGCTCCTGAAACTGGCACTTTTAACTACGGCTAAAAAAAAACCCAACTCCTCAGAGACGACACTGTTTTCATTTCATTTTCAAACACATACATGTCCTCCTTCACTTCTACTAGTACACATGGAAGCATCCCTGTACCAACTGTCTGTACCTGAAACCCTCTGATTAGTCCTCCTTAGGGCCCGGGTCTGTCTACAGACAGGAGCTCAGTCGTTTATGATCATCGCTCATTTCCACCGCCCCCAAGTGGTCAAATGTAACAGTAACAGTAAGTGTTTAAGGAGGGATTGCACGCTTAAGCCCCAATTAGAGCAAGGTTTGAATAAAGGACGGCGTGATGCTGGACATATCCAGCAGATGGTCCTGATGTCTCTAGCATGAAAACACCTGTCCCTCTGCAGGGCTTTGTTTCTGCCGGGGGAGGCCAGGTAGCGAGAGACCTGCCACGGCCATTTGTCAAACGACACGGGCTCCATGTCGTTACAACACAGACACGGAGAAACCGTCTCTCATGAGTGCAGATGCAGAAACGTCGATGGGAACTTAGACAAGTGCCTACACGTCTTCTGCTATGACTAAGCACAGCATTATTTTAATGCTAAGCCTGCATATGCATGTCCTTAACACATCCTCGAGCACATGTTCATCTGTTTCCACATATCAAGCACTATCTTTCATTCATCCTGGATTCATCCAATACATTGAAACCTATAATATCCGTCTTCACAAATGCTGGAATGTTTAGTTTGTGGTTAAACGCTAAACAGAGACTGTGGTTCAGCTGTATCGTCACTTTAGATTGATGGTGGTGTTGACAGCCTGATCCCACTAAATTAAAAAAAATAAATAACAATCTTACTTTGCATTTGTCACTAATGCAGCATGGAACACGTACATGCGACCTGCTCAGAGAGCTCCTTTGTACTGACTAGACAACAATGAGGGCGCTGAGGTCACAGGTGCTGAGAGGTTTTAAACGATGGGGGCGGAGCAGTGTGTCTGTCTGTCCCCGCCTTACTGCAGGATGCTGCCAGGGCTGCATGTAACAACCAGCCCTGATTACGTAACAACACATCCAGCACTGCTCCCGCACAAGTATAGATCCCATTAACAGCAGTGAGGCGAAACAAGGAGGACAAGACTGCATCCAGCTGTTTGGAAATCTGGAGTCATCAAGTCAGTGAGTTGAAATAATATATAATAATATATAGAATATATGTGTGTGTGTGTGTGTGTGTATATATATATATATACATATGTGTGTATGATCACCTAAAGGTAAAGAATGAGCAAGGGGAGCACAGGTGTGCAGGCCGTCTCTGAGGGGTTACCATGGCAAACAGTGGAGGATGAGGAATCCAGAGTGTGCGGCGTTTGTGGAGATCAGGCCAAAGGTTACCACTTCAATGCCCTGACATGTGAAGGCTGCAAGGGCTTCTTCAGGTGCGACCGTTCCCTCGTTTCGTCTTGTAAATATGCTCCGTGCCGTATTTCCACTTCCTGGTTGTGACATTAATAATCAGCGTGAACACTGGCGCAGAAAATCATTCCTAAAATGTAGCTCTCTGTGAATGTGGGCCGGAATCCAAGAAACCGAAGCACTCAGTGCGGCTGAATTCGAGTTCGCTCAGATTCCTTTGGGCACAAATGATTCAGTTGTTTGTTTGAGCCTGTTTTGTGCCAACAACAACAACACAAAGCTACATATTATTTCCACTGGAATGGTAATTCGAAAAACCTGAAAAAGGTCAAATAGGTCACATATCCACTCTCATTCATACCTATACCTTCACCTATCTGTATCTATAGCAGCTAAATGCTCCTTTGTTTTAAGTGGCTGTCAGCATGAACAGGTGACATAACGATGTGTCCTATATTCAAATGTCTCATGAATTAGTCACTGACTGGTGCACAGCAACTCTATGATAATGTCCCTGTGCTTCCTGTTATTTATTTATTATACTCACATCCAGACGTGCCATCAAGAGGTCAACACAGCTCTGCTGTCCGTTCAGGAATAAATGCAACATAACCAAAAACAACCGGCGGTCTTGTCAAGCCTGTCGCTTCCGTAAATGCCAGTCCATAGGCATGCGCAAGGAAAGTAAGTCACATCCACATTCATATTAATATGTATGTGCTCATACTGCTGTGTGAGGAAGCAGCAGGTGTACAATAGTGTATCTTCAAATCGTTATTGTGTATAGAGTAAAGGTATTTTTGTGTCCCTTTAGTGGTCATGTCGGAGGAGGACGTGTTGGAGAGAAGGATCAGAATCAAAAAGAAGAAGATCCGCGACGCTCCAACGCAACTTACATCTCAGCAGGAGGAAGCCATACAGGAGCTGCTCCGCGCCCACCGCAGAACGTTCGACTCGGCCTTCGCTCGCTTCAGTGGCTTCAGGGTGCGTGAGCGACGGCGAGCACGTTGGAGGTGTGGATTTTCCTCGTTGGTTTTGACATGTCCGACTTTATCTTTTTCCAGCCTATGGACAGAAGCACCCTCTCTGCGAGCGAGTACAACCTGTCTCCATGTGAGCCCTTGAACCCACTGACCCACTGCACTCAACCAAGTAAACCAGCCACTGACCCCAGAACATCCTCACATGCCAACTCCATGTTTTTCCACAATGCTAGGAAAGGCTCCGTTTTCACCGCTCTTCCACACGTGACTGACCTCACTACTTATATGATCCAGGACATCACTTCTTTCTCCAAAAGCCTACAGGACTTCCGGTAAACGTGCGCCTCAACACAGAATGATAACGCACAACTCAGTGGGTTTGATGAATAACATGATTCGGTGTGCGCTGGGTCACGCCGGTGTCTCACAGGTCTCTGGACATAGGGGACCAAATTACTCTGCTGAAGGGGGCCACGTTTGAAATCATGCAGATCCGCTTCAACATGGTGTTCAATGTAAAGACGAGCATCTGGGAATGTGGCCATATTACATACTGCATCGATGATGCTGTGCGAGGTGAGACTGCAGACACACACATCACCATGGCGTTACATGGGGTTACAAGTCATTACCTTACAATGCATAGACATAAAAATAATTTGTATGTGACCGGATGATGCCACAGGAAGTGTGGATAGATAAAGGCGCGTATATGATCTCATGCTAACAAAGGCGTGCAAAGGATCACAATGTCTTGTATGTGAGGAATGTAGGTTAAGGTTGGCAGCGTGTAAAGCTAGTGAAGACGCCCTCAGAGTTCTACTTCTGATTTACAGAAGTAGATGAAAAAGTACTAATTTTATTTTTTTTTAAGTTCATGAATGGGTCACGTTAGAGGCTTTGGTCTCAGCCTTGCACTTCCTCCTTTTTCTGTTGATTAATGGCAGTTGGAAAAAACCGGTCGCTGCACCACCGCCAGATCAGATCACATTACATGTCATTACAGCTCATCGCATTCTGCCCCATTTGTCGCCTCGTACGATCAGGAAGGGGTTGCTGGGGACCTATTCTGTCCCCGGGTCCCCGCGGGGTCCCCGTTGAATTGTGCATGAACTAACAAAGACTCTGGACGTGTTGATTGATGATACAGTGATGCAGTACATTCATCTCACACTTTTTATCACATGGTAACACATGTAAAATGACTCCGGAGGAACACCCGACAGAATGTCGTCAAACTGGTGTCGGCTGCTACTTTCATAAAAGGTCTGTGGCCGACTGCCTGTAAACACTGCTTCACTGCACTGCACTTTCATTTCAACCAATCCAACTCACTGAGACTGTAACACATTTACTAGAGATGTTTCCTCAATTGGAGCTCATGAATGTTTGTCCCCCTCTGTTCTCTAGCGGGATTCCAGCCACTTCTGCTCGAGCCCCTGTTCAGGTTCCACCACACCCTGCGCCGACTGGACCTGCAGGAGGAAGAGTATGTTCTCATGCAGGCCATGTCCCTGTTTTCTGCAGGTAGCAGCAGGTCACCATCTGTTCATCTCAGCACCTGTCAATCAGTCTACGAACCTTGTAAACACTCCGATAAAAACGCATTAAAAGGTTCAACTTGCTTTGGTTGATGGAGAGATTATGTTGTTTGCCCTTTCAGATCGCGCACTCCTGCAGCAGCACAGTGTGATCGAGAGGCTTCATGAAAACCTGGCACTGACGCTCAAAACCTGGATCGACTGCAAGAGGACAGGCCCAGAGAAACAGTGAGTGCGACGTCTAAATGCCTCTCTCAGTCCGTTCAGCAGACTCTTCTCACACACTGCACTGATCCGCAGTGTGTGCTGTGTCTCCAGCTTGCTGTTTCCCAAAGTGGTTGCCTGTCTGACGGAGATGAGAACGATGACTGAGGAGTACAGCAAACAGGTTCTGCAGATCCAGGACATCCAGCCGGACATCTCTCCACTCATACTGGAGGTGGTCAGTAAAAGCTCCTGCAGCAGCCTCTAACAGAGACACTATCTGTGCATACAATGACCCAAACAACAATTTCTATTCAGACGTCAGTCGGGTTCTGCTGAAGTGTAAACTACCATCTGTCCTCTGCACATAAGGTCAGAGGTCACAGAAACACAGAGCATGTTTTTACACTGTTTTGCGGAGTTATGTTCGACAGTGCTGAGTTTGTCTCCAGCTCAACGCCATCACATACTGTGTTAAATATTGACTTTAAGTTAGGAGGTTTGATTTTGTTTAATGTTACACAGACCATGATTTGTTGACCTTCAAACCTGTCAATGCAAAACTGATATTTACATTAAATATTTGTGAAAGGGCATTTTCAGTGAGACAAACAGTGACCCCCAGTGGCTATACTTATACAAAGGATGACCAATAAAATCAGGTACTGATATGTTGCATGTCAAACTTGAGGTTTGTAAAGCAAAAACAACAACAACAACAACAACAACAAAACCTTCTCTAAAGGAGAATAGCAGCTCTCCAGGGGTTATGTTTCAGAGCTGGATCATGGCGTGTGGACAAATTTGAAAATGTGTCCACAAATTTGTCTACAAATCAGAGCAAAACTGCATTGTTCAAATTTTGAGACATGAAGGAACATTAAGCACAAACATTAAAAGATGTAACAGACAAAGCGTTTTTATCATTTCCAGGCTATCCTACTCTTTATTTAATGCAAATTACAGTACCAGGGAACTATTCCTCAGAGCACGCAGGGGGAATATTTACAGAGGTGCACATTTAGCATACCTTCACAGAACAAAAGAAAAACAAAACAAAAAAAACGAGTGAAATAAAAATTTCAGTCACAAACAGAGGCATTCAAGTAGTAGTACTGTTATAACAGGATGTTTTTGTAGCATTTTCTATCATTTTTCTTTTCTTTAACCCCAGTTAAACCCAGTTAGCGCGTTAAACTCGTATATATGCTGGTATAATATACTAACATATATACTTGTCTTCTTTTTTTGGTAACTTTTGTGGTGTTTTTATTGAACTGGAGTTAGGAGCGGGGTGAAGTGGTCAGACTTTGTGGTGGAGGGTAGCAACACGTTCATGAATGCAAAATTACAGCAAGCAGGAGACAGGAAGAAAGGCTACATGACTCGACCCCTTTAGGTGCTACTGAATCCCCCCCTCCCCCTCCCCCGGATATGCAGACAGCGAGGTGGAGCAAGCATGAGGACAGAGGAACAACAAAATATCCAGCGAGAAGAGGAGTTAGAACACGTTATTGCCTCTGAGGATGGTTCATCACAACTACATCATAGTTTGGCTTTGGTAACGGAACCAACACTGTGAGTAATACAGAAAAATGTACTGTATTGTATATATACAGTGTGAGGCCTGACACCCCCTCCCCTCCCCGCACGCCACACACACTTCATGCCCAGGAGCCCGTACCAGGACTGTAGTATACACGTTTGTGTGCGCATGTGTGTCTACGATAAAACATCTATTAAAATAAACAACTGTTTACTTTATCTTCAGTTAAGGAAAAATATCCTTATAATTAAAAATGTCTACATATGACACTGAGTGTGCAGTGAAAGGGGGAAGGAGTGGGGGTTGAAATGATGGAAATGTGTGCGTCTGTGTGTGTGTGTTTGTGTTGTAGGACAGCAGGACATTCAACAGCACCAAAGGGAGAGTCACAATATAGGGGTGGGTGGCGTGGGCTGGGTGGGGGAAGGGGGCAAGGCGAAGGTGTATGAAAGCAAAGGCACTCCAAACTATAGTTACACTATACATGACTAGTTCTTGTTACAATAATACAGCTGTCATCTACTGTACTGTACAGGTAAGATTGAACATATGGCTGGATAAAGCTGATCAATATCATCATCTACAATATCCATAAACAACATCAGTTTCGCCCTGATTCTGTTTTTTCTTATCGTTTTTTTTTTTATATCTTTCCCTACCCATTATCATCTTTGTTTTTGCTCATAAACAGTACATGGGTCTGCATATATATACATACCTTGAACACAACATGGAAAAATAATCAACATAACAACATAAAAAAAAACAACATACGAGTCAGAATTTTGGTGAGGAGCATTTATACTGTATATACACATTCTGCTTTTTTTAATTCTTTTTTTTAATGTAGTGAGTATTCTCTGTAAATAAGACGCTTCGACAGACTGTACCGAGTGGCTCTATGTGCGGCAGGTGGAGGAGAGAGAGAACGCTAGGCTAACACTTCAGTCAGTGGTCACAACACATGAGGGAGTCAGTGGTGAGCTGAGGACCACCGCTGAGATTCCCCAGAGAGTCGAGGAAAGAGACGTGCCAAGAGACATCTCGGATTCTTCACAGAGACAAAGAGGAAGATCTAGACGGGGAAGATATCAAGACGCTGCACTGTCACAGAAACACTGCTACAGACAGAGTCGCTGTAAGGACAGGAAATAGAGCAATGCCCTAAATCCATCTACGGCCTCAATACAGACAACACAGGAGAACAGAGAGGTGACTGCTGGAATCTAACCACACTCCAGCAACAAACAGGAAAAAAAAACAAACAAAAACACCACCATGTCTAAATCTATTGTCTTTAGGCAGCGGCAAATATTGCCGCTGCTCTGCCAGATATGAGCTCACCATAACTGATTTCTGAACCGTTGTAGTTAATATACATCTATATATACTTTTTATACATAAGGAAAAGTAATATATAAACTGTGTATGTATGCATGTTTGTTTTGTATTGTATGTATATATTATACAAGCACACAGGACCAGATACATGTCACATCCATCGCACATGGCAATCCAAAAACATCGGCCTGGGAGTAAAAAAAAAAAAAAAAAAATTAAGAACAAGGTCGAGTAAAACTGTTTGCTAACCATTTAAAAACAAACCCCAGGCAAAGAAAACAAACGAAAAAACTATCCAGCCAGTCCATACAAGTGGACTGCTTTTTTCCACATACATCAGGATCATCATGCATCCGTGTGTGTGTGGGTGTGTGTGTCTTTGTGTTTGAATGTGTGCATGTCTGTGTGTTTTATAAGTGTGTGTGTATACGCGTGCATGAGCCTCATGCCTTGTTTGCGGAGGTGGCGGTGAGAAGTGAGAGGGCATGGCGACCCCCTGGTGATCCTAACCATACTCAGACCATGCACTACAGGAGAGGCCAGGGGAGTTGGGGGGGGGCAGAGGGCATAGGATGAGGATGCAGAAGGATGGACCAATGCAGGGGAGGACAGGGGGGCTCAGGGGGAACAGCTTAGGACTTTTTTTTCTACAGATTGTCCTTACAAATATTAGCAGGCTAGCATTGTGTATACATGTACAGTGTACTTTTATCAATAGTACAGTCGACAACACCTTTGGCCCTGCGCATTGCTTCCCCGTTGAAAGAGCACGGAGAGATGTCTTTGATGGACGATGTACAGGAGTTCAAACAGATGGATGGGGACGGGGGGGGGGGGGGGGGGGGGGTGGGGAAAAAAGAGGGGGGGGGGGGGGGGGGCAGTTGTGGATAAAAGAGGCAGACTGGGGATGCTTGGTTTGTGTTCGTGGTCGCGTGAGGGCTGTTGTCGCACGGTGTAAACCCGGACTGCGTCAGCATCGCTCCGCTGCTGTCAGGGAGGAGCAATGGAGAGGCCGTGGGCTGGGGCTGAAACCGGGGCAGGGCGGGTGGTCTTGTAGGCTCAGGAGGTGGAGTTGGAGGCCGAGGCAGAGGCGGTGGTGGTGCTGGGACCTCGCTCCGTGCTGCTGCCGTCTGCGGTCAGGAAGAGGAGATGAAGAAGAGGGAGTGAGACATAGTGAGAGCATCAAGTGAAACCTGTGTTTTCATTAGCCAGCCACATTTACAGCAGGTGGAGTGAAAAAATGTAAAGCAGTTTCACTGTTTCCACCTCCAAGCACTGCTGTGAGTTCAGTTACAGGGTGTACAGAGCTGCTCCCAGGTGTAGAGAAGTGAAGCTGAGTCAGTATGTTAGGAATGTCAACTCTTTCTGCTCACAGCAAAAACGTCCACAGAAGAATTTGGTGCTCACTGTGTATTTCATATTTAAGCATGTGATAACATTTACTGAACTAAGCTTCAAATTTATTTACATTTTGATATATTTATAAAAACAGCTGTTTGCCTCAGAAAACGGGAGGCTGTTAGAGACTAACCTGTGGTGGCAGAGGTGTTGGTTGGGGTAGAGGCGGCGGCCTGACTGCGGGCGTGGGCAGGGATGAGTATGGAGGCCAAAGAGGGATTACTGGATAATTCTGAAAAGGCGAATGAGAGACGCTGATGTGTCATTAATTTTCCAAAGCTACCTGAAACTCCTGGTTAATACACGCAGGTCTGCCGACAGCGGAAAGAACCATTCATTTTCAAAGAAAAAATCTAATTATGGTGAACAAAAGCAAAACGAGTTCCAGGTGAGAAAAAGTTCAATCAAGAATCACAGGACATGACAACACCTGCTCACAGAGGAAAGAGTAATTAGTGTTCACCGCTTCCAGGAAGGATTGCTAATTTGTAATACTTCATTCAAAAAGACACTGATCCTTATGTGTAATTACATTCAATAAAGCACTCGCACACCTTTATTATACTGTATTAACAAATATTTCTACATGACACTGAGACCCTGGTATGACAGGGCAAATCAACGTATCTTAACTTGCATTGGTAAGTCTTTCTTCAAATCCTGCAGCATTCTTTCGTTATATTAGTTGTTTACACTGAATGGTATATTTTTTTTTCTCTGCATTAATGGATCTAAGTGAAACTTGTGTGCAAACCTTGGGTGGTGAAGTTGAAGAGGGAGGGCTTCTCTCTCCCGTTGGGCAGTTTGACGTTGGGCTCGCGCAGCTCATCAAAGAAGGAATGTGCGCAGGCCTCCAGGGGGGTGAGGCGGGCCGTGGGGGTGTACTCCAGCAGGCGGGAGCACAGGGCGATGGCCTCCGGAGGCGTACGCGGCCGAAACACCTGAAAACCAATGAGACATCAAGTCAGACATCAACAGTGATTGTACAATGTCTATTCCACAGTAGTATCAAAACTTTAATAGTTTTGTGCGTGTGAATGTAGAAATGTGAAGATGAAGAATAGTGTAGTGTAAATGGTAGTTAACTGGTATACAATGTAAATGTACTGTATGTAAACGAACCAAAGTAATATTTACATTTCCATCTGTGTATTTTATTATTATTCAGTATAGATGTATGTAAGTAAATATGCATATGAATATATATTCATTGTGGAAGCTGTTAAGTCTGAAAGCGGTTGGCGGTGATTAGATGGATGAATATGGAGCAGCAAGCATCATGGTTCAACAAGCACAACAACAATGGATCTTAGAGAAGTAAAAGGGCTCCTGTACCTGTTGACTCACCTTAGTCCAAGGATGTGCCTTAATCTGGGGGAATTTGAACTCGGTGTAGTTGGGATTCATCTCACGGATCTGTTCTCGGGTTGGGGTGCCGAGCACCTGGGGAAAAAAAAAAACACGACAGACAGCACACAACATGATTACTTGAACCTCTGCGTGTTGTATATGGGCACTTTCACATCACATTTGTGGATCAACACATGTGTTACCTTGATGATTTCAACCAGCTGATCCACTCCACTGTCACCAGGAAAGATTGGTTGCCCTAGCAACAGCTCTGCCAGTACGCAGCCAGCTGACCACACATCTGACAGAAGAGGCGGGTGACCAAAGGGAAAAAGAAGGATAATGAGGGCCGATATGACATAATCCAATTATTTTTACATTTCCAACTGGATGAGCAGCAAATACTACACATCTGTGATAGTATTTTCTTCTCCTTGTCAATGTTTCTATCCGTAACAACCAAATAAATAAGCCATGTGCAATGAAATGATAAATTGAACTTTCAGCCTACCTATGCTGGAGGTGTAGTCAGTGGCACCAAAGATAAGCTCAGGGGCTCGATAGTAGCGAGAGCAGATGTAGGACACATTTGGTTCTCCACGGACCAGCTGCTTAGCACTGCCCACACAAAATCATGGCACATGATCATCATTACCGTCACTATCACAGTATGCTTCTACTCTCTGGCCAAAAAAAAGGAAATCTAAACCTAAAGCACAGTTGTGTGAATCTCATCCCGTTGCTTTAAATGCCTGAATAAGTGTGTGCACTCACCTGCCAAAGTCACAGAGCTTGAGCACAGCGGTCTCTGGGTCCAGCAGCAGGTTCTGAGGTTTGATGTCCCGATGGCAGATCCCAAATGAATGGATGTAGGCCAGGCTCCTGAACAGCTGGTACATGTACAACTAGACACGAGAAAACACAAACAACCAACACGGGTTAGGCCTACACAAGCAGCAAGCTCAGTTTTCATCACAAGGTTTATTTCTAGAAACAAGTATTCAAGAATCGATTTCAGCCCAGTCAGGTAAATAATGTTTTATCAGCAACGACGGAGTCACACGCTGTCTCCTCAACCCCTGAATCTCGTTAGCCAGGCTCGTACAGATGAAATTAACCATTTTTCCTCAACTGAATGACCTGTCGCTCCCGTCAAATTCAAATTCATTTGAATGTTATTTTGCTGCGCAGTGCATGTGGACATCTGTAAACCAACGCTGACCAAATGTTCTTTATCCTACAAACTACGCAGACTACAAGAGTAATTTACTCTTTCTGATCATTCAAGAGAGATGGGGGGAAAAAATGTCGTCTTTGTGTTAAAACAGGGAGCCAATGTGCGCAGGGTCTTCCCATCCTACGCTTCCTGTGCTAATGAATGTGTTTTTGTGTGTAGTTACAAAGGTAACTGTGACTGGTGTCGGACTAATTAACTGTGTTGTTTTTTTAATGACTTTACTGAGCTCTGACAGTCACTTTGATGGAAGAAAGAGACACACAATGTGTAATGAGCTGTTTTGCCTTTGTTAATTATTCTCACATTTGCTTCACGCAACTATCGCAGCCAGAGAAATACTGTGACAGCTGATCTGTGTGTGGGCCACATCCAGCACACAACGGTTTTACACAACGTGCAACAGAGAAATCGGACCTGCTGTATGTAATGAAAAATCAAAATATGCTATTCCTTGCCATAATGTTGCAGCCACACACTCCTACGTACCTTGACAAAGACCATGGGCAGGGTCTGTTTGGCTCGGCTGTAGTGTCTCGCCACTCTGTAGACAGTCTCAGGGACGTAGTCCAGAACCAAATTCAGATACACTTCATCTTTCTGTTGAGGGAAAGCACAAACATTAAAAGAGGGTTATCCATTTTCCGAAAAATTTTATTTGGTGGAAAAACATAGAAAAACCTTCTGGACCAGAAAGTCGCTGCAATTCCCAACATTAAAATAATAAAAAAAAAATAAACATCTTCCCATCTCTTCCCTTTTTCTGTATGTTTCTCCTTCACAAGTCTCTTTTCATGAAAAAAAGGCCGTTTTGGAGCTGATGTAACCAACGTGCTCCTTCATAGCACTTATTTCAATGTCTCACGATGGGATTCGCCCCCTCGTGTACACGTTCCACTGTCAAACTGGGGATCCATTGTACAGGGCTCTTTCCCAAGGGCAGCAAACATAGGCATGCGTCATAAAGGGCCTGTATTCCAGCAGTGGCCGCAGACAATGATATCATTTCCTTGTTTCCTGGTTGGAGGGCTGGGTAGTGCATGCTCTACTCTGGAGCACACTGACCCTTAGAGGATGCTGTATCCGTAGCTTCTCCACCCATTTATTCTAGGACTTCCCTTTTCCTTTGATTCTGACCGGAGCTGGCCAGATCTGAGTCACCGGGTGTTTTCTTGTAAAGCCATTGTTTAAGACCTCTGGGTCACGACTGCGGCTCGTACCCAGATGCAACAGCTTGGACATATTTCAAACACAATGCAACTTACAGATTGACAAAGGAAGTTACTCACACACTTGTGCATTTGCTCACTCATGAAATCATGTAAGCGGCCACTAATCTTAATCAGTGTCCAACCTACAAATCGGAACCTGTGAGACATTTCGCCTTGGGTTAATAAATCTGAGCTTTTCAAATTAAATACATGAAATCATTCTCTGCTGTTTCCCACTCTTTGCCTTCCCCCTGGTCAGGGAATCAGTGTCTGTATCCGTTTGCTTCCTCTGCCCAACATGCAGGTCTGCAGAGCACAATGAGTTCACAATGAGGAGCTTCCAGACAGACTGTGTGGTACACTTCTGTCAGCCCAGCGCCCTGCTCTGTGGTGACAGATCGCTCCTGCTCACTCTCTGATGATTAGATATACATGAAGAAGAAGACCAGGAGGACCAGGGGGAGTGTGAGACAGGTGATACAGCTGCAGATAACAGCAACAGAGAGCACTCGTCTGACACTAGCATCACCCTCACCCCATGAAGGCCATTCTGCTTCTCCCATGTGCCCGTGTGTGTGTGTGCACGCGCACCCGTACCTCCTTCAGCAGCAACACTCCCATTGATAACGTCTGTGACGGCTACGGGCCCGCTCCGCCTCCTGCTACCGCCACCAAAGCTATATTTAGCCTAGCAACAGTGGTGACTCACTTCCTGCCTCACTACAAAGCCACTTCCTTGGCTAGTTCCCAGATGATTGGCCAGGCAGGGTTCTGATTGGCTTCTCGCTCACTACCGGCTAAATAATTCAGCCTCCAGTTTGCTGAGAGGAGCGCATGTACCTAAATAACTGGTTCAGCAATCTATAAACACCCAGACTATACTATGAAGCAGGATGGATGGAAGCAGTGCAGCAATTCATATGCATCGGTGTAGTGCACAGCGTGCATGTCAGTACATCAATGTTAGTTGTCGCATACCTAATTTATATATATGAGCATATGTGTGCCTGTGCTTCCTGGCGTCACACTTGACATGTTGCATAAGTCGGCACCTGACTTGACAATGAGTCTGTATTGCATTGAGGATGGTGAGAAAAGGATGTAGGTGGACATACAGTGGGTGATTTGTCCTAATTTTGACACTTGTGGTGACATCACACTGCACATGTTAAAATAAGTCTATAAATACAGTGTTCTCAGGGGCCACCACAAGACACATACAAGTCAGGCGCCACATACATGTATCACTCCTCACTCACTGTTTCTAGGCAAATCCAGTGGCAGCTCCACTGACTATACACCAGACCATGATACGACTAGAGGCTTCAAAACCATGCTATTAACATTTGCATGCGTTAACATATTTTATAATGTATTTTCCTGTATGTGGGATTTAAATAGAGAAGACTGGCCGGTTGCCCTTCACATTAGAGAGCCTTTTGGGATGGTCAATGCCAGATTAACCTTGCTGGCCAACGGAAAAAAATAACTGCAGGCCCCAACAGCCTTCTCCATATGTGTAATATGTACCCAGTCATTTTCAAGTACCCATTATAGAAAATGCAGCAAGCAAGCTGCAACTATTTTGCAAACTTCAGTATTTTGTCCCGAGACCCATAAATCAGCCAGTGCAGTGCTACGAACCATTTGGTTTGTAATGCTACAAGTAACCAGTTTCTAGATTTGTTAAAGGGGGAAACGCTGTGTCAGCTGAACATGCGCTCACAGTGCAAATACACAACACGTTTTGAGGAGGTAAAAGACAACTTGCTGTTTGCTGACGTGCCTACACTGTTTGGACCAGCGGCCTCCTGTTTGAACAGCATTGTACAAGTGGATAAAGGGTCAAAGCAAAAGCGCACTGTGTGTGTCAATCACACCGCACGCCAGCGGTTACATAATACTACTCGTGCACTTGCTGACGGATACGGCTACATCCAGCATGGACCCTCACATCTGCACAAGAACAGCACCGCCACACACCTGACCCGCCTTCATCGTATGTTTTGTCAGCCATTTTTTACACAAGTCATCAACCCATCAAATCGTTTGCAGCCATTCATTCATCCACTAACACCAACCTCTGTTTCCGGCTGACTCTTCCCTTAGCCTACTTCACTGCTCTCCCCTGTCTTTCCTAACTCTAAGCTCCATGGGTGGTAAATCCCCACACCAACACATGGTGCCAGTCTCCATAATTAGCCTGGAGTCATACAGCGAGGGGGGAAAAAAGAGAGGGAGAAGAAATAGATAGACGCAAGGGGGACACAGCAGGGGGGGATTTATAAATGTCTATAGGTGAAACCAGTCAAAGACACCAACAAAAGTTGTGACATCAAAAATTATGCGCTCCCATTGACATGACCGCAAAGGGCCAGAAGATGGGATGGAGCGCGGTCATTGCTGTGACATGTCACCACTGTCAGTATACCAAGAACGAGCTGCAATTCCTAGAGGTGAGTGGGCTCATGTCATGGCACGGGGGGGTGGGGACAGGGTGGAGCGTAGAGCGCAGAGGGGAAGGCTCTGCGAGTCTATAATTAACAGACACCCTCTAGTCTGGAAAATGCCCCCTGCCATCACTCAGCCCACTTTCCTTAGACCATCACCTCTACCCTATAATCCCTAACAGCTTTCCATGGCCCCAGTAGGTGTGCAACAGGAAAGCATTCCACACTGCAGTGTCATGGGTATAGTCCCGACAGCATGCGTGCCAGGTCCATGTGTGTCTATATTTGACGCATGGAGCTCTGCCTGTTTGTCAGCAAGTTGGGTGACAGTCCAGCCTGGCAGTCTCCAGGAGAGCTTCAATGGTTGACAGGCAGAGGCAGAGAGGGGCTTCCCTGTCAGCATGTACTCTACTCTACATGGACTTTACATTTATTAGGGCAAAACAGGCCGGGAGGCAGACATACGAGTGGAGATGTTGCAGCTGACAGGCACACAAGGCAGCACAGGAAAAACTGTGGCCGAAGATTAAGATTTCTTTTGGTAGACAATGGAATGACCACAGGAGAAATCGACATTATTTTACTACACCTTCTTATCATTTAAAAACAAGCTAAGTCCAGGGAGCCTCAAGGAGCTCTGGAGGATGAAAGTAAATCAGCCCTAATAAGAAAAGAACTCTTACGCTCTCATTAAAAAGAGTATAAGAGTTCTTTTCTTATTAGGGCTGATTTAAAGTCTGTCTCATTAATGTAAACACAATTAGACAGACTTTATAAGCAAAGCAAGTTAACACCAATCGAAAAGCAAACTTAATTGCTGCAAAGTATGTATTAGGTAGCTTTATATTACACAAAAACACATGGTCAACTGACCTTATCACCACTGGAGTAGAAGAAGTAACGCAGGCGGACTATGTTGCAGTGGTCCAACTTCCTCATAATCTGCAGCTCACGGTTCTGAAAAGGGAAAAAAACCCACAAAGGACACATTAAATGTAAGACATTTGTCATGCTCATGACTTAAATTTAGTCTGTGGACAATTAGAGGGCATTTAAAAGCTTTCTACTGGTCACAGAGCAGAATAAGGTACAGATTAATGTCTTGTTACCTCACAAGAATCTATCTATTAAGGTCTGTAGTGTGGTCACACACACAATATTGTCGTGTCTTGTGACATTCACAATAGAAAAAAAACACATGCTACTAATAATCTTGTGCAACAAACAGTCATCTTATTGGTAGTCTAGTCACTGTCACAAGCTCAAGGTACTATGTTGTCCTGAATTGAGATTTGAAAAAAATCGGGATGTGGTAGGAGCAAAAAAATGTTAATTAACTGGATATTCATGTGTTTATGGAGGACTGGATGCCACAAGATGACAACATGACAACACAATTATGTACCGTGAGGCATGTTGTTGCCTGTTCTCATCAACGACGATGGGGGAAAAAGGGCCCTCAAATGCAAAAAGGGACTTGCTCAACAATGGACAGGAATTCGAGGGTTATGTAAAAGTGTAACAGCTCCATCAGACTTCACCCCTCCACTGCTTTGTTTAAATCTAAGACTGAAGTCTTACACTCTAGGCATTGCCACAATATTAACACAGAGGCATGTATTTTTTTGAAATTTCCCCACTGTGGGACGAATAAAGGAATATCTTATCTTATCTTATTTTTTGAATTTGAATTTATATTTTGAATATGATGCTTATTACTGCGACTCAGGTTTAGCCACAATATGAGCGTTACGCAAATAATTTTTTCACATTAATAAAAACATCAATTAGCATTATATGCAAGCTCAACTACCTGTATGCCTGTGGTCTGCAGAGGAGAGCGAACCAGTCTGTGATGCCAGATATGCTGCTGGTTAACCAGACTTTTTCTGCCCACTTCATGAGGGTTTAAATCCCACTCATTCATTTTTTAATAGAGCAGAGTGAGCTGTCACACATCCTCAAGCATTACCGCGTATGGTTTCACACAGTACCCCCCCTGCTTTTTCACACTATGCACAGCACACACATACACACAACCCACTCATCATTAAGTGACATCATAGCATGTGGGTCACAGACCATCCACTAAACCACAGTGCACTGCGGGCAACGCCCTCGTCTTCTTGCAGTGGCTTAGTGGGATTGCTTGAGGTTGTGTTACGCTGTGTGTGTGCATGTGTGTGTGTGCACGTTGTTCTGTATGAGAAAGGTGGTGCCATATGGAGGAGGAGCAGACGGACAGTTCCACAAAGCCCTGCCCAGCTCCAGTTCTACTGCAGTCATTCCTGCTGACCTATCATCCTCCGGTGTGTCAGCAGACCAGCCAGCAGAGACAGAGAGGCAGAAGGAAACAGATGGAGAGGGAAAGAGAAAGAGGGACAGAATGCCCCAATTGCGAGCAGCTTGAAGTGCGACACCTGAACGCCTCAATCTGCTGGTGTATACTGCCGGACAAGTCCACACCCAGTTTCCAAACAGATGAATAGCACAGAGCAATCTTGCAACCCACACAAACAAACATGCACTGTGCGGTTACCACTCTGTTCTTACATATGATCATAAATGAAGACAGAGGATGAAAATTCTAAAGACATTCTTCATAATGTTAAAGGGCTCAGTAGCCAATGTCACAAATACATGTGTCAAAATCACCAAAGATTAATTCTTGCAAATTTACTTCTTTCATTCTTAGTGCTTTGATTTTTCCTACCCTGTGTATTGTCACTCTTCAATCCGTTTGTCAACAGAATATATAATCTTTAATAAGGAGTAACAAACGCTCTCCAAGTATATTCATGTCGATGGAAAACAATCATTCATATACTCCAAAAATACTGCATTTCCTGGGGACTATTTTAATCTACTGTGATCAAAATATATTGGATCACAATGCACACTTCAACGGTGTGGCCGATGTGTTTAATAGTCTTGATAACAACAAAAGGCTTTAACAAAATGGACATAAGCTATGAAAGGCCCTGACAACACAAACAATACCTATTAAATTTACGGGTGGTTTTGTTATTCATCAGCAAAAAAAATTCTGATCAGCAATGTTGCACAAGCCCATTCACCACAAAACATGCTCTCAGTCTGTGTGTGTGTGTGTGTCAAAGATTGAGCATCCATTTTCCAATAGGCTGATATGTGATCCCTCAGATGGACGAGAAGGACCCATGCCATAATGCACCAGGAGCAGACAGTAAGCCCACCAAGACTGTCTCACATATTCTTCAGCTACAGCCTAACACAGATCCCATTCACGTGATGTTAGGCTTTCAGCTCGGACGTAATGTGTATGTGTGTGTGTGTGTGTAGCATCCAATCAGACGTGTGGAGAAAAGGCTTTTGAAGAAGAGGTATTAGAAGAAAGTAGCATGCAGGTGTTTGGTTATCCCTTTGTGTGCAACCAGGTTCACGCACTCGATGGTGCGTGCTTGGCAGTCATGTGAGACGTCTTAGCTCTCGTTTGCCTTCTGCTCCTGTAACACAGTGTTGGGAGGAAGGACGAGCATGTGGAGAGAAAGGGAAGACACACTGAGTGAAAGACTGTGGAGGTAGATGAGCTGATTTAAGGAGGACCAACAGAAGAAAGCCATGTGTGGGACAATCAGCCAACCACTCAGCTGTTTAAAAATGCAATCTCCTGGTGTGTCCTAACCACAGGCTAACCAAGGACTAACAGGAAGAGCAGGACGAGACTTCACAATGGCAGCACACAGTCACAATGAGACAGGGAGAGAGAGAAAGACAGAGACATAGTGTGTGTGTCCCTAACAACAATTGTGCATTTTGTGACAGATGGCCGACCCCCACACTGTGGAGGGGACGTCATTTATCATGTCTAGTTTCGGGCAGCGATGGACTAGTACCTGCTGCTGGAGAAAAGGAAGTGTTGAGCCTCCATGAGGTTAAGCCCAGGGCAGTGAGCTGCAGAAGTATTTAGCTGAACCGGTTGGCTCAGCGTTTACAGTCCCAAGGCGAAAAAAAACCCAACACGCTACGAGCAAACACATGTGACTACAACTTCACTGACTCTCATGGTAGGTGAAGACTTTCCTGATAGAGGTCTAATGACTTCCATTAGAACAAAGATCATGTATTGATACATGAAGTACAAACTATAAAACTGTATTACTTTATTTATTTTTCTAATGGTTATTTTGGAGACGAGCACATTACATGGAGCGCCAGAGCGAGTAGCTGGACTTTGTTATGTTTGGACAAATCCATGCTGGCTGTTTCCTAGTATTTGCTCTCTTTAGCGCTAAGCTAAAATACACGGCCACTGGCCATAGCGTCGTAATTTTGTTCACTTGCGTGGTATAAATGCTAAGGTCTGACGCTCATCAAAGCAAAAAAAGAAAAAGAAAAAAAAAAGCCTTTTTCCAACCTAACTGACTAACTTCTGCTTTAAGTGGCCACTCAACAGAGGTCAAAATATAGTGTCAAACTAAAACTGTAAAAAGCATGTGGGTTGTGTAGGTTTTTCAATGCACACGTGGAAATTATTATAGTCACACATTGCAATGCGTATCTTGTGCTGTAAAAGCCAAGTCATGTGTAATATTAACAGAAAAGGTGTAGACTGCAATAGTTTAAGGTACATGTAACCATATCCATATAATATAATTTATTGCTAATTATTATTTTTGTATTTTAATCTTTTTTTTGCAACAGTCTTGATTAAATGAGATACAGCAGTTTCACATAAGCTTGATCATCTTGGTGCACCCCAACCCCTATCTTTATAAAACGTAATGAGAATATCAACAGGTGTCCTGTAGCTTTGGCAGCTTCAGCATTTCCATCTGTGAGCTGCGGAAAAGGCAGCGGGGACACACTGAGACCCCCCAAGCAAGGTAGCAGAGACATTGTTGCCCCAGTGAACAAACAACAAGCCATCAGTCAAATCTATTCAAAGCACAGGAGGAGGATTCCAGCAGAGCTTTACTTGGAAGGAAACATGACATTTCCCAATCGCCAACTGAACCGAAACAAACGGAAGGCTAGTGGGCTCAAATTTGATACCCAGACCATCCCATCACTAGCACACACAAACTAATTTTCTACAAAAACAACAAAAACACAGAGACACATCTAGTAGGAATGTGTCAATAACGAAACTGTGACCAGAGTTTCTGTTTGTCTAGTAGCTTCTCTGATCTCAGTGTTCTTGTGAAACATCACTCCATTCATGCCACTAACAGTTACTCACTCACATTCACCGATGCAACAAATCTCTATCTTGGTAATATTGTCGAGAAAGAGAGAAGGATAACTGGGAGACAGGAGAGCCTGAGCACACTGTCATCTACAGTTATACTGTATGTGCTGAATTTCCCTGTCCCATTTCTTTTCTGTTAACTGACAAGTAAGAATGCTGAGTAAGCTGAAATGTGTAAGTGCAGGTTTTACCTTAAACCTCTTGTCTTGCAGGACCTTCTTAATGGCCACCAGCTCTCCAGAGTCGCAGAGTTTGGCCTGGTAGACAACACCGAATGAGCCGTTGCCGATAACCTTAGTGTCCGTGTAGCTCACCTCCTGTGGCCGGTCGGGACCTTGACCTGGAGTGGCCACAACTGTTGTTACCTTGCTTCCGTCCTTATCCCCTAAAGGCAGAGAAATAAAAAAAAACAGGGAGATGCTCAGAACAAGGTAGTGCTTCAGCAAACTGACATCATCCGTCTCCCTGATCACTATCTCTCAGAGTCAGCATGGAGCATCTTAGGGCAAAATCTGCTGTCAAGTGCTTTGGTTGACAGAAAGAGAACAATGTGGCCTCCATTCACTCTTTTGACCCCCATTGGCTCCAACAGTGCTTCCAAAGGGTCAGCAGCTGTGGTTGTACTAATCTGCTCCCAACTCAATGACTGAGTGTGAACCATTGTTTGGCTGAATCTGAGCATCCAAACATTGGGAAAATGTTGTGAAAATGTGTTGATTTGATTGGTGGATTTGTGGAACACTATATATTAGATATTAAAGGGCAACAAGAAAAGTGTTAGGTTAAATAATCATCAATGGCTCAAACTAATTCTAAGTCAGTCATTGGGTAGGTTTCCAGCAGAGGTGTTGATTCTGATTGAAATATTGTTTGTGGCAGCAGACCCCCTCTGGTGCGACTTTACCATGTCCAACACAAACATTAAATAATCATTGGTTTTGTGCTCTTGTGTGATTGGGTTCTGTGTGATCCAATTACTGAAGATATGATTATGATCACAGCATGGGGAAAGGGGGGGGGGCATTAAAACTTTCCAGGACCGTGTCTAGAAAGAAAAACTGAGGACGGATTCTGGAACGACAGAAATAGACTGAGTGTGTGTGTGTGTGTGTGTGAGAGAGAGAGAGAGAGAGGGGAGAGAGTGAGTGAGAAAGAGAAATATGACCCTGGCTACATATTCCAGGAGGGCCTTTTCTATGACGCCTCTATACTTCCTCAAACCGTGAGAAAGGTCTGTGCATACTCACACGCACACACACACAGCTCACAGAAGAAGAAATGACCAAGCCATCAGAAATGGCATTTCTTTTTAATCTATAGAAAGTAACTGATTGGACGTCTGCATGGAGCATGGCCTTTCTCACAATAATCTGGTAAATCTGAAAAATCATTTTCATATGTCAATTTTCAAATGGATTCCCCCGTACTTTTCAAACATAAACCTTGCAACACGTGTTTGGAAACGTGGGTTATTTTCAGCCTGCCACAACAACTGAACTAGCATAACAAAACATGGGTTCATGTACATATGCAGTGTTACTCAACTGCAAGTGAGACAGTACAGGCAGGCTGTTGGGACCTTTAGCCAAAGGCATCAATAGTTAATTCAGGTCACCAGGCTAGTCCAGGCCATAACATGGCTAATGTACAAACAACACTATTGTCAAGCAGCTGCAGAAAACACGTGGGGTTTTTGGTTCCATTCCGATAACCAGTTTTGTCGAAACGTATTTTTCTATTGAATCGAGCACAAACTTAGAAATGTAGTGCAAAATGAGCAATTATAGTAAACGACTTCTAACTATTAGTCAGTTAATTGGTTAATTAATTAATTTGTTGCCTTGTATTGATTGTAACCTCCTGAGAATAATCAGTTTTCTGCTCTAACTCAGGATTTATTCTTATTACTCACTTCCTCCTAAATAGAGCGTCCACCCACTTATCAAAACACACACTGATTTGTGGCAAACAAATACATATAGTCACACTCATACATAGAGTAAACAGAATTTCTCAACTTTGCTGCTGTCAAATAATTAATGAATTAATTACTTCAGACTGTCAAAAGTGAAATAATACAACTTATCACACAACGTGTAGAATGTTAATAGGACTGCAGGTCAAAGTGATATTTTTAAGGAATAAATTGACTTATTCCTCAACAATAAAACAGGCAGTGACACAAATGCAACAATAATACATTCATGCAAAAGCATGAATGCATTATGCTAATATGTACAGGTACACACACTCAAACTAAGTGTTCCAGCACTGCTGCAAGGCTGATAAGATAATTAACTACGTTGCTGGAACATCCCGTCACATGAACGTCACTGCTGACACACATCAAACTTTGCCAAGCAGCATTTCCACAGAGACATCACGGTATCAGTGTGTTTCTGACCAGACCCAATGTGGGTGCATAGGTTTTTTTAGTCTACACCCAGTAGACTGAGGCAGCGAGTGATCATCTTTTCATGTCTCCTCCTATCAAAATCCATCTCTCTTTAAAACCCTGAATGATTCAGATTGTTCTTTTCCCTGAATCCTGCTGTTTCATTTTGGAATCAAAGAATGTAATTAGTTAATTTTGTTCCCATCATCATTTGCTAAATGTGAAAAAGATGGGGGGGAAAGGAAAGAAGGAGGGCGAGCTGCGGCTTTGAAATGCTAAACAAGCTGCTTATTGTTCTTGGCCAGCTGCCTCACCCCAAAAAAACAAAACCTAAGAGTGCTCATGTGAGTGTGTGAATGTATGCATGTATATGCATGTGTGTGTGTGTGTGTGTGTGTTTCCGTCTGCCTGTGTGGGAGGGGTAGGAGTATTCTCTCCAGAACACACTGGCTCCAGCTGCTTGAGATCACAAGCCAAGTTTTTCACACAGATGAGTGTGTGTGTGGAACACTCTGTGAGTACTGGGACGGTGGAGGTCAGCTTAGCACTAGGTGACAAACCAAAGGAAAAAAAAAAAACAACAAGTCCGTGTAGACACCAACATGCTGTTTATGAATGTTGTCCGACGAAGACACAAACGCTGTGTGAAAACAACAACACGCATATTCGTGAGCATCTCATTATCTTATTGAACTTAACAATGTCACTTGTTGATGGGGAGACCATTATTTTTGACAAAAGCGACCCTTCCTTTAAAAAACGCTTCTATTACGTCCATCTGTCTACCCAGGAACCCTGAGGGTCTGTGGCAGCCAGTACAGCAGATATTAAATTGATTCCTGAATCATGTTCCTCAGCTGGATACCAGACAGAATGGTCTGATTACTGCAGCAAGTGCCTTTCTGTCGCAGATTACAGTGGATTGTGTTAAAATAGGTCTCCTAGCCGCTCCACTGTGTAAACGTACTTGGAGAACTGAATCACTTGACAGTGCTGCATTACAACCTGACAAAGTTGCTCACTAGGCATAGTTGGTTTGAATTCTTTGATTTCTCCACAGACGCGCATGGTCCTCTCAAACTGCAGAGAGGAAATGAAGATAAATGGTAGAAACAGCCGGATGCAACCTACCAATCTGAGCGCCCGGCGTGAAACAAGTGTCATGTATTTGAAACTTATCACAGGGGACAACTGAGCAATCAGCTTCTCTCTATGGGACTGAACACCACCTGCTTGTAGGAATTAGATTATTAAACGCTGGGTTCATTTGGCGACTCTATTTTCAGACTTTAATGATCACGACGCATTGATTTCCCACACGAGTCTGCTGGTTAAACATGTTATTAGTTTGAGGAACGAAAGCAAAAATACAGGCGTTAACAATCTCAATGTGCAATGTTCAGAACACAAGGTCAGCACCACATGCCCTGCTACTTCAGGAGATTATATCTGCACTTATTAGCCCAATGACTCTTGGCTCTGGAGTTCTAATGTTTATCCAACGTACTGACCGGCATAATTCACAAAGCGATTCGAACGGCAGCGTCGCCATGAATGATCCACAGTGACAGGAACACACCAAAGCTTCAACACTCAAAACTGGGGCAAGAGAAGTGTTGGGTTAGGAATGGGAGTGCAGCTGTGAGTGTGTGTGTGTGTGTGTGTGTGTGTATGTGTGTTTTGGTCCACTAAGTGGTTTTGAGTGCCAAGGCCCAGAGAGGAGCCTCAGCGTCAGGCCTCACCCCACTAACACTCATCATGATCACATCATAGCCTCGAAGCACCACCAGCATTCCTTTAACAGCCTCACTTTTTCCAAACACACACCCACAGCCGTCTACGTGCAAGATAAGATAATGGTGTGGCCAGGTAGGTAGATATCTCCGGCCATGACTGTTATTAGTCATTTATAACGTGGCTATTACACACAGTCAAAGATTAATCCCACTAAACTAGAACAGGCAAATAACTCATAATTATACTATTATACTAGCAGCTGTTAGATAAACATTGGTGATACACGCCTACATGTTATATCACAAGATTAGATCAAGCTCTTGAAGTCTTTATATCTGCTATGAGAGACACTTATTATTTACTGACACTGCTGCTTATTGATTATTGATAGACTTACTGCTTGCTGCTTTCATCTTGCTACTGTTGTTAATATCCTACACATGTCTATATCTATATTATATACATATATAGCATATTCATACTCACACACTTTGACAAGTGTAATGATCTTTTAACTGTGTAAATATGTTGTTTCTCTTTTACTTTATTCTTTTGATACTTTTGATCTTTGCACAAAAGCGAGACGCGCCTGTAATTTCGCTATGCGTGACGTATCATGACAATAAAGCTATTATATATACACATATACACACATCATTATACACACATCCAGTGTGACAAAAAAAAACGCAGTATGTCGATGTGAGAAGGGTTTTTTTTTGTTATTGTTGCCTTAGCAGAGACTATGTAAAGCAGAACTGAAAAGGGATTCGGTCTATGGAGCACCACCACCAGCAGCCTGCCTTATTCCGCAGGCAGGCCTCGGCAGGCGCATGCTTCCATAACCAGCTGCCAGCTCATGGGCAGGATATAGTGTGTCACACTCCCTGCAGTCGTCGCGACGTCTGATTTCCACACGGCCCCGCAGAATATAGATTCGGGTGAACCAGCCCTCTCTGGAATCACGTCGGTTTCGCCTGAGTCAACTATGGTCGCACCTTCCGCTTTGACAGTTGCGTAACAGGCCGGGTCCTACCGCTGCAACCTCGTTACGCGCACGGCCGGTGATGTGTAGCAGCACCGCCGCGAGATCCGATCGTTCACGTGCACGATAATGAGATCGGATCCGCTCGGTTTATGACATGGGCTAATGCTAGCCACCCTTTAGCCCGGAACTGCCCGGCGCGGCGCGGCCTGCTAACACCGACTGAGGCTGACCGGCCCCGGAGCGGCGCACCAGAGCTCCGGGACTAGCACTGTGAGAGTGTGTGTGCCACTTAGCACCCGGCTAATCCAAATCAGACATACACGAACACATCAGAGCTAATATATCCGAAGCTAACATGAAACACATTTCCATTAAAGACCTGTATCGGGGACGTGTAGCCCGGTGTGGGGCCTGGTGCAGGCTGGGGAGGGAGCAGGGCTGCTCCGCGTTACTTACTGCTGACTTTCATGCTGCCGAACGCGGAGGGCTGCGGCACTGGTTTGCAGCTCTCCGCGAAGGATGTGGTCCTGGGCCGACCCGACATGATCCGATCCCTTCCTCTCGACTCGGAGACGGTGACTTGCTAAACGGCAGGACTGATCGATTCGCCGACCCTCTTCTCATCCAAAAGAGGATGCCAGTAAATGGTGTGATTCACGGGGAGGACAGGCAGAAAGAGGACCCCCCCACACACACACCTTATCCCACGGTCCTTCACGCTAGCTCGCTATCGGCTAATAAACGACCCGTTCGTTCCCAGCAGCAGCGGCGGCGGATCAGAGCATCGTCTCTTCCGGGCGGTCCTGGTTTGCTCTCAGCGGGCCTCTGAAGACACGTCTCCGACTAAAATAGTCATGAATCTGGCCTCTCCCTGTGGCCCCCCGACTAAAGCCGACCGCGATCTCCTTCTGGGGGCACAATCCGCCTCGCGACGATGAGTAAGGGGTTAGCTGGGACTGCGGGTCCGGTGCTGATCACGCGGAGATGTGGCGTTTTCTCGGCGATTCGGGACACATGCAGCTCCTCTTCATATCCCGATGTGGAGGCTCGGTGATCCGACTGCCATGGCGGCTCCCTCGCTGTACACTAGCCTACAGACGGTCCAACGGAAAATCTGCCCGTTCACACAGTCTTCCTCGGCCTGTGCCTCGGCTCGGGTTCCGCCGTCAGATTTCAGTGTGTTTACCGAGGCCCCGGGGCCGCGAGCTGCTCGGGGGAAACGGTGGCGTTTGAGTACGAAGCGCGACGATACCGAATTTCTTTTTTTATTCCTTCCCCATAGGTTTCGGTCTCGCTGTCTTTGTCGCTGCGCACCCAAGCTACGCCGTTTCCGTAAAGGCTTCCAGGCGTCGCTCCGCTGTCTTCGGAGCAGGTTCGCGTTGCTGGCGTAAGCCGCGACGGAGAATAGGAAAACTGTGCACGCGCAAACGGCGAATCTGGGGTGGCCGATTTGGCCAATCACAGAGGGTATCCTTCAGATATGGGCGTCAACCCTGTTCCTCTGGTCCAATAGGGACGCCGCTCTTCAGCACCACATGGCATAATTTGCTTGGCGCCTCCCTCGTGACTTCAAAGGCTTTTTTCCCGTGCCGCGACGGGGACAAGGGGCGGGACCGTTCCCAGGATTGATGACTCAGTCAGCCAATGAGAGCTCCAGAACCGCACTGTCAGTTCAAACGGACCCAGCTGTCACTGTGCACCGGTGGTCATGCACCACTGTTGCTATGTCAGTCACAAAAGCCCCCCACGTGACTCCCCCCAACACTTTTTTCCACTTTTTGTAATAATTCATAACAAAGTATGAGAGACTATGTGCAACATTTCACTGTTTTATACAGCATTCAAGTCTTTAACACTGCTCAAACTAAACTAGTGAAGCACTTTGTATCTCTGTTGTCTAAATAAAAATGTAACTATAATTATCATTATGTGGTAAACTTGCTGCTTTCTAATCAAGCATAATTCATAACGGTGTCAAAATATAATTTGTGCCACTGATGTGTGAAAATAAAATCTTATTTCTAATTTTTGCCTCCATTTTGTTTTGTTTTTTTGTTTTGTATTCCACAATATTTGAACTCCCTTTGCACATCCCTCTGTCTCACGCTTGTATTGTGCAACAGGCCATGTGGTACCAATACTGTTACCAGTCTACCTTTACCCGTTGCTACGTTTGATTACGTGTATATTTTATTTGTTGTAGTGTGTAGGAGGCTGAATTTCATTGTGCATTGCTGTATTGCATAAAGACCTGATCTTTGAACCTTTACACATGGTACAGACCAATGTCCATTAATATGAGCAGTTTTTGTCTTTCAAAGTTCTACCAATACATGCCAATACCTCATTTTGAAACAAATCTCTCATGGTGTAGTGAATAATGAATGATTATTGTGTTTACATGCATACAAAATAAATGTGTGTGATTGACTGAATGCACTGTTTTTATTCCACACTTCCTCAATGTGCCACTTTTCCTCAACAGGTCACTTATCTAGTCTTGGCAGGAAAGTCTTTCACATGCCTGAAAGATGCTGGTAGTGAGTCTTTTGTGTGGTTTTATTTATACTCTGTTATGCATCATATCAAAGGGAATTTCTTGCAGGCTGCCCTTCAGTGGTTCAGATGGAGAATAGAGAGCAGCAGTGTTAAAAAAAAAGAAAAAAGACAGGCAGCTGAGCTGAAGTAACGCAAGATGCTGTTTTCCCCTTTGCAGCAATACCTCCCCAGGCAAATTCATATTTTCCCATTAGAGGGGAAAATATATATATATAAAGATGAGCTAGTGGGACGGAGGGAAATAGAAAAGAGACACATCTAAAATAAGATGAGAAAAGGGCACAGTTCTGTTTTTGTCTGTGCAGCAGAGATATCATAAAAAGTCCAGATTCTGCCTGCAGGAAGTATTCTGGTGACTATTGACAACAAACAAAATGGATTCTGGCAAATATGTTTTTGCCAATTGCTATGACCATATGCGGTGTCTAATAAACCAGCTATAGATGGGAACAAAGTGACAACCACTAGAAAACTAAAGAAAAACTCCAAACACCAAAATGCAGATTATCCAACAAAAAGGTACAGGAAACATCTACTAATAAATATTCAAATAAATACCGCCTCTCTATAATGGCTACTATAGTGCACATTTCATCTGTCCATCTGCAAAACCTACATTTTGTTCCTGTAAATGTCAGACTTTGACAGTTTTTATCTGAGAACAGAAATATGCAAACATTCTTAAAAAGTAAACACTTCGATACTGTTTTTTTTGAGCATGAACTGGTTGGTGGAGGAGGAGGCGAACCTGTAAAGTGCAGTGAACCTGTGTTCATACAAAGGTGGGTTTGAGGTCCTCCTTGAACACCACAGGGTGTGAGGAGCGGTAGAGGCCGGCGTAGCCCTCGTACTCGCTGTCGGAGGAGTCCGAGGAGCTGCCGGAGGAGAGGAGCGAGCCCCTCTGCAGGCAGGAGTCACAGTAGGGACGGTGGTAGTAGCAGTAGTCTGTGGAGCTGCTGGAGTCTGAGTCCCAGTACCCACAGGAGTCTCTAATGTGTCTGCGCTGCTGTTCATTATCACTGCCTGCTCCCACATCAGGTAGAGCTGTCCGATTGTGTTCTGAACATTTGTGAGACCGTGAAACGCGCCTCTGACAGTTTCTAATCACTGCTTCCTCCACCTCCTCCTCCTCCTCCTCGAGCCCATGTTCGCTGTTGTGAGCCTGGAGGAGTGTACCATCGGCAATGACCCCATCGTGGTTCCCATCTGGATTTCGGCCTTCACGGGTTTCCCTGATCTTTGCACATCCAGTGTAGAAGCAGTGAGGGGTCAAGCCTCTTCTGGACGAGTTGAATGGTGGCCGGCGTTTCCTCATTGCGTAGGGGGAGATGCTGGGGTAGCGGAACAGGACGAGCGGGTGGGGGGAACGTGGAGTCCTCAGGGAAAGAGGGGAGATGGTGGAGGCCTCTGTAAATCGGAGCTGAGAGGACGTCCGCGCAGGTTGAATGGGACAGCGAAGTGCACCTTCCAGGACTGTGTCCAAGCTCAGCTCCTGGATGATCTCCTGCAACTGCTCATTGCTAACAAAGCCGGTCGGTCTGAGCTGTGGCGCCAGCCCACTCTGATTGCTACGAGTGTCAACGCGAAAGGGGTTCACCCCTCGACGACACTGCAAAGAAGTGACAAAGTCAATCGTCTCCTCTGTTGATCGCAGGAATCCGGAGGATTGTTTGTGGTCGTCCCCTGCTTGGGGCTCATCTGTGCCTTTGTTTGCAGGCCCAGACATATATGAACTCTTTTGTTTATTACCCACATGCGCATCATCAGGTGGAGATGAGTAAGCCATAACGGGGATCGAGGGGTTGGGAACGGTCGAGCGTTCAGAAGCCAGTGTGACGACTGATGATGCAACAGCAGCAGTGAGGTGAGGAGGTGAAAGCTGAGACTGAGTGTCTCTTTGAGGTAGAGTAGAAGAAGATGAAGACGAGGGGCCGTCAGACTGAACCTCAGTGGTCTGAGTGGCAGAGGAGTCCAGGTCTTGGTCCTCGCAGGACTGGCTGGCCGACATGAGACGCAGGAGTTTGTCCTTGGCGTTGTTCACCTGCTCCTGGAGGCTGTCAATCACAGCGTTTTTCTGTGAAGAAAAAAACACTGTCTTAATAAATATACCCTTATATACCCTTATATATATATATATATATATATATATATATATATAAAATTTTTGCTAATGCATTGAGATATAAACACCGAGACATATGGCCTACAATTGCATTCAATATTCACTGATGCCTTGTATTAAATGGCAGTATAGTATTGTGAGAGACGGACACCGTACCTCATTAAGGAGCTTTTTCATGGAGTTGTTCTCCCCCAGCAGGTAGAAGATCTCATCCTGGCTGTACACAGATGGCTGACTCTTACTGGGGCTGCTGAAATACTTCGCCATCTGACCCGGGTTGTTCTGATCCTCCTCAAATTGGCGCCACTGGGTCAGCTGCATGGTGAGCGTGATATTTTGCAGGAGTTAAAGAATGCACAGATAATCACGCTGACCTTCAGCACCAAGTAAAGAGGGGGAATGTGCATCAGCTGCTGATAGTTGTCATTCTGCAGCTACCTGCTACCTGAACGCTTGGCATTTGGTTCAGTGTGTTGCAGTGCAGTGTCAGTAAGGTGCAAACTTCATGTGTGCACCTTACTCACTGCACATCAGACCTTTGACCAGGTGTGTTTGAGTGCATTACTCATTGTTCAAATATTTCCTTCCTTTCCACTGAGGGTGCATTCCTTCACCGGCCCATAAACCCACTGCCAGACATTTCAGAGTCATAAACCTGTTTGCAATACCCAGCGTAGCCTTGACTCATAAACACCTGTGTGAGTCACACTCTGCCGACAGACAGGGAAACCTGGCATGTTTATGAAAGCGGAGGTGTGGACACTCTCAGAATTGACAAAAAGTCATGTGTGCATATTCACCTGTCCATGTGTCATATGTCTGTGTTTCTGCAATTCTTTATGTGTCTGATTAACTGTCTGCGTTTGCTGCCAGTTTTTTTTCAAAGTGTCCTATGATTGCGTGCCAGTTCAGTTTGAACTCCTCCTTACGCCTGGGCTTAAGTCAGTGTCATCAGCCAGACACAAGGAAACGTCACTTCATTCACTTTCACTCACCTGAGGCACAAACAGCATACAGTTAGTCGCCGACGTGCAGATGAAGATGGCTCCAGCCACAGTGCTGTAGACCAGGTTGGGCCACGCCTGCAGGAAGATGGACACGGGCATGACCACAGCCGAGGAGAGGGTGACCAGGCTAACAGCTGCGATGATGGTGGGAGACTGGTTGACTGGGGGGTGGCTGACGTTGCTGGTCAACCCTGCCAGATAAGTGCCATAGAGGAGAAGACAGCCCTGAAGACAAATAAAGAACATGGTGACGTCAGAGGGCAGAGAACACATCCGCATATTAACGTTCGTTAATGTTGGTCTGTGTTTGTTTCCTGTTAGTGTGGATGAAACTGATTGTGTTTTAAATCATAATTAAAAGACTTAATTAAATATGAGAACATGAAAAAACACTATTTTATGAAAAAAAAGCAATTTGCATAAATAAATACCATTATTATTCTAAACTATACTATACTGTACTGTACTATAATAAACTATATTATACATATCATTAGGTTATTATAACTTAAAGTTATAATAACTTTCAACAGAGGCTCCTTACCTTCTGAACAGCAATAACAACAGCCCACAGATCTGAGTATACAGAGGCACAGGAGTCCATCTGGGACACAGAGTAGGAGATGTCTCTCTCCACCACCTACACCAGAGAAAACCATAAACCACTGGTGAGTTCAAATCCAATTACATTTGGCACATGCTATTCCCCAAGTTGTTTTATGATGAAGCAACTCATTTCACAACTTGCGGTGAACTTGAAGACATCATTAAAGTTTACCTTGACGACGGCTGCAACCGACCGTGAGCACCTGACGGGGTCTGTGAGGCTCCAGGCGGTGAGAACCAGCAGGTCCAGCAGGATCAAAAGGGCCACCATGCCCATCAGCTGGATGTCTCTGATGATCTGCGGCGGAACACGGTGACACAAACTTATTTAATCCAAACATAGTAATATGTTTGGATATTTGGATATGTTGGGATACAGCGAATACTGTCAGTCTATTCAAATTCACCACACACACACAAAAAAAATCTTCCTGTCAATAGATAAAGCCTTGCATTATAGGAGATGTGATGGAATTTGATCTGGGGGCTGCGACAAAAACTTTGGTGAAGTATCATAATTAAATTCTTTAAAATTAGAAAATGAAACACTGCCTGTTAAAAACCATGCCTACCACTCTCTTATCAGGCAGGCGCTGGGTGAACACTCTGTACAGCCTCCATGTCTTCCCCAGAATTGGGCCAAACACCAGGGTACTGCCGACACAGAGGGTCCACATCCGAGCCTGCAGGAGAAAACACTGCAGTCATTTCACAGATCTCTATTTAACAATATGATGGGTAATGTGGCCCAGAGGGCCGCGTGGGCGCTCACTTGCAACGCGGCCGCCGGCGGTCCAGATTGTGAGCGCGTTCGTTCATCAGCGGCAAACAGGAAGCCGCTGCTGTAAGTGAGGAGACTTCCTACGAGAGTCAGGACGTTCAGATTGGGACTGGACATCTTCACGATCCTGTTGTGTTTGAAGCGCAGGGTGAAGAGGAGGAAACCGAGTGACTGCAGGATGCCGCAGGAGAGCAGCGTCCACACCACAGCGCTTAGCACCGGGGAGAGGGACCTCCTCTGGAGCTCCACCGCCATCTGTCCACACACACACACACATGTACACGGAAAGCTTGAAATCAGATCTGAGATCAGATGTTGCTTTTAAGCGCCTATATCATTGTGTATACAGGGGGTCCTCGAGTTACGTCGGTCGCGAATTACGTCGTTTTCGTGGTTACGACACATCTCCCATGAACTTCCTTGTTTCGGCTTAAGCGGTTTGCCCCGTAATTATGTACAGACTTCACACGGGAACTAGTTGCTGAGTGCTCTCTCTGTCTCTCAGCGCGCCTGCCGGCTCTGCAGCACCTCCACAGCTATATAGTGTGGAGGTGCTGTTATAGCGACAGTTATAGCGACATCTGGTTGCACAATGTATGCACAATGGCACAATGAATGTATGGTCCGACTTGCGTCGAAATTCGGTTTCGACACATTCTCAGGAACGGATCTCCGACGTAACTTGAGGACCCCCTGTATTTATACTCAGAGAGGCACAAATAAGTCGACAGACTTCACCTGAGTAGACAAACGTTTATTCAATCACACACAGCAACAAACATGAGGCAAACCAGATGAACACACTCAGGCAGGTTTTAGACGTTGACTGGCGAGATGATCAGGGGCGCAGAGTTGATGCCACCGTGATTACGCCGGGGGTTAAAGTAGGGGAAGAGTCTTTCGTTGAATGAGAATCCGGTGAAGGAGTAAATGTGGGAGGCCGTGTCCACGTTGTAAAAGGAAACCTGGCCCCACTTCACGTCCACGTACACCCCGACTCTCTGGGGCCTGTCCACCAGCGGCACACAGACCGGAGTGCTGCTGAGAGCCCAGTAGCTCCTGTCCTTCCTCATCCCCAGCGTCCAGTAGCCTCCCTCAGGGTTCAGCATGCTGCCTCCTTTTCTGTTGACAGACTCAAGGCCAACGCCAACGTCCCACTCGGTCTTCCCTTTCACCTGGACCTCGTAGTAGAACCTGCCAGAGGAGAAGCCCTCCTTTCCCAGAACGCTGACCCCGGGGTAGAATCTCTCGGGGTTGTCGGGAAGGCACATGGCCACGTCGCCGTGATAGACCTGTTTCTTGTTTGCAGACACCACCAGTTTGGGATGCGCCGTGTTCGCATCCAGAGTCACATCCACGGCAAACTGCTGAGCCCTCCGAAACTCGCTCCCACTCAGCCTCTTCACCTCAGCCTTGACGGTCTCCTCCAGCTGGGACGCCACTCTCCTGACTGCTCTCCTCAACGTGCCCACATACACAGCACCTTCTGCATCGGCGTCAGACCAGTCCTTGGTGGTCGGCAGTGCGGAGAAGGCTGGGAAGCTCCGGAGGAGGTAAAAGTCGTCTTCGGAGTGTAAGAGCTGCTCCAGCTCTGTGCTTTTACGCCTCAGCTCAACGATCTCCTGCTCCAGATCAGCGATGAGTCTGCCGGCCCTGCTTTCCACTTGTCTCTGCTTCGCACCGATCACTTCCGCCACCTCAGCTTGGCCTCGCTGGATAAGGCGCAGCAGCTTGGCGAAGACCTGTGAACTCTCCTCCATCTCTCTCTCTGTGTTTTCTTTGCTGACCTTAACGCTTTGGTTGATTTTGCTGATTTTCTGCCGCCGGCTGCTGATCATGCTCTCCACCTCTTCGCGTAGTTTCCCGAGCTGCGCTCTCTTTTCTCGGCCGCCATCCGCTATAGGAAAAGCGTGATGGGCCTTGTGGTCCCTCTTGATGCACAGCTGGCACACGTACGTCCGGTCGGTGTTGCAGAACAGGTCCAGGAGTCTCTCGTGCTTCTTGCACACTCTGTCGTCCATGTTCATGGTGGGATCGATCAGGCGGTGTTTTCTGAAGGTGCCCAGGACGTGATGGGGCTCCAGGTGAGTCTCGCAGAAGGAGGCCAGACAGTCCAGACAGGACTTAATAGCCTCGACTCGTCTTCCAACACACACATCACACGAAACGTTTCCCTCGTGCGCGGCCGTGTCTCTTTTTGTCCCCACTGACTGCTTGAACTGCGATGCCACCTCTGAAATGAAGGTGTTCACTTTGAGCTCGGGCCTCTTGCTGAACTTCTGCTTGCACATGGGGCAGTGCGACAGGTTAGCGCTCTGCCAGTATCCTTGTATGCAGCTCCTGCAGAAGTTGTGTCCGCACGGCGTGGAGACGGGCTGATCGAACAAATCCAGGCAGATGGGGCAGAGAAGCTGCTCCTTAGACAGCACGCTGGCAGCGGCGGCGGCCATATCTGGGAAAACATCCAGAGAGAGAAAAGAAGGTGGGATTTTAGGGAACACGTCGCCTCAGTTCCTTGTATTTGGTCTTGACACTGTACTATCAGGGCTGGAAACAGTTGCGCCTGCTGAGCTGCGCCGTGTCCGCGAATAGCAACAAATGCACGGTGTTACATTTCATAAAAGGGACGTTTTATTACAGCTGCCACTTTTCGCGTCAGCTGAGTAAAACAGGCGGCGGCGGTAAAGAGGGGTTGTTTGGACGTGGACACTGAAATGAAACAGCTCATTAAAATACTCATAATCATTAGCATAACAAAGCAAAGACAGAACCCGGCACAGTTCACGTCCCCCATATTGACACTTTGGGACAGGTGCATGCGTTAACATCATAAAGCATGAAAAGAAATCAAAGACATAACTCACCTTGTTTCGACGTGGATGAGCACAGCGCGGCGAGGAGAGCGTCTGTGTTCCCTGACACGCCGTCTCTACCACTTCACATTCTATATGTAAAGTCACATTACACTGTCCTGTTGCCGATCTCTACTCACGCTTCTCTTAAAGGCACCGGTGACCGAGATGATACTATACATAGATCTCCACATCTCCATGTCTGAGTCTGAGTCCTGTGTTTTCGCTTGATGTATTTTTAGTAATATGGGTAGGGACATTCACCAGCGCCATTAGAACAGTCAACACAAAGTTCAAAACAGTCCGATTGTTGCGTTACAAGAAAGGGTCAAAGTAATGGACCACAGAACATAACTATATGTGGACCATATGGGATATATTTTTACACTCTGACCTTGGGCCAGAAATATTCTCCTAGTCAGCTATGCTGGATTTATTGAGCCACGTCCACCAACGTGAGTGCAAGTATGAGGCTGGATATACTGTGTGTCAGCACTGAGTGTGCATCTATGGAAATATGTTAAAGCATGTGCATGACAAGACAGAGAAAGGTTACCGTGCTGAGACTGCATAGTCTCTGCAGAATGTCGAGGCCCTCCTGCCGGTTGATTCCTGAGGGGATGAAGCAACGAGGGGAATCACAGTGGGAGCTGCAGTTCAGCTCAGGCTCCATGATTGGCCCCTGACCGTCCACTGCTACACACACATCCTGAGGAGCACAGAGGGACAGACAGGATGTGACGGGTGTGTTGACATCGGAAAATGAATCACGGAACTCTTCATCAAACCGCCAAACACAAAGCACTGGAGGTCAGGATGCAGTTTATCTGCTTCAGTTTCCAGCTCAGTAAACTGTTGTAAAACCTGCAGTCACCACAGTGTGGTGCTCTCACGGAAACCTGTGGGAGTGCAAAAGGTTGGGCTTCGATTTTATCAAAAACAATATTGATATAAAAACAACATGGAGCAGGACTATATGGGTATAGATAAAAACAACAGGCACATATCAATAGAAAAAGGTCAGAGTTCATTTTTAACACCACAAACCAGATGCCAGGACCTGGGCCTGGGTGACAGGAAGTGTGTGTGTTTATCTGCTTATCCCCAGTTTCCACTCTGTACCACGTCATCGCAGAGGTGAACCAGCTCACACACTCAGATGCCGTGACGCATCTGAGCACACGGCGCAGTGTGAGTCTGGGAAAACACACGGCGAGTGAGTGGGCCGTCGTTCACAGTTTCACCGAGGGCCATCTGAGACTGAATTCATAAACGGTGGAAGGAAATCGCCAAACAACTGTTTGTCGCTGTTGGCGCAGGCATTTTTACGAGGCTCCCCGTGCTGCACTGACATGTTGCCGATTTAATTATGCGGCACAGTATCACTTGATGCTCTGAGCGCTTTCTACTCCAAACTGAGAGTGCGATCTCTGCGAACGCTGCAGTGACTCACTGATACATGTTGTTGAGGCTAGGAAGGACCACTTGTGTAGATACAAGTGAGCAGACAGGTGAGTGTTTATGTGAGTAGTGTGTTATTAGGGATCACGTCGCGTCATTGTCTGTAGGATGAGTAAGATAACCTGAAGCATTCCGTTCCAGGTCATATTCAATGCAATGGCATGGCGGTTACTCCATCTTTAAATGGAGATTTAAGGTATTAAGTTGTCCACTTGACCGATTTCCAAATATTAGCAGACTGTTAACCTGTTAACAGAACAATGCAGAGTTCAGGGCAGCAAATAATGCGGGAAATGTCTGGCGTTCCTGTTCATGTCCTTTCGTCACGTTCCAATTTTAGACCACAGTTCTGCTGCTTCCTGCAGGAAAACGCCAGCAGAGAGAGGCATTTCCACCCGGTTTTCAAAAACCCCGCATCCATAGATTTCTGCTGAGGAGAAACCCTGCAGAGGTCAACAAAGGTCGGCCCACATCAGGGGTCGCCGGGAAAGCAAGGGCCTGTCCCAGGGCTGAATTAGGTTTTATGGGCATGTTTTGACAGTGCTGAATAGTCACGAGGAGGAGTGTCTGGAGACACTGCAGGTAATACCTGAGCTACCGTGGCCACAGATGTCTTATGTTGGGCGGGACAAACCTGTGCGCAGTTTGGCTTTCACTTGTAAAAAGAGGGGTTTGTAAAGTAAGTGAATAAGCTTCAGAACAATAATTAATATACTGATCTGCCTCCGTCAGGTAGAACTGAGTTTCAGCCTTTACCCTGACACTTTTCACCATGGAGGAGTTAAACCCATTCATTGTCCTGTCAATCTCTCTGCTTCTCTTTAAAGATTAGAGACACGAGCTGTGCCAGATGTAAAGCCAGCTTCAGGGGCCAACACTGAAACATTCCCCCTCTCCGGCTAATCCGGTCAGAAGTTTATTCTCTAAGCTGAGTTAGAATGCAATTTACTGAAATCCCAAATCCCACCTCAGGCAACTGTTTACAAATGTTTATTCAAGAAATTGTTGTTGCTCACATTGGTGTGGAAGTTCACTAATAGGAAATGTCATTAACATTAACATTAATCGCCATGGGGAATCACTTTATTTTATTTTAGAATAACTAAAGATGTATTATAATATATATATATATATATATATATATATATATATATATATATACACACATATAATATATATGTGTGTGTGTATACATATACATAAATATATATATATATATACACATATACATATATGCATTATTTGGTGGAACGGTGCGTAAAACCGTGCGCACTCAGAGCTCCATCCAGTTGCAACCCGCATCAAAGTACTAAAGTAATTAACATGTTTTGTTCTAAACAATAATGAAACTCGGTTAATTAGTACAAAGACAAAGTAAAGGGGGGTTAGTAGAAGTAATTAAAGGCGCCAACCTCGGTGTCCAAAGCGCGCGCTGGATCCCGTCGCCACGTCCCTCTCCAGACTCCATCGCGCAACACTCACAGGCGTCGACAACCACAACAACAGCACACTGGATCGTGCGTAATTTAACATAGCTGCAACGTTCCCATAGCTACACGAGCACTGATCTGCTCGTCAGGGTGTCAGTCAGTCAGTCCACAGCCCGAGGAGACGCTCCCACTCTGGGACATGTTCACCAGACTGTGAACATACTCACCAGAGGGAGGCGTGTGTCCGGAAGGAAGGTGAGTCTCTCTCTCCCACACACACACACGCACACACACACACAGTGTGACGTGACCCACATAGTGCAGCATGGCGTTGCAGGGGCCCCCGGGGGACTGGGTGGCATAGTGTATGGCACAGGGCGGCACACTGTGTCTCCACAGTGCAAACAAACACACTGGATAACAGCAGCTGGTTTCATGGAAAGAGAAACACACAGCATCTCTGTTTGGTACCTTTAAAAGCAGGCCCCTCGAGTGGGGACGTCAGAGTGATCTGCCTGCATGTCTCTTCTTCTCAGAGACCTGGAGGTGTTGGTAAGAGGTGACAGAGATTTACAGTGTCAGCCTACACAGGCCATTCCTGGTGAGGGAGTGCCACACACACACACACACACACACACACACACACACTGAGAGATCACAGGAGGAGGATACGCAGGTATTCATCCATGCACTCATCCACCCCTTATTGAGTACACACACATACATTTTCCATTTATACCATGTGAATTTCCTTCGGGATCAATAAAGTATCTATCTATCGATCGATCGATCGATCGATCTATGTTTAAACATTTCCCCCTAAACTCTGTTACCTATTGTCTAAAAATGTATTTCTAGTTTGTGAGAAACTGCAGCACAGATCAAAAGCTAATTCAAAAACATTAATTAGTGATCATATGTTTTGCTAATGGAAACTATGGAAATAAACAGTAAGGTCAAAAGCCACCAAATGCAATAACCACACTGAGCTCATCACCTGTCAGCAGATCAGAGAAAAACAAAAACAGCTGAACGCCACAGAAACAGATAAACATTGTCAAGTGCGGGTCGAGATCAAGTGACGCCACGTTAGCGCCCTGTTGAGGGACCGATTCGCCGCTGCCGTCTCTGTTACACCCAAAGCGTGGCAATCGCTCTCAGGTTTCCTTCATGATCAGGTTCAAGACAGAGCGCACCAGCAGCTAGGTGGACTGCAGCCATGCTCGGGTTACATGGGGCTTGAATATTTCATCTGTTACTCAAAAGGCAGGAGTCAGAGAGGAAGAGCTGGCTGCGGGTGAACTGGATGAAACAGGACACATGTCGGCCTGCTGTAGTTACCAGCGATCGAACCCAACATGAAGACGTTATAATTAACAAATGCAGATGTCACACTGTTACACGCAGATAGATGCAGTTTGCACACAAAGGGAACACAACTGCAGGGTGTGGAACTATCGGTGTCCATTTCACAAGCTCAACATATCTGTGACTCATCTCTGACTCTGTAACATCCTGAGTGTCCAACCATTCAGTAGCGTTTAAGATTGCGTGGGTGGAATTTGCTTTGCTCTGTGAGTGAAGCATCTCCGACCCCTTCCAGCCCAGACACTGTCCTCGCCAGAGCCGGGATGCTCCTGCAGCATGCCCAGGTTTGCCCATTAACACACTCAGAGACAAATTAGCAGCCAGAGATCAAATCTGCCCATCCAGCTCCAAGCATTGTGTTTCTACTGAGGCCTGACCAAAGTATCAGTGTCCTCGCACATTATTCTTATTTTGATTTGAGCATTGCTGACAAGGATACACCCCACCTCACAACAACACAACCCAGTGGTGGCTCCAATCAGGCTTTCTCTGTGCAAGGTTAGCAGTGTAAGGTTCGATTGTTGCGAGGGTGTTAGCAGTGTGCGGCTGTGGTGTGCAAAGGCTGATTTGGGCTGGTATGTCTCTCCTGACGGTGATAAGAGGCTTAGGATATCAAAAAAAACCTTTTATGTCCATGCACTTTGCTCAATGATCACCTTGGATACTGCAAAACACATTTACATGGGTTTAAAAACTCAAACACAAACACCAAAGATGTCAACTTCACATAGAGGAAATCAAACATAGAGATGCATTTACAATGAAGAGTTGCGGATTACAAAGACGGGCAAATACTTTGCTTTACAGGCCTGAATTAAATTTTATGTGAACCACAAACAAAGCTGATTTGACGGCGTAGTGCTGGTGGTTGATTCGCTTCGCATTCACTTGCTGCAACTCATTTCTTCCAGTCCATCATGGATGCATCTGTTGCATCTCAGGTTGCATTTGTGACAGCATCGTAGTCTCGTACAGCAGGGCACATGTGTGTGTGTGCTCATGTGCACAGACGAGAAGCCTTAGGTGTAACATAATCTACACAATCTATGTATACACACAATGTACTGGAGTGTTTTCCTAGGTGCCTCCTGTTGCTGGAAGGATCCAGTGTGCCCAGAGACGTGCTGCAAAAACACAGGAACCCAGCAGTGACTCTATCAAAGACCAGTGAAAAGTGACAAAACATGTGAAACTCGAGTATCCCTGCCAGGCAGGCTTTTAAGAAACAGTGAGGTGAAAAGAAACTGATTGAGGTAGGGACACAAAATGTTTGAAAAGAAACGAGAAGAGAAACAAAGTTGCTGCTGGCTCTTGGCAGGTGATGTTTAAGGATTAGCAGTTTGTGTGTGAGGTTCTGGGTTACAGAAAAGGTCTCTCAGTATTCAGCCTTAAGAATGAACTCGCCTTCATACGCAAATGAAACATGGACACATTCACAGTACAAAATTTGTTGTGCATCTTCTGTGCACTAAACAAATGCTGCATCCGTATAACTGACATACAAAACAGTTCATTAAATGGAAAAACAGTAATTATTCTAAAACCTGGTGTTCTAAATACCAACAACTACATTGGCTGTCATCAAATAACACAAAACATTTCATTTGAAAGATCTTAAAATCAGTCTTTATTAATTGTTATCTGTACTGTACAGTCTACAAATATTATCCAAATGGGGTAAAAGTACATACTTTTAATATATTAGTCAATATATTTTCTGTTTAAGTGCCATCTATTTTGCAGGACATTAAAATGTGTCTTAAACATTAGAAAAGGTAGGCTATAAAAAAGTTCATTTAGTTATAAAAAAAAAGTTTCTTTTTTCTTTCTTGCCGTTAGGCCAATGAGCACAAAATTACCATAAAAGGACTTTATAATGCAGAATGTTAATGTCGTCACATTTCAGGGTCTACATATTACATTCCTTCATTTCACTGTATTAAAAGTCAACATTAGTAAGGCACTTAACGCTCATGTATAGATGCTACTGTAACAGAGGAGTGTTCCTGCTGAGGCTGTAAAACCTCCCAGCCTTCCTCACAAGCTGGAAGAACAAAGCAGGAACAGGTAGACCATCATCTTAATTTAGAAATTAAGACCGGTCTCGCCCTCAAAAATAAAAATAAAAAAAACTACTTATTAGGTCTCACTCACTCACATCTACAGCGTGTTTATGCCCAAAGAAAACCTCCAGCCCTGAACATAAACATAAAGGCTGCCACTGTGTTTTGCTGAATAGCTATTGTTCTACGCTAACACACTAAATAGTTTCCCTGGTCCACCCCACATCCACTTCCTGTGAGTAAGCCAGGACAAGCATTCTTCCACATACACACATAACCCTTGTTTTGGGTTCATTTATAACAACTCTAGTTGGTGTACAATGACCACTGTGCTGACAAACCTTGATCTTCTAACATTGTGCGACAGCCTAATTACACCACACACAGTTTAAGGTCACTTCACACATTGCACTCATTCATTTAGAGTGAAATAGTATTAAACGACTTAATACTTCTGTTGACATACTTGAAAAAATCCCAGACTGTTTTTTTCCTTAGTTAGCATAGCAGCTTTGATGTTGAACTCAAAAGACTGCTATGTGTTTCCAGTAGTTGGACAAAAAACATTATGTTCATATCCAAACTTTCTAAGAATACAGACTAAAGTGCTCTATGGTTATAAAAAAAAGCACCAAGTTTAGTATTTAAGTTAAAATTGTTTGACCCTGAACAGAAGATTAATCCGGCCTCTCTTTCACTGTTCAGTCTAAACAAGAGTTTTACTGCCCTCTATGCTCCAGTGTGATACCGGCACTTTGGCGGAAGAACACAATCATGCGTGTGTCGGAAATAATTCCTTTACTCAGGTTGTTTGCGTGGACTGATGTGACAAGAGGCAACAAATTAAAATTAAGTTCACATGTTTTCAGGTCAACAGCAATTAGGACCACTCCCTTACCTTTTGCGTATTTAAGCAACTATATGTAAAGCCTTTGCGCAACTCAAAGTATTCAGACTTCAGGTTTGCTATGTTTTTTTTTTTATGTTGCAGCCTTGTGCTAAAATTGTTTGACGCCTAAAATTGAGCTTATTATTTCCCACAATCTTTTTTCTGGATGTTTCTAGATCTTAACTGGAATTCACCTGAGAGAGATTCAGTCTCTTGGACAGGTGAGAAGGCAAATAAAAGCAAAACCAAGCTGTGGTTTAACTGCTGGAGAACACAAAAACAGATGCTGGCAAAACAAACTTGCAGCACTGATGGTTCCAGACATTAAGTAGCATTCATAATTGTAAAACAGAAAAAGGTTTAGAGCACCAAGATACCACTGGGGGCATTGCGTGGTAATACGGTGACTTTACCTAGACTCTAGAGATCCTTTGTGGGGGTCTGAAAACTTTCTGAATGCACCGTTAATATTTGTACGGTTGTATGTGAGCGTGTGCGTTTATTTATAGAGAAGTCTGACAGCTAAGATTATGTCTCTGTTAATGCTGAACACAGTGTCAAACTGACAAAAGTTGTGCTTGCCCAAAGGGTCAGGAGTTCATCTGAACTGTGCTATCCGAGAAGCACCCTCTGCAGGCGGTCAGCAGGCACACTGCTCTCATCTTCTGACTCTGCATCACTCTGTGGGTTGGAGCTGCACGGAGAGGTGCACTCTGGAGAGCACAGGTAGTGCATGAGGGGCAGCCGGTACTTCCCACAAAAGTCCACAAATTTGATGTGTCGGACACATGAATCAAAGTAGACGCCTGTACAAAAGTCCAAAACAAAAACCAAAGTCAGGTTCAAGTGGCTTGTCAATGACTTGTATTGTTCTATGTGACTGATGTGTACATCCAACATTCTAGCGCACAACAAATAATATTTTATTAATCGTGTCATAAACTAAGACATAAATTAAGATGAATTAGACAAGAAATGGTAAAGGAACATTATCTTACCGGCACACTTGGGGTTGGGGCACTTGCTGGCCAGGTCGAGGTATCGCAGCAAATTTGATGGCATATCCGCGGGGGAGTAGGGAATATTTCGACTTTTAATTGTGCGTCCAGCCAATTCTAGCAGTGAGGGGGGGTCGTAGGTCATCTCCTTGACAAAGCGCACCACCAGTGGGTTGCCTCGGAGGCTGAGCTCCTGCAGGTGCACAAGGCTGAGGATCTCTCTTGGCAAGTAAGTGAGCAAGTTGTTGTGGAGACTTAATGATCGCAGCGAGTGGAGCCTGGATTGAGAAAGAGGCACTTTTTCCTTCAATCTCCAAAATACTGGATGCGCAACAGGAACAGCACACATATACAACTGTACCTTTGAGGATATCACAAAACCGCGGGTTAAAATGGTAGGAGACTGGTGGTGAACTGCAATTACCTGGTGAGCTGTGGTGGAACGCTCTGGATGCGGTTGTCACATAGGACCAGGTAGCTGAGGCAGGGCAGGTTGGCCACTTCAGGAGGAATGGCAGAGATGAGGTTTCCACCCAGATACAACAGCTCCAGACTGTCAGAACAAAAAGAGGAAATGGTTCACTCTAAACTACCATGTTTATAAAAACATAGTAATACCAATAGAAGAATTATTGGAGTCCAAAACTAATACACGCCACAAGGGGGAGGTAAAGACATATGTTTATAATGCAGAGTAAATGAGCTTGCGCTTGCCTACATCTCGAAATATCAAGACAGACTCTACAAGAACTTATAAATTATCTCAAACATCCGCAGGATTTTTTCTGGTAAATTTATGCATCATCCATTCAGAAGTGTAAAAAAATAAAAATAAAAAAAACACATGAAAGCTGTTTTGTGAGAAACTAGATTTATGCAATGACCTGTGTAAAATGTAAATAGACAGCCCTACTGAAAAGTTTGTATTTGTTTTATTGAGACAACAAAAAGGGCCCTGGTTGGTTAATGAAGGAAGGTGATAGCGAGAGCACCAGAGTCAGGGTGAGAGCAACGACTGGCTGGTCAGTGAAAATAAGCTGTCAGGCCATAGGCCTGCAGGAACTGATGACACAGCAGCTGTGATACAGGAAGCCATTATGCTGTCCTTGGTGGCTGAGCACTGAGCGTGGCCCGGTGATGGGAATGTAGACATTGAGAGTCGACTCACTTTTGTCAGACAGCGACACAAATCAGCCACCGGAGACCGAGGAAGGCTTATGGGGTGTTTCAAGGACAATACACAAATCAAACAAGTTTCACAAGTGAACAAAATCACAGCCACCAAGAGTTTTTTTCTCAATACATATAAAAGACATGGGCTGGATTGCGTCTTATTGATGATTCCTACTCATGTAGTATTCGCACATGCATAGGTTTAGATATTGTAAGAATTAAAACAAGAAGAGAAAAAGGCTTGCATCAAACTTTTACACAAGGTAGCCTGTTAAGCCATGACATTTTGACAGCCATTCAGTGCACAGTTCTATTCACATCTGGGCTCAATGAACTATGTACTAGAGAGCTGGCAGGGTAAAGTCCATTTAATGTCCATTTCATTTGCACACTGTGTCATGCTGTGGGTAAAATCTAGAAAGGTTTAGTGTGCAGATGTGGGAGAAGCTTAAAATATTGTCAACGTTACAAAAGATATGACATGTATGCAACTGAGTTCAGTTGCATGAACTTCATCCTCTGACTCACGTCACTGTTGAAAGAAGCCACAATCGTTTGTTTACATGTGACTGAATTAAGGAGGTTGAATGCTTGACCTGCTACTGTTTAAGTCAAGAAATGATAAGATAGACTCTCACTAATAACTGACCAACTTACATGTCAATTTACTCAAGCATCACTATTGTGAAATCTTTACACTAACAACAGTGTTTTTTTAAAAAAAAAATCATTGGCCTTGTTCTGTCAGTTTAGTCACGACTGTTTTGTTATTTGAGAAGATTTTTAGACACTGGAAGACTATTTTCTTCACCTGGGTTTACACAAGTGTGTATATAAATGTGTTTTACGATTTAGGTGAACTTGCTTTTGCCATGAGGAAATACTAAGCCTCCATTTCTCCACAACCATAGACATACGCTTACAGACGGAACAAGTATCCTGTTTACACCATGAGTCATTATGTTTACAGGATAAACTGACTGGGAATAAAAATGACAACTAGGGACAAGTGGTTGTAAACACCATTAAAAATTACATAAACCAGAAAAACATAATAAAAAGAAAAACTGACCTAATTTAAAATGACAATTTCATGCCAAAGGTTGCCAAAGAATAACTATTATGGATATTGTAAAAACGTCTAGCCAGGTCACACAGGTGTGGCAGCTCCTCTGACTATGGTGAAACACCAATGGGCTGACAGTATTTAGATACAGCACACAGATAAGACGGACACAGATGAGTGTGTGTTTAGTACAGGAATCGTGCCAATAACTCAATGAGACTCAAATACAGGTGTACTACTGCAAATAAAAACTTATCATTCTCATGCTTATTGTCAGTCATTTAGTTTATGGTGTGGTCAACAGATTTGTTTGATAAAGCAACAGACAATTTAAAATTCACATGTATACAGAATATTCACAAACGAACGTAGGATAACATTATTAATTATATTGTATATTATATATAATATATTATATATATTATATTATTAATATATATCGATTATTTTTAAGATGTGTGACAACTTACCTATCAATAATCCAAACAGTTTAACATCAAATAGCTGGTAACCGTAGCAACGGGGCTTGCGCCTCACACCAGGTACCACAGGCTAACCCGACAACTCACTATTAATTTATAATAGTATGAACTCCATCACATAAGAGGAGGCGTAATGCGGAAATAAATAATGCAGTGAACTGGCTGGAGGCTTCGGGCCATAGTGTGATTTATCACCGCATGTCAATGTGGAGCAGTCGATTGAGGTCAACGGCAGACGAGCCAGCTAAGAAGCGAGTGCTGCTACTAGCTTGTATGTTATGTTATGCTAGGCTACTCTGACACCACACAAGCGGACTATGAACTACTACAGCGGGGTTAAGAGGTTACCTGGTTAGGGTTTCTATCTCCGCTGGTATGCTTTTCAGCCGGTTTCCCCCGAGTGAGAGCGACTGCAGGCGCCGCAGTTTCATGCACTGCAGCGGGATCTCCTCGAAGCGGTTGCCGCTGAAGTTGAGCACCTCCAGCCCCAAGGAGCCGAACTCCTTGGGCAGCGAGCACTCGTCCAGGCGGTTGTTCTTAGCTAGCAGCGTCCGCAGCCGGGTCAGTCGCGTTATGCCCTCGCAGATGACCGACAGTCCGTTGTTGCTGATGTCCAGGAGCTCCAGGTTGCAGAAGACGCTGACGGACGAGGCCAGCGAGGCCAGGCGGTTGTAGTTTAGGTAAAGCTGCCTCGCCTCCCGTCTCCTCTCGTCGCCGACGCCGTCGGCGCTGAACGTGTCCAGGCTGAGACGGGAGAAGTCGAGGACGCCGTCGCTCCCTGCGGCTGGCCCTTCATGAATCTCCATTTTGACACTTTAACGGGAATTTCAACTCGGAACAAAGTCCTAGCAAACAAATGTCAAACAGCTAGCAAACCGTTAGCTCCAGGAGCTGACTACCGCTTTCAACAACGGCAACGGAAACAATGCTTTAAAGCCGCCTATAAAATGTAGCCTCATCTCTAGTTAAAACCTAAACCCCACTAATGTGACACATTGCTAACAGCCGTGCCACTGTCCACTATGAAAGGCCTTTTTGTTAAGGGGGGTGTATTTGCTACCGTGATTGGCTTGTTATTGCGACAAGCCACACCCACTCGAACGTTGATTGGTCGCTCGCCCAATCCGTCAATTACAAAACATCTAATTAGTAGATATGTAAGCAGTTTATTGTGCTTTCTTATAAGTTAATAATAACACACCACAGTTGTTATTACTGTGAGTAAGTTCTCTTTATGTGTTACAACATACAGGGAGATCGGTGATCCATCCCGCTGGTTGTCCACTTCCGTATGAGATTATGCAACACTCTCCACTGTTACATTATGCAATGTGCTGCTGGTTGAGATGTGGATGGAATGAGAAAGCGGTGCGGGATATTTGAGATCCATCCACAGGACCAGGCAGCGCTGTTGGTAAGAGAAGTAGGTCAAGAGTCATCAGGGGGAGTGCGGTTTAGTTTAGAGCATAATTTGTCCTCCAGAGAAGAGGAAGCATACATAATCCAAATATATAATGTTCTCCTAACATAGGATATAAGTGAAAAACAGCAAGTTAGTCATATTTGTCATGTTATGAGTCAGAAGGTTAATAAACTTCAAGACAACAAAGCAGAATTAATACATAAACTATTTTACTTTATAATTTCTTTATTCCAAGTCTTGGTATTTAAAGTAATTTCTATTCAGTAGTCTTTTTGTGTTAAGTTGTTTCGGGACAAAAACAGAAAATAAACCATCTGATAAGAACTGATTGGCTGTAGTGAGAAACCCAATCACACAGTGATAGTTTTATACATTCTACTTCAGAATAAGACCTTCAGAATCAAATTCATTGTTACACAAAGGGATGTTGTTTTCTTTCACTCAGTACTTAAATGGGCAGATAAAAGCACACACAAGTGACAAAGTCAGCTCTGGTGTATGGGATTTATTGGCATACATACATATTCCTTACAGTCTCTGCACTTTTAAGTGAAATACAGAGGGATAGAGTCACAAAGCACTGGTTTACTGCTAAACGCCAGACAAAGCGCACTCACTCTTACTATGCCATGTGGCATAATAGCCTTTGTGCAGGCAAAGGTAGAGACCTATACTGTTTGCAGGTTTTAAGGCACTGATTTTTATTGTCAAACCTCCCAATTCAGAGACCAGGATTTTTAACAAATAAAAACATTTAACAAACCATCACACTTTAATAACACTCACAAGCACACACGCGCACACACACACACACACACACACACAAGCACTTTATATGCATCCGTTAACGATGCTTCTAAGCTACTTAAGTTTACAGTGAGGCTAGTCCTGCTGTTAGAGTGATTCTGAAAGCACAGGTATAGTGTTGTTGCTGGGTCCAGAGTAATGGTTTACCTGGAGATTTTCATTCAAACATGTCATCAAGACTTTGGTTTCAGTTTTCACCATGCCATACGCAGATCGGGTCTCGCTCGGGTACCAGAGAGATTTGTCTGGGCATGGCATGGGAACAAAACGAGTTCAAACTCTGGTTAATAACATACTGTACACAGAAGCAAACGTTGCAGCAGAAAAATGATTATTTTAGCATTATGACACAAACAAAGTTCAGGCTTTGTGATAAACTAAAGCCTAGGATATCTAGGGAGAGAGAGAGAAAGAAGTGCATTGGTCAAATAGTGGCCTGCTGTGGCAACAAAATCAAAATGATGAGTAGCTTTTTCCTATCTTATCTCAGCTTCCCCAGCCTTCACACTATGAAACCTTTGAGGATGCTGAGAAACATTCTGCAGGTGTCAACTAATCAGCTCTCTCCATACTCCAGCAGCTCCCTAAAATCCACGCCTGGATTCTCCAAGTCCTTCGCCTCACCACCTCCACAAACAGTGACTTCCATATCCCACAAACGGTGACAACTTGACAGTTTGTTTAAGAATAACTGTAAAAAATACAAGGATTGTAGTAAAAATAGCCCCACGGTGCCAGTGTGGGGGCGCGGTAATACAATCAAAAATGACAGTACTGAACACCAGGGAATCCTATAATACTCCACGATCGCCCCTGAATCTAACAAACATCATCACAGACACGTAACCAATATAAAAATGTATAATTAACATAGCAGAAAAACATGGGGAAAAGTCAGTTTTAACAACAACAACAACACACGGCCACTAGGTAAATCAAGTATGGAAGAAGGGCGATGGCATGCATCCTCTTCTTCATTGCGTCCTTATTTAGGCCTCCTTTGTGCTAGCCTTCATCTTCTCAACTGTTTCCTGTGTTGAAAATAAGGACAAATGAAATATATTGTGTCATTTAGCACACAGAATAAATACGCAACTATGAACATTTTGTATCGACACAAATTCTGTGACCGGGTTTTATCAGCTGGCCTTCTGCAGAAGATTACATGACCTTGCTGACTCAGTCGTGGCTTCATGCCAGAGTCCTAGTACTACCTTCTCAGCCACATGCTTTCATAACCACATAACTACAAACACACACACACACACACACACACACACTATCTATCTATCTCTATTCTAGGGGTTCTAGGAAGGCAGTTAATGTCTACAGGGATTGCACATCTGTATTTGTTTGGTGAGGTTCTGGCTTTCCAGAAGAGACTGCATTGATAATTGTTGCACTGTTGACAGAATGCTGTGTGGTAACTTTCTGTTGCTTCTTTGTGAAAAAGCTGGAATTGAGAGTCTTCTGTTAACTCAACAAAGACAAAGTGGTTGCCATGGAACTAAAGGACAAAAAAACCTGCCATAGAACAAAAGGACAAAAATATCAGAAGGCACCACCTCACTGCTTGAGTGGCATCATTTTGAAGTTTTGTAAAAAAATAAAAAATAAAATAAAGAGATGCCAAATGGTTTCAGAGTTCTGCAGCATTAACCCATTATGTAATTGATACTGTTTAGAAAACTTTTTTTTTCACTTTTCATGCTAAGAGTCATAAATCTGTGCTTTGACTTTAAATGTAGTAAATAAGCCCGGATATATTTTGATAATAAAGCAACTCATTTGTTTTTTTTTTATTTTGGAAGTTATTTTCAGTTTGCTGCGACAGACCTGGTGCTTGTTGAGCTCAGCTACACGCAGGTTCCACTCCTCCTCAGTCATCTCCGCCCCAGCATCTGTGGAATCATCCACAGCTGCCAGTTTGTCTGGACAGAAAGCAGAACAGTCAGAAATGGTCATGGAGTTTTTTTTTTTTGTCTTCACGTCTCAGTGGATTTGATCAAAGGAATAAAAAGAAGTATCAGTGCGTACCAGCGCAGGTCATGGCAGTGCAGACCCAGTTGCCACATGCACAGACACAGCGGTTACACTCCACCTGGGTTTCTGCCCCATCCTCATATGTTTCATCCTCCAGGGCACATTCTGCAGAAAGACACAAGGCAACCCACTCAGCCAAGGTCACAGATAACAGGCTGTCGCTGAAAAGTCAGCAACTCTGCAAACATTCACAGTAAGCGTGTGTGGATCACCACGCTTACCACCAAGTGCAGACACTATATGACAATCATCTATTTAAAATGATGACCTCTGTTAAATAAAGCTTTAAAAACCCTGAGTCTGGCAGCCAAATGTGTGTGTCTGTGTGTGTGTGTCTGTGTGTGTGTGTGTGTGTGAGATGCTCCAGGGTTCAGTGCCCTGTAGTGAATATTAGTTTTCTCTCTCACGGAGCAATGCCAGTGAACTTTATCCAAGATACACATTAACATCAGATGACAGTGCACACTGGAGTGACCTGTGCTATGACTGACTGAACTTATGTCAGTGCACCCGAATGCTGTATCTAACTTAACGTTGCATTACTATACAGTAGAGGACTGGAAGCTCACTCTTCTCCGGTGGATTAAAGCCAGGCTTCAGGCAGTTAAGGAACTCATCAAAGCTCAGCTTCCAGTCTGCGTTCTCATCAGACAGCTCAATGAGGGCGTCCACGCACAGGCTCCTGTGAAGGCAAACACACAAACACACACACACGAGAACAGCGTAAATATCAGCTGCTTTATATAGGAGGAGCGAACACTACAGAAACATAACGATTCATTTAAAGTTTTTATCTTACGAAGCACAGGTGTTCAGGTCAGTACTGGCTCCCACAGGAGGCCGTTAGAAAAGTCTGCACTGGCCTAAATGGGGTTCAGTGACTTGTGCGTACCCTAAAATAGCACAAAACAAACAGCATGCAAGCAAGCCCACAAACAAACACACACACACACACACACCAACCTGAGCAGCTTGTTGCTCTCCTGGTCCGCATAGGACTGCAACTCCACAACTGAGTCATTGTGTTGGATGAATTTGAGGAGCTCTGAGGAGTCCAGCTGAGAGTCACCATTGTCGTATGACTGCAGAGATGCAGAGGGGCACAGTTCACATTCATTTGCAGTATTAAGTATTTTCTTGCATAATGCCAATTATGCAAATGCTGAATAATTAGCAGGTCAGTGGCTGCACTATCCATTTATGGTTTGTGTCATGTGCTGATGTGCACAAAAAAAATATCATAATGAAGTGAGCACTTTTTCACAGTATTTATACAGCAACCAATAACTGTTTCTCACTTAATACAGTATATATTAATAATAATAACAATAATTATTCTTATTGTTGTTGTTGTTGTTAGGTGCACTAATATGAAACCAGAGACAATTATGTGTTTCTGTCGCCCAACAGACAAGACACACACCTTGAAGTATTTGAGCAGGATATCGGAGAAGTTGGATCCTTTGACAAACCAGCCATCTGGGACAACCTCAGTCTGCAGCCACTGGATGACACGACTCCTCAGTTCATTGCGGTCAGCAGCATAGCATACCACTGCGGGGTGGAGGACATTTCCATACGTCAATAGCATTAATTAATAATCCAAGAGATCAAAATCGATCTCGCAAGCTATTTCACCACTGACCCCGCCCTCGTGAGCTCTTTCCGACAGACCATAAACTACAGTTACTGCACAGATATCAAAGCCAAATCTGAACACGCAAGGCCGTGGATTCACCCAGCTGTGAACTTTGACCTGAATCGAATCCCTGGTTAAAATGAACACTAGTTTAAAATAAATAATAAAATTTGTTTTTTTTTTAATTTTTTTGAGAAAACGATTGAGAAATCCTCAGAATGACATTCAAATGTAACTGTACAACTGTATACTGTACATTCATACAAACTCACCTGGGCTGGCAGCTGCCTGCTCTGTCTTCTTCTCTGAAAGTGATAAAAACAGGAAGAACATAAGAATGTATTTTGGCAAATCAATGAAACAGCGTGGATCTAATTCGGATAAACGCAGCCTAAGCTGGGTTGTGACTGAGCCACTGGCCAAAGGTCTGTAAAGATGACAGCATGAGATAACTATTTTTTTCCTCAGTATCTTCTCTGCCACAGCGTCGATCAATGTTCAGGTCAGCGGGGACACAAACGGCACAACACAACTGAGTGTGAGCAGCGAGAGTTCATTTAAGACGGTATTATTGGAAGTATTACTACAATGGTCCAAAGCCAGCAGTGTAAACATAATGGTGAGTGGTTCCAGTGCAGAGACATGTAGGATGCCTGATATTAGTTACCATATCGAACCTGATCACCTCACATATCAGTTCCATGATAACGAGATAGGTCAGCAGTTCAATTATCAGCACTTTCACCTATCGTCAGGTGAGAAACTGTCATCCATGCAAGAGGAGGGCAAATGGCTCTTCTGCCATTACATCACACGTTTTACAAATCAGAGTTCAGCCAAAGTTTAGGATTGAGTGTGCTAAATGCTAAAATAGCCAAATAGTAAAGATGGGGATGAACCAGTTACTGGTTTTAGTACCGATGAACCAATCTATTGTCAATAGATTGGTTTGGGCAATGGCATTAAAACCATGTTATAACTATCAGTAACATTGTGTCTTAATTAATTCATCAAAAACAATAAAAAGTTGTTGCCTGTGTTATGGACAAATAACATAGACAACATAAAAGCGGGACATGACCTAACCCTTTCAACCTCGGCCTCATCCTCGGCCTCATAAAAGTCTTTAAAATCATGTTTAAAATATTCATGTAAAATTATACAGGACCTCCGGCAACCCTGACTATCAATAGCCTTTACTGCCCTCGATAAGATCTTTTCTACAACTACTGATAACATCATTTTATTACTATGGCCGCAACCACACTTGGAGGTTTCTAAACTCAATTCTGTGACTGCGGAAGATTGTGTGATACTAATGGACATTGTGGTGGGAAGGTTCCGTCTCGTGTGCTGTTACCCTGGCAGTGTCCATCATGGGCCACCTGGATCTTCAAGCCGGTCAGACAGGCATCTCTGTGGAGCTCACAGTGATTCCTGTAGGTCTTACTGTTGCTTCCACACACTGACCTCTTGTGGGGCTTACAGGCCTGAAAAAAGCCAGTAGAGAGTTAAGTGAAGTTTTTTTTCCCCCCATGATGAAACTTTTTCTTAAGTTGCGCATGAAGGTTAATTTGTTGTGTGACAATACTTAAGCTCTTTGCATGAAAATTGAGTTTTAAGATGATATTGACTCTTTCTTTTTTTTTTTAACATTTTGATTAACATAAAAACATGAACGTGCACAAGGCTCCAGTTCAGGAACAGGCAGTGCAAGAGTCTGTGCAAAGCTGCAGACCCACACACCAAACACTGACCTCTATACACAGACAGCTGGGCTCTCCCTTCTCATTGACGGCACACTCTCTGCCAGCCCCGCAGAACACATTGGCACACACTTTGCTCTTGCTCTGCAGCTCCTGGGGAAAAAAAAGAAAGAAAGAAAAAAAAGAAAAATGCATTGTTGCAGTTTTAGATATACCCCTGGTTTCTGCTGGTTTCACATAGGATGTTGTATAAATAGATACCCAATCGAAAATGTTGCTTACCACACTACACAAAACGCAATACAGTACCCACAAAATTGCACATGATTCTCAAATACCACATACTTGTTGCTTTATTTCCTCATATCTCCTTTTTAAATTACACAATTTGTTTTAGTGTCAGTGTATGTCTGTAATATGATATAGTTTTTTTTGTTTATAACTCCTGCACTGTTTAGTTTTCTTTCATTATTGTGGATTTGTCAGACAAACACTATCCATTCATACATTTTTCCTACTCAGACATAACTCACACCTACATAACTGTGGTAGATGCATTTTGCATGGACTGTAGATCCAAATGTAAGTGTGGCCAAAGAAACAGGAAAGAATCGCCTCTGTTCAAACCATCAACATTTGATTGCATTTCCCCACTAGGTGGAGCTAGCACAGTGAAATTCAGAACAAACAGAACAGAGCAACATGTTGAAAACAAATGGCCTTAACTTAATGGTCCTGATACTGGCTTAGTCACAATGTTATAGATTTCATGCTTAAACAAACGCAGGAGAAAGAATTCAAATACAAAGTAAAACTGTGACAGCAGTAAATACAGTAAGACCCATGCGGAGACCCATTTATGGTTGCCATGTCAACAATGGCCAGACTCAGCTAAAGAAGTGATGGCGGACCACATTCCACTCTGGAAACAACTGAAAAACACTGGAGCCATTGCCCTTAGTGGTGTGCACTAGTAACTGAAATTATAAAAATTGTATTCTTAAATATGTGTGTGCGTGAGCGCTGCTGGGAATCACAATACAATAGTCTCTTTCTACATTACAGCCAAACCCTTATTTAAATATAAACCGTCCTTCCTCTCATTCAAATGTCTCCAGTGTTTTCCTTTTTTTCCCCGTTCATTTAGTCGGTCCCGTTTCTCTCTGTTGGCATTATTAAGCCTGTGTTTTATTATTTTCCCTTTGTTTGTTTTGGAAGATCACCGCCGGATTTGGCAGAAAATGAGTTCAGTGGCGCCGCAAACCAACCAATCGCAGGATGCCAAGCGGAGCTGCGAGAGCGGCTTTATGGCCCTCATCACCTCCTCCTCCTTCTTTGTATATGTGTGACTTTATTTGTGTGTATTTGAGTTTGTGTGTGTGTGCTTGCACATCTGGAGTCTGAGCTGTGTTTTCCTTCGGGCCCATTCCCATACCCTGTGCAATCTTCTCTCCTCCCTGTTTTTCCAGACTCCCCTCCTCCTCCCTGTTTCCTGTAAGAGCGAGGGAGAAAGTTGGCCTCCGCCGATGAACAGCACGTGAGCTGGCCTCCGAGCTCTGGTGCCTGTTAATGAGTCCAGGCCTCTGGTATGTGGGTTAAAATGAAGGTGGGTTCTCGTGAGTGAGCTCTCGTACGTTCACCGATGACCACATGGATGCAGGGGAGGGAGGGAGGCCGTCACACGGAGCATTTCAGTAAACAGCTCTAATACAGAACCGGTGAGAGGAGAGGGAGCGTAGGTTTCACATTTATGCAAATGCTAAAGTCGCACACATACACTTGCACTGGGAAGTCCGGGTTATGGAAAATCTTCAAAGCGGTCCCTGTGGCCGTGAGCATGTTGGACAGTTTGCTTTGTGAGACACAGACGGAGAAGGTCAGAGGAATGAAGAAACCTGTAGAAGCCTCCAAGGAGAACATGAATAATGGATGGGCTCCTTACACGAGCCTGATATAAACGAAGAGCTCTGTCCGTCCATCTCTCTCTGAGCTGAGAGGATTCCTGACATGTAGCTAATGAACACAGATGCTTAATTTATTTCTTTTTTTTTCTCCCCCTTATGGCTGATTCAAGTGGATTGTTGCTATGGTGAGAACATGTGCACGCTCCTGTGGCAGGATCACAGGGTTGTCTATCAAGCGAAGCGAATGGAGGCGACGAGTCCCATAAATGAGATCAGAGCATAGTGTGCTGTTCGGGTTTTACGACAGACACAGGCACACAACACAAGACGATAGGAAACAATGGACAAAGTGGCCATAATGTGAGTCAACCAGCTCTTAAGAAGCCAGAGAGGTGAAGCAGAGCATCAGCTCCTGACGTATGAGATCGTAAACCATGTCTGTGTTTACCCTGGAGCCTTCATTATTCCTGTGAACAGGAGTGGGCTGACATGCACCATCGCATGCTCCATCAGTGACAACATCTCCGCTTTTGATCATAATTCAGGCTTTAAATACATGCAATATATCCATCTCCATGCACGGCATGTACAGTATGCGTGCACAATTATTCTGGTTTTCCAATCTAGTACCACAACGTGTCATAGAGAGAAAATATCTTTGCTTTCTTTGAGTCAAATAACAAAATCAATGCGGCTTATACGAGCCGCATGCTAAATAAGGAGCTTTGCACAACGGCCGGGAAACAGGAGCAAACAGCAGTGATCTCTTAATTACTCAAAAACTGGAGCTGATGACCCTCCGACCTGGCAATGTCCCAGACTCACAAAACCCATCTATCAGCATCTCCGAGGTTCAATAACATCATTAACCCAATCACCGACGCAACAGCCATTAGAGAAAAATGTCCCAAGTCAGCACAGGGAAAAACAAACACACCCGCTGTGTGCGTGGCCCTACTTAAAGGGCATCAATTTTAAATTGCAGCTAACAAATGGTGTTTTATTTCCCCACCTTCTTTTCCCTTTAATTCCCAGTAGCCAGCGTTCTGCTAAATGACAAGCGACTCAGATGGTAACAGAGCCACTCATGCAGAAAGCCACCTTGAGCATACTGCCAACTGCTTATACACACATTCCACATTTCAAACTTTGTCTGTCCCTGGCTCCTGTCCTTCTTGAGTTTCAGACTTTTGTAAGGAGACTTTGCCGAACATTGCAATATTTCCTTTTAGTTCCCTTTCTCGGAGCCCTCAGTGCATCGTCGTCATCTTTATGCGGTGCCACAGCACGCAAGTCGAGTGTGCTTTAATTCCTGCCCTGCTGTACTCCTCTCCGTCTTGCCGTCTTATTCTCACTGCCGTGCCCTTTTATGGCCACAAGGCGTGTGACAGTAAACCCATGTCAGATCAATGGGGGAAATAGAATAAGCCGAACAGTGAGGTGACGAATGAGAAGACTAAGGCTTTAAGAGCAGGAGGCCGTTAAGCAAAGTCTTACTATTTATCCCCTGTCACATGCTGAATGACCCCCTGTCGAGGCAGAACACACATACAGGGCAATGTATTCTTATCTCTGTTAAAAAACAAAAAAAAACATGGGCGCATTTTCATTTCCCATTGATTAAAGGAGGACACGTACAGACTAAAAACAACAGAGATAAACCTACACACACCACAGAGACATTATAGTAACACATAAAAACACACACAGCTAAATCTGTGTTATTGTCTTCCTGCATTTCTGTGTTTTAACACACACACACACAAATGTAAGTGCATCTTGGTGATGCTCCATTGAACTAGCAGACCAATCAATGTGCCTCTGCTGAGAGTGTCACTTCATGGCCACAGTGGATATATTTCCCACAATGCACTCTGCTCATCATTAGAGTAGAAAACATTGATTAGCAGAAGGTAAAGCGCTGCCATGGATATATGCCCATAATAACCAACACAAAAGCCTAATGTAAGTCACGCAAACAAAACAAGTGAATGTGATCTGTTAATAGGCTACAGATTCTGTAGCAATCAAAATCACTTTAATTTGTCTGATTAGTGCATCAGGCATAATAAGCTTCATTTAATGCAATCCAATACAAGGACCCTGCAGCAAATCATTTACATATTGAGCTTTTCGTCAGTCTGTGTTCAAGAGGCGTTGATTCAGCAGTACGCTGTTGAATTGTGCTGCACTGCAAGGTGAAAGGTCGTTCATCAAAGTCTGAATGTGATCATTTTCATAAAATCAGGACTTATGTGTTTTTGTATCTATTAAAATACAATCAACATTGTATTTCTTATTTCTTGAATAAAATATATTGTAATATTTGACAATGACAGAGTGGGAGAGTTTCTATTTTTTTGTTGAACGTAATGGCAAGCCATTCTGCCTTATATGTCAGGCGTCATTAGCACATTTACAATAAGTCTGGCTGAGCAAAGGTATGTGTGTGTGTGTGTGTGTGTGTGTGTGTGTGTGTGTGTGTGTGTGTGTGTGAGGAAGGGATGGGGTGATGTTCACGTGTGCCCATGTGTATGATGTGGCTCTTTGCGGTAACACAGTAAAAAATGTGGCTCTTGATCTCTGCCTGGTTGGCCACCCCTGTTCTAGTCGCTTGTATACTAGTCTACATTATACTTAATATATATACTTTTATACTTTTAATATATATACTTTTTTATATACTAATTTTAATGAAATAAAATAACAATTTGAAAACTGTTATTTAATTCTATATGGCTGCAAAAAAAATACTGCTGTATAAAGTCTAAACAAAAACTGAAAACTTACAGCAATTCACCAAAGACTCGATAAGATTTCTAAAATCGTTAGCGCCAATTATGACGCGAACAGATGAAGCCAAGTCAAGTCAAGGCTAGCACTTAGGCTCACAGCTGTTGCCCGGAGGTGTCAATCTGTCTCCACTTACAGGTCCCAGTTGGTATTTATAATCAGAAAAAAAAAGTTTGTTCCTCCGTCTCTTGTTGTTTGTTCAGGAAAGAAACAGAGCTTTTGTTTAGAAAAAGGGTTCAGAGCCAAGCTGTAGCTTTAATTGCTATGAAGTCATGGTACATGGAAACTGTCAGTCTCGTACCTACACCACAACCACACTCGCATACGCAACTAAAAACACTTTGAACCACTGTGTTACACTGAGCCGACAGACACATGCAAGCGCAATGTGCAAACCAGTGTTTAACTGGCGTGCCGTAATGACACCGCGATGAAATAATGGAAGACAGAATCAGGAGAATGGGAAGGGGAGGGTGTGGGGGGGGGGTGCATTCCTGAGCTGTGTGCGTCTCAGCTGGGGTCCAGCAGAGTTCATCTTGAGCCAAATCTTTCAGAGTATCTAGGCCACAGTGTCGCCCAGATTCTCTCTCTCTCCCCTCCCCAGCTATTCCCTCCGTCTCTCCACACTCAGACTGCCCAACACTCGTTAAAGGAAGCTTCGTTAAAGGAAGATGCTGCCAGGAGCAGAGAGAGAAAACAGGGAGGGTACAAACTTTAACAGCAACATCTGCTTCCCTCCCCTCTCATGTCTCTACACAAAGCCTTTACCGGAGGAGAAGTGGAGCGCGGCCAGCGGCGAATGAGAACCACTCGGACTGCGTGCACGTCAAGTTCACTATGATCCAGTCTCCTTTATTCCAGAAAAAAAGCTAAATGAATTAGTGTGAGGTGGTGGCTAAATTCACAGCAGGGGGGGAAAAAAAACATCACGGACCGTCATCAGGTCCAGACTTGTCATTACAGACTTGTCTTCCCCATTCTCAACCTCTTTTCCCTTCTTTTTCTCTATCTTCATACACATCAAATTACTTTCAGACTCATTTCCTTTGAACCTCTGATCGGATCAGACATACATCATGGATTTATATGACAGGGTGTTGATAGCGGAAGCGGCAGGATGTGTCCTTGGAATAACGAGGCCGACGCCAGATTAGTTTGAGTTTGTTGTGAGGGTACCGCTCTACGGGTGGTCCCAAACGCTCCGGGACCGAGATAAGACCGGCAGAAACAAAAGGGGCCGCGGGTAACGACCGCTTCGCACCGCTCTCCCTGTTATTCTTCTCCCTCTTTCTTTTTCTAAGGAATGCGCCAACAGACGCGATGATGTCACTCCAGACTGCAGCCTCTCATTTTACACCCACCGCCGGCCTCGTTGTTCAACAGCTGAAAAGTGGCAACTACACCCTGAAAGAAATGAGAGAGGAGACGGAGAGAGAGAGAGAGAGAGAGAGCGAGAGAGAGACTGAAGAAAGGCAGGAAATAAGTCATGGTCTGGGCAGAGCCACATCTGTTCGCAGTTAAAACGTCACCAGAGAACACAAAGCGCTACGAACACAGCCCCCCCACCCTCGGCCTCGCTACCCTCGTTCACGGCGTTGTCACAGTGCGGGGACAAAACTGTCCCCTGTCCCCCACCAGCTGACCCACGTCAATCCCTGTCAAGACTTGTTCCACCTCTTTCTATTCAAATCCTCTGTTCCACATTCCTCGCCCGTACGAGGTCACGAGTCTGCGGCCTCGTTAAACGTCCATCTCTCTCTCCCTCACTCTTCTTCTTCTTCTTCTTGACCCACTGACCTTGACACGGCCCCTAAATCTTCACTTTGCTAACTTTCTCTCTCGTTCTCCCACCCCAGCTCTGTTCTGGGCATTTTTTCCACTGCCATGGATAAACAGAGGGAGGAAGAGGGAGAGAGGGAGAGAGGGAGAGAGGGAAAGAGGGAGGGTCCATGTTAGGCTCAGGCCAGGGGAATGAGTAGATCCCTACCCTCTTCTCTGCTCCGTCTTTGGGGCCAGTATTGGGGCTGAAGGCTGCAGCATGTTTGTTGAGGGAAAAGAAGCATTTAGAAGGCGAGAGGGGAATTCAAGCCTGGGACATAGATCAGGTCATTAACTGAACATAACAGCAACTGTTACTCAAAGTTCACAGTTTGAAATAAGTGGGGTACTTTTATTTTTTATAGACAATGACGTTCATTCTTTAATTGAGGAAATAGTCATCAGATGAATTAAAGATCTATAATATATCACAATGATTGTCAGATGTCTGCAAGTCACAGTGACTCGTTTTACGTCCATCCACCTGAGTCCAGGATGAGTCATGGTCACATAAGATGTGGACCTTTAGAGAGATATATAATATTGTTGTGTTACTTCTCCCAGAGGTCAGGAATGAAATGACTCTGACAGCACAAGGCTTTTTGGTCAACAGCAGAGGGATGTTAAAGGGACAATCAGACAAAACACTGAGCAAACCTCCTCACAGGCAGCTGGACTTTGAATCATCTCCACTGCAGGTGAATGGGCGCCATCTGTTCACCTCACCACAGACCACTCTGATACACCTGGGTCACTTTGAAAAAAAAAAAGACCTATTCTTGGAATTTAAACTATTATTTTTTTAAACTCATCGCACTAATGGTGTGGTTTTGTCGCCTCCAACCAATAGTTAATTGTCGCCCCTTTATAATCTGCATTCTGTAGAGTCCTCTTCTGTTTGTTGAGTAAACGTGTTTAAGTGGGGCTATCCAGATGTTTCCTCCTAACTTCTGGTATGTGAATGTTACTCATTAATTATCTCTCACTCACAAACCCTTAGTGAGTAGACTGCGCCGGTAATGATAAGATACCAGTGCAGCTGCTGAGCTAAACAAAGACTTGTTATAATCCAAGACGAGAGTGAAGAATCTACACAGCAGGGACATGAAAGACAGTGCACCCCTCCCCCCACCCCCTCAACTTTCCCTCTACACCCCCACTCCACTGTCAAGTCTTACCCCAGTCTCCACTGCAATAATTGCATGACTGTGGCTGCGTTTCCTCTCTGTTTGACATCACTCTCTCTCTCGCCACCCTCTACAGGATCCATGACTGGATGCCGAGCTGCAGTAATTAGAGCAGGCTGATACAGACAGAGGACACTGCGTCCCCCTCCTGCTCATGTTCCCGCCACCTGGGCATTTATTTTTAGCCCACCTTGAATGAGAGAGAGAATGGGAATCAACACGGGAACGTGGCAGGTCGCCGCCGAGGCTGTGACTCAATCGGCGCCGCCTACGGATGCGAGGTTTCAAACCAGAGAATCAACACGGTCCTCCTGGTTTGCAGCTCTTAGCGGAGAGCGGAGCCAGTCTGGTTCCCCTAGTGGACTCTCTCACAGCGTCTCTGTGTTTCTTCAAGACACGGAGATAACAGCGTGACCGCGCTGTCAGTCCACCCTGTCCCCACACACGACGCGGGAGAAAAAGCGAGAAGACGTAAACACGGGCAGCAAACTCTTACTAGGACTTTCACCATGCCTCCCGACCCTCCTCTGTAAATCGAGCAAAGTGTAAAACCTCAACATTTTGTTCACTAGATGTAAATCTGATGCCAGCCAGCACACACTGACACAGAGTTTTCCACAGAGTCTTGACCCCTGCCGCCGCCGCCGCCGCCACACTACATCTCCGAGCTGCTTATCTTCAAGAGCTGCAATTTCTCGCTTCAGGAAGCACACGGGCATTCGCCTTCATAATAAATCAGGGGGGGTTGCGTCCTGATTTTAATGGCCGACACTCATACTAGAAAATAAAAACAGCCTCGTCAGATCGACTCCTGGGAGGGCTTCGCTCCGACTTGTTGACCTCCTTCAGACGGCTCGCTGGTACGGCAGTGAAGGCCCTGTCCATGGCTGGAGAACAGGCCATATATTATCAGGGTAATTACCTTTACAGAACAGATGCCTCTCTCATACCTCCCCCCATTAACCTCATGGGTACGCACATGGACGCTTTGTCTTCGACATGCCGCAGCTAACAGATCACGGCCCTGATTCCAATAAAGATGCACACAATGGCGCATTGTCCAGTCAGCAAAGGTACCAACAGCGGTTTGAGGTCAGCTGGGCGGCCACGCGTGTCAGTCTATGAGCGATGCTGTAGGAGTTGAGGGCGTAATGGCCATCTGCGTAGAGCAGTAAAGATAGACCAGATAGCTGCTAGAAAAAAATATACAGTATATCTATCCTCTAATTAGGCTACAGCCAACCTGTTAAAGAAAGAAAGGCAGTCCCTATTTAGTTCCTCAGTCTGTAACTGTTGTGTGGGTCAACATAGGAGTCAACGCAAAGCCAGGTGTTCAACAGCTGTGTCCAGTGTGGTGAGGGCCATCAAACGCCACCTGTCGTGTTTCTGTTTCTGTTTCTTCAAGTAATAGTTTGACAGGGGGCTGAGTGAGAGGACTGACGCAGCCCCGGTGAACCGGTCCCAAACAAACCCAAACAAACACTGGCATGTTGAGTAATATGGATCTTCTCATCCAAGTCTTATTAAGAAAACTGAATGATCGCATTTCCCAACACGTCAAACTATTCCTGTGCTAAAACGTTGCTGGTTTGGAGTGGGTCGTCCCTGCAGGCCTCCAGACCATCTCGACTAACAGTCCATTATCTCTGTGTTGACTCAGAGGGTGGACTACTTAGTGATGGAGTGTGAGGCCCATAAATAAAGTGATCATTCTCCCGGCCTTTGAGTACGCAGACAAACACACATGTTCTCCGACTGACCACCCAAACGCAGTGTTTGTCAAGACACTCCAGGCAACACTGACCATCAGGGCGGTCGAACCCCAGGCCGAGCCGGGTATGTGAGATATCCACAAACACCATCCCGCCCTTGTTTTCTTTTCACAGCTGTCTGTCAACAATGTGTGTGTCATCTGATGGCAGCTTCTGCCGTGCTGTTAACTTCACAACTCCACAAAGCAACCCAGAAACTAGACGCACTATCTGTGTGTGTGTGTGTGTGTGTGTGTGTGTGTGGTCCAGGAGGATGCAAAAATGTTAGTGTTTGTTTCAGCTCCCAGACAACAAAACATACACACATGCCTGTCCCTGCCTCATTATGTGTGTGTGTGTGTGTGTGTGTGTGTGTGTGTGTGTGTGTGTGTGTGTGTGTGTAATGATTTTAAAGCAGGGAAATGGAGTCCCTGTTGGAATAAGGGGAAAAACTCTCCCACTGGGAATGTGGTCTAACTGCACTGAGCTTGATTGTCTCCGTAATGAAGCTGATAATTATGTAGAGTGCCAACAAAAATGGAATGATTGGTTCTCCTTAAGAAGATGAATGTCACAACAGGCTACACACTCGGTGCCGTGTGTGTGTGTGTGCGTGCGTGCGTGTGTGTGTGTAAGCGGGTCGTTTTTGTCCCGTTGTGTCGCACAACAGACTGATTCCAGATGTGTGTTATTGCTGGTTCGGCTGTGCGTGTCGGTGTCGGGGCGCGCGCTCAGGTGACATTTGCGACGAACGGGGGAAGAAACCCAACAAAGGGGGCAAACTTACCTCGGCGTGGGCGAGAGCCGCGGACAGCAGCAGGAGCACAGCCACACTTCGCAACATCTGGACAAAAGAGGAGAAAGTGAGAGAGACGTCTCCACGCGCAGAACGCGCAAGGAAACTTGCCACTTTTCCCCCACCCGCGTGCCGCGTCTTACCTTTCGGTCACGCGCTGCTTCGCTCGCGGATCTGCGCGCAGGGTGGGACCTGGTTCCGGAGGTTTGTCGAGACGGAGTCGAGCAGAAGGTCCGAGATTTCCACCAGAAATTGGGAGGCGCGCGGAGGAATCCGTGCCCGTCAGTCAGCCAGCATCTCCTCCTCCCCCTCCCCACCCCCCCTCACCGCCGCGGCCAATGAGAGCGTCTGCAGGCCTGTGAGGAGGAGGAGCCAGAGACAGGGGGATGTGTGTGTGTGTGTGTGTGTGTGTGTGTGTGTGTGTGTGTGTGTGTGTGTGTGTGTGCCAATGAAATGCTATGTTCACCAGCACTGTGGGTCACAACCACATCTCATAGTCAAAGATACTGCATCACTCTTCCATGGCATCCACCACCAACCAGTTATCTTTCATTTTAACTTCACCTGAGGTCACCAATTAAGTTAAAGCTATGTGCCATTTTGATTTCTGGCCACTAGAGGACGGAAAATTAAACAGTTGAATTAATTAACTGTTGAATTTAAGTTGATTTCAAGTCGGAAGTCTATATATATCTATATCTATATCTATATCTATCTATCTATCTATCTATCTATCTATCTATCTATCTATCTATCTATCTATCTATCTATCTATCTATCTATCTATATAGTATACACACACACACCATGTGACGTCCTATATGGCCTGGCTGCCACATCATTATTCGACAAGGCAATTCACACTACATCATACAATGTCTTTTTCTGGCTGTGCTCTCAATCAGACCTATATCCGCAGAGGACCAGTATAGAATGACCTTCCCCCCACGCACTGAAAGATTAATGCTCACAGGCTCTGATAATGCATTTTGATATTTCAGGATTACAAAGTACCTCTGGTGTCCATGCTCCAGTGATGAGTAATTTAAGAGTGATTAAGAAGGATGGTCAAAGGCACCGAACACGGCAGCACACTGAATTTTGAATAGGAAGAGGGGGATGAATGGATTTCCCCTCTGCAAGCCATCAATTATATATAACTCCATCCCCCCTGAGGATGTATACCTGTTTAAATAGGTTATTCAGCACCCTGGGGCCCCTGTTGCATATGTGTGTTATGGTGTTTGTCATTCTACCTGCGCAGACGTTTACTAACACCCAGTGGAAAATGTCTGTCAAAATGCAGCTTTTCATGTGAAGGAAAGTTTCATGCCCTCAAACTGACCTCATGCATTTTGCTGTTGGTGGATATTTCCCACACTGTCTCAGCTGACCTTTGTTTGCCTTCCTGATCTGCTGGCGTGCAGGAAGCTGTGTGAAAGTAGAGGTGCTGTTTCTTCTTTCTGTTTTGTTTTCTTTTTTAAAAAAAACATGCTTCCCTTTGGGAATTGGGAAAGTGAGACGGGAGAAGTGTTATTTAGCATGATGGTGGGATAACTAAGTGAAAATTATATAAATATAAATGAATTACGTTGCCAAAAAGGTCCAAATATGCCTGCAGAGCACTGTTTGTCTTCCGGTTGCATCTCTTCCACAGCAATATACACTTGTACAAGCATGATCAGTGTTTCTCAGGATTTGTGGTCATACTCACAGAACATAGTTAAAAGGAAGTGAAACTTGGAAAGTGAAATAAACGTCCAAATATTGAACCCTGGCCTAAAAGTATGTGTCAGAAATAATGAATAATTAATAATAAAAAAGACAGCATTGTAACATCTATCTTGTTTTCATAAAATATAAGCTCTCTAATTAACTGATTAAACATTTTCACTGCTGTGCTTTTTTTTTCTTAATTGTTATGTAATTAAAAACAGGTGATTGACAGTTTGTTCTATCATGCCACCCGTTTAGGTTAACGCACTTATAAATTCTGGCTGCGCCGCATGTGTGAAATATGATTATTATATAAGGACACACATTTACGGCACATGCCCGTGCTCTGCAATCAGATGGAGGGTTATGAATACTCAATCAGACAATTTTCTTAAAAATGTTTTTTCGTGCCGTAGAGTTCATCAGATAATGCACACTCCCTCTCCAAGCCATCGGTGTGACAACCGTTCTGCTGCCAGTGATTTAAATCCACGCACTGTGCATGTACATACAAGTGAACCATGCAGTATTCAGGACGGAGAACAGAGGTTTTAGCCCCTCTGATGTTTCTCCTTGTTCTGCCAGGGGCTTTCTGAGAGGCATTTCAAATATTCACAAACATCCATCAGTACCTGAAAGGGTCAGACTAGCTAACGTCACACAAAACCACATTACTTGCATGAAAACCCACACATGCACACACGCACACCCCAAACACAGCGTACAGATTCTTCCTTAGAACAGTCTGCCTGTCATGTCTTTCACAGCCCTGCTGAAGTGTGATTTCCAAGAAGCAGACTGTGAGCGTATTTGTGTCTCAATAAAAAAAATACATCCACACTTGTCTGGGTGTGTACGTTGTAACGTGCCTGTGCTATTGGTTAAGGGTTGAGGCTTCCTTTGTGAAAGAGAGGACTTTGAAAACCCAAAAGATGCTTTCACGACACACGTTTCACTTCTGTACACAGCATCACGCTGCCTTTTTTTAAATATCCCAGTTGCATACAGTGTCGGGAGTGACGGAGGGATCACGAGTTCATTAAAAACATGCTAATCGATGCAAATTAAAACAGATGCTTTGCAGAAGGTTGTCTGTCCTTAATGGAAACAAATGTGTTGATGCAGTATTTGCATGTAACCGCAAGGAAATGTGCTCAACGAGCCACTTAAAAGTGGTAGGTGGCGTATATATTGCATCAGACATGTAACAACTTCTGCATTCTGATGACCTTTGATAAAAAAAAAAACTTTTGCATTCTGATGACCTTTGATAAAACTGTAGCCAATAAAAATAAATGTTCGGCCTTTAATCAAAATCTGCTTTGTTGTTTCTATATGAACTATGGTCTAAAAATACCCTATGCTTAAATAAGGGAAGAGTTGAGGAAAATAAATGTGTGTATTGGAATAATTCAATATTTTGTGGGAGAGGAGTAGTCCATTAAACTCAGTCTCGATAACCATTTTATTAGGTACACATGGTAAAACTAAAGCGGTTCGAGAAAACAAAAAGTCAAGGAGGTGATGATGATCTTTAATTGATCTACCTGTGTCCCCAGACGCAGCGCTGACCTTTTGTTGTGCACAGTGTGATCACCCTCTCAGCTGAGACACGAGTTTTATCTTTCTGGTTTCTGCATACAAGCTGGAAAACAATACATTTGTTGGGGACGTTGAGTAACGTCTAGGCTTCATCTGATAAATGTTCCTTCTGGTCAATTCGGTGACACATTACAATGTGGTGTAAAAGAGAAGGATTGTCTTAGGGTGGCCTTGACATCACACAGGAACATAAGACATGCAACCTTAATCAGCGTGACAACACATGTGCAGCATTTAGTGTTTTTCTTCAGTTGAACATAACGCGTTCCCTAAGTACATTTGATGTGACAATTTATTACACGACTGAATTTGTAGTATAAAACGTAGTTCCAGTTCATTTTCCATAAAGAACTTCGATTTTTAACAAAGATTTGGTACATTGTTCTCACCATTGCTAAACAGCAGCTCACCACTTCCTTTTCTCTGTGCCCACCCCCACAAACTCATACAGAAATGAAGACTGACTGTGACGTTTAGTCTGTGTCTGCTGGTCATAATGATTTACCGATACCAAACTGCTCTGCTCTCTATTCAAGTCATACTTGTGTGCCCTGGTTGTGCAGGTACGGTGCAGATTTTTGTTTTTATGCAGATTTTTTTTCTGTAGCTGTTATTCTCGACATTATTTTATTATTGTATTGGTTCATTGTTTCTTTCCATGGTAGGTCCGGTTGTTGAGAGCCACATGGAAATGCTGGTGTACAGGGGAGACTCTGTCACACTCACTTGCAACATATCCGTGAAACATCTATTGCAAATCCACTGGACCAAAGACAGATTTCAATTTTCCCATCACATAAAACTAAATCAGACTTTTTCAAATTTCACCTGCGACAGACTGAGAATACACCTTGACCTGCAGTCAAACCTGACTATTGATGATGCTCAGCATGACGACGCAGGACTCTACAAATGTTTTGCATCTGAACAAATAGGTCCAAGGAAAACTACTTTTAATTTAACTGTGGCTGAAAAAGGTAAGCACAGCACAATCTTAGTTACACCAGACATAATGTCTTTCAACGCTGACCCCAACGCTACCTGGATTTATTCACATTGGACTTTTTGCAGAAATCATCTCATCGTTAGAGTTGCGATATCTTATGTACACACTCACGCCTCTAGGTGGGTTACTTCTAATCGGCATGACTTCAGTAGTCTGTCTCTGCAGGTGAGTACCACCTTTTCCCTTTTGATTACTACGTATGAATCAAAAGGTTCATACGAGTCTGTTTCAGACTTTCCGTGTATATAGTCTGGCTGTAAAACAGAGCTTTTAACCAATGGAGAGAGGCTTTACAAACTGTCCCATGTGTGATTTAATGATTTACCTGCAATGGAATGGTATCAGTGAGTGTCATGGCTTGATCTCCACAGAAAACGCCGGGGCAGGACACCGACTCAGCACCAGGTCCAGGACCAGATTAATCCTCAGTCAGAAAGAGAGGTGAAGACATTTTACCATCTTCATACTGTCACATTTCAAGGACTCTAATATCATGGAACATTGCTTTCATACTATGTCTGTGTAGGTGGCTGACTCGAACAGTAGGACGAAAAACAAGAAGAGGGGCCAGTACCAGGAGAGACTCAATTCAATCTATGGCCACGCCTGAAATGACAGACCATTCAAATGAAGCTCATAACGAGACATGGATTTTTATTTCAGTTTCAAACCAGATGTCTTTATCATTAATATAAGTATCGCAACAAGTGCCCACACGTTTAAGCACTATTGTTTTTTAAATGTGTCATAATTGTTGTTTTCTGTGCTTTGGTTTGCATTTGCAGTTTGATGGTTTTAACATTAGGTTGTTATGTCCCGTCTCCTGCTCTGTGAGCCCATAACGTTATAACAGTGTTTGTTGTGAAGAGAGCTTACGTATCACTGATGTGCCTCAACTGGAGAACTGTGCCCTCTGTGGTTCTGTTTGGGGAATTACATGGGGATGTTTCAGTCAAAGTAATTAAATGTTTCAAAGAGTACAGATTTATTTTCAGATATTCCATCATTAATGATTAAACACAGCAGATTTATAACTGAATTGCACACACTCACAAAACAGCATTCAAGATGGTTTCATGTCTTACCTATTATATGTCACATAGAGTTATTTAAATTGTAAAGTTAACAAATGTGGTTATTGTAAGAGTATCAAAGTCCACTGTAATAAAAATAGTGTGTTTAAAATTCACTGAGCACAAATAGCTTAACGTCAATGTGCTTCCTTTAACAAGCCAAATGTAGCATGTTCTAAAACCACACATATTGAATGTCAATATGTGCATTTAATATTTTAGTCGCCATTATCATTCCCGTTTGGTCTATAAATAAATAGTCCAGCTCATTCTGAAAAGGTGACAACCACACCAACATGAAGCTTCGTTCTGTGTTTCAACAACAGTGCCTTTAGGGTGTTTTTAATGTTTGTAAAGACAACGTTGTTGAAAAAAAAGAGAAACCGGAAGTGAAAAATCGATTCATCATGAATTGCAGATATAATTTTTCTCATAGGTCTGTGACAGATTTTGGAGTTTGTCATTTTTCAGCATGTTTGTTTCAAAGCTTAACATGAATACTGGTCTGTACTGTTCACCACACGTTCAAACTAAACTAACTACTAAGACGTTGATCAAATGATGTTGTAAAAGAACATTTGGCCAGCAGATGGTGGCAGAGTGATGGTGGCGAATGAGGCGTCTACTCTAGTCTGTTTATGCTCCGCCATGCTCTCGTCACACATGCTTGTCACGTGGTCGATACACTACCATAAGCTAATGTCCAAGCGGGCCGGTGAACCGGGGCGATGCGGATGTTCGTGTTTATCCTGATCTTGAGAGGATATTGTAACGGTAGGTGATAAACGCTCTCGTAACACTGCTAGCATGGTTTCCACCACGTTGCTGGAAACCATGCTCACTCACTCAGCATGACTCATGTGCTTCTTTTGTTCGGTAGTGTTGTGTAGTGTTGTGCTGCTGCCCATTCAGTGCGGACACTCAATCCATGTACAAATACCTTAGATTGATTTATTACTTGTTTATAGCCTGTACTTTGTTCTCTGTTTTGTTTGTGTGTGCCCATAAAGGTAAGTACAGGAAAATTCCTACTGTGTTCTCATATACATGGCCAATAAAACTGATACTGATTCTCATAATAATAATAATAATAATAATAATAATAATAACAACAACAACAACAACAATAATAATGATAAGAATGATGATGATGATGATATATTCATTTAATGATAAATTTTATCAATTTAATTGATAGTTTATCATTTAAACAACAGAAACTGTGTCCAGACTAGTAATTACACCTTTTTGCATCTTACAGCTCTCCGGGTGATTGGAGGAAACCAGACAGTGGTACAAGGAGAGACAGCTATCTTACCCTGCAAACTTATCGAATCCACGGAGTTCCTCTCCCAGATCACGTGGCAGATTGTGATGAAAGGGAATCCTCAGATTCACAATTTGCTCACCATCCAGGACAACGGTGAACTAAAGTTTATCAACGGATACGACAAACGATTTACATTTATCGGGAATTTTAGTGAGAAGAATGGATCTCTCCAGTTATCTAACGTCAAATTGATGGATGAAGCCGTGTACATATGCGTCTTCACTTTGTTCCCCAGTGGAAATCACCAGACAGAGATCCATCTAACAGTGCAAGGTTAAATCAAACATCGTTTGTTTTCCTTTTTCTTAGTGGTGTATAAGAGAGAGAACATTTGAGATATGATTTTCCTGCATGTTTATGTTTCTGTGTAATATAACCGTTCTAGCGCCTCCAGTCGTACGTGTAAAAGATGAGCGCCCTCGTTTGGCTGACGAAGAAATTGCCCTTGCTACCTGCATTGCTGCTGGTTCCAAGCCTCCTGCGGAGGTGAGGTGGATCACTAATTCTCTCCCAAAACTGAGGACAAACATCAGCAACATCCGACATGAGAACGGTACCACTACAACAATCAACGCCCTGGTTGGAATACCCACCAAAGATCTCCACAGACATCAGGTAGAGTGTATTGTCACCACTCCTGCTCTGCCAGAAGAGAAGATTGTGCCTTTCACTATACAGCTCTACTGTAAGTATAAGTATATATGATATAATATGATATTGATCTTTCTTTTTTAATTTTGAACCATCAATAATAATTTGTCAACAATAAAACAATTTTATTAAATAACTGAAAAAAGATTGTTCTGTCAGGGTGACTTTGGACATTTTTGGATATGAAATCTATTTTCCTTTGAATGGGATGATGTCAGGGGGCTTCTCAATCAATCAATCAATCAATCAAATTGTATTTGGATAGCCCATATTCACAAATTGCAATTTGCCTCATAGGGCTTTAACAAGGAGTACAGGGTGTGACATCCTTGGACCTACACCCTCAGCAAGGGTGAGGAAAAACTGCCAAAAAAAAAAACCTTTTAACAGAGGAAAAAAAACGCAGAAACCTCCAGGAGACACTTCTGTTACAACTCAGATTACAACCACACCCAGTGACTGCTGTTGCTATCCCTTTAGGTCCATGTGAATTAGCTCTTAACCTTGTTTTAAAAAAATAGCAGCAAAGTCCAGAGTTAAGTCGATAACACCAGTATCGGTAAACATGGGAGGTAATCCTCCAGCAGTGACACAGATGACTCAATTTCTCCATTTCTTACAGTTTCACCTACGGAAGTAAAGATAACAAGCTCTAATGATGCACTTAAGTGTGTGGCCGAGGCCAACCCGGATGCGGAGTTCACCTGGAAAAGGTTCAGTAGTGTGAATGGACTGATTTCACCTTATGTGTAAAGAACAGTTTTGAACAGTTACTATGATGATGATGATGATTAATATTTTTCATTCCTGCATATGTGTCCTCAAGAAAAAGCACACCAATGTATAACCCTAACCCTGAAAAAAACTCTACTCAACATACTTAAAATAGAAATTTGTAGGTTTTCCAGAAACGTTAGCGGCAGGCGTGGACTAAAGATGCAAACCCTTTAATTATGGACATTTAAATGTTTTGGTTGGTCCTGGAAAACATTAAAAACAAAAGAATGTGAAGAGCGAGAAGCAGCCCAGCAACATTTAAATCAAGTCAAAGTCCGAAAAACACAAAGCCAGTTCTTCAAACTAATCGGACTGCTGGCACATCTCTATACAGACTGAAACATGTTTCTCCTTTACAGCTATAACTGTTCGCTCTCTTGTTTATCTGCTTCAGACCTGGCGAACCATGGCCTCATTCTGGTGTCAATGCAGAGGGAGGAATGCTCCATTTTCGGAGAATCAGCTCTCACCTGAATGGCCTGTACGAGTGTGAGGCATCGAACCAATATGGTGTGAGCCGTGCTTACCTCACTGTGCATATCCTGTCAGGTGAGGACTGGTTCTCCTTTGTGGGTTTTGTCTGCCAACACTGTGCTTTCATTAAGTGAACACCTGTCTCCTAATGTGAGTAGACTTCTCATTCCGTGCTTTGCAAGAGAAATAGAAAAACAACAGATAAGCCAATGCATCTAGTCGTATCATATCATCAAACTGTACAAACCATAATCTGACCAAATTTAATGATCAGTAAACTAGTGATCAATGAGGTAAACTAACATTATATATTTTACTTTTACTATTTTCTTCTATCTTTTCTGTCTTCCCACAGAAACTTGCATTGTCTGTTGGGTCCTGTTAGGTCTGTTACTTTTCCTGATCGTCATTGGTGTTGCAGCTCTCATCTACCGTTATAAATCTGGAGAACGTGAAAGGTAGTTAGCGCAATGGGGCTGCATTCCATATCTTAATTTTTGTGGTTTATTAATTCCTTGTTAATCCTCCAGGATATTAAAGACAAAAGCTGAGAAGGACCAAAAAACTTTCGGTGACGTCACAGTTGAAGCAGCAGAAGCAAGCATTTTCTTAGAGGTAAAAGAAACATGTATTATATTTAATATATGTTAAAAAAACAACAAACGCACAGTGTATTGTTTTAATTAACAGTTTCAAATTTTCTGTCGTAGGAACGTGGATCTTTGGACTGAAGATGATTTACAGATTACAGTGTTCACAGAGGTTCAAGGCAGAGGGGGGCTGGGGGCGGGGGGCACTAAACTGACTGTTTAACCGACTTTAACAGTCACAGTTTGTGGTTTTGATGATAACACGAGAGGATCAGGAATACTTTAACATGCTCCCCAGTCTCCCTACTTTGTCACAGTGCTCATTTACTTGGCAGTTATTTACTTAGAGACTTAGACTGAACTTTATTGATCCTGGTTTTTTTTCCTGATCTCACATACCAACGTTTACAGTAATTCAGATAAGTGCAGATCGTCTAGAACATTTACGAATCTATTTGTTTGCATATGTTTCCAATAATTGCAGTTCTACTAAAGCACTAAGTGATTTTTATTTATTATATTTTGTGTATATTTGGAATGTTTATTTATTCCCATACTAATGAAACGGAAACTGAGAATGACTGTGCAGCTGAGTGTCTCGACTAGTCTGGCAACTGGCAGACACGACCATTCCATTGCTTACAGTCTTTTTTTTTTAATATATTTTTTTTAACTTTTTAAACTTGTCGCCACAAAAGATAAGAAAAAAAACCCACGCAAAATTAGTATATAACACCTGACAATGTTACATAATGTAACTACATAATGAGATTCTATGAGAATGTATACAATCACCAAAATAGTCCAGTGTTCCCTGTCTCATCATACTGAATGGTTACATTCTTACATCTATTAGATTTTAGATTTTTTTTTTACTTTTAGATTTAGTTTTTGCACTGAGTTTAGTCTGTAAGCTTTACTGATATAATGGTCCAACTCATATCATTGTCTGATCTGTTCTTTTCCATTACATTCTTTCCATTTTACACCTGTGTGCTTCATAACTTGTTCAATGTGTGTGCTCAAGTGTGCTGTTGACGTTTGCAATGTTTTTTTGTACTTACCTGTTTTGACATTAAACATGCCTGAGGATGTCAACATCTGTATTTTCACTAGAAACACACTTTGTTGATGTGCTGTCTAAAGTTAGGTTGGGTAAACATTACCAGAGTCGTTTTTCCACGTAATCCAAAGTATTTCATGGATTCAAGGCTGTGAGCGCCTCACTGAGTAAACAACCACTGGAGCTGTGGTATGTAAATGAAATCACCTGTTAGTCACGGACGGTTGAAGAAGCATGCGAAGTTGTAGGAGTTGGTGTTCTGGAGCTTGATATTTTGTTTTCAGACTCCATTGCACTTTATTCCACACCTTGTAATTAATACAACCCCACCCCCACGAAGGGCGGGAATTCCCCCACTTTAGGAACCTTTGCTGAAAGCAACCTCATTGTTGTGGTTTTCTTGGGTTGGTTCTGGTTATTTTTACTGTGGAATTGTAGGCATGAGCTATAATGGTTCACGTAACAACTGGTATGTCTGCTGTGTAGTTCCAAGACCATGTGGTATTTCCTTAGGCGTGTTGTGCCAGTGCAACCCCTCTGTTTCAAGCCTTAGCTTCAGCTAAGAAATGCATAGAATTACACTGCATATAGTTTATTTCTAAAGCAAACAACGCTGTTAACATTTTGTACAGTCGTACAACAACAGCGATTAACTGTGATGGTGAGGCTTGAAATAATGTGCACGGCTAACATTGATATCCAGACAGTTCTCATAAATGTCCTCTGTCTGCTCCTGAAAACAACAACAACAACAACAACAACAACTGTTAAACAAACTACTGCTCTGAGATCAGTTTAAGTGAGTGAGCATAATAATTTGATTTGTTCACTTTGTTGACTAATGTTGGTAAGATAGAAATGACTGTCTTTACCGTTGTTGTATTGTAACGCTGGTTGCTACGTCTGTAAAGGAAAAGGAATTTTTTTTATTGCAGCAATTAGCCGCACAGCTTTACAACCACTGAGCCACGTGTCCAAAAAAAAAAAAAAAAACACACATGGCAGAAAGCAAAGGGACTTACTGTGCGCGTTGACTGCAGAGTCTTTGCAGAATGATGGAAAATAGAAAGATAAGGAAACACACACAGGGAACAGTTGTTGCTGCGGCAATTATGACCCTATTCCAGTCATCAGCTCCCATGTCCTCTATGAGAAAAACAAACAAAACGACAGCTGGGAGATAAATGATGCTTACATATCATGCAAAGGCTATATAAGAGATGTGTGTGCAGGGCGGCTGTTTCATAAAGGCCCCACAAGTCACCCTGCTCATTTTGTACACTCTGCTTTGTTTGCTCTTCCCACACACAGTTTGTGTAAAGGCCGTATGTTTTAGGAGTAATAAGCACACCTGTAATTATCAGCTCCCATTTGCATTCCCACACTCCTGTGAGCAAGGTGACCTCGCAGGTGTAGTTTCCTGTGTGGCGCCGCTCGGCTCTGTCTATGACCAGCGCAAACGTGTGGTTGTTGGACAGAGACAAGGTGACGTTCAGGCTGTCGCCTTCGTCACTGGTTGTCTGGCCGTTCACTGTGTTGTAGCTGATCAGATAGACCCCATTCATTTTCCATGTGAGCTGGCGGAGCGCGCTGCTTGACTCGTTGCAGTGCAGGATCACTCTGCTGCCCGCCACCTGTGACACGGTGCTGCCTTGTGAGGGGAAAATTCAGTCGTCACTATAACCACCCTGCTACCTTGATGTCATTCTAAAGTTAAAGAACACATACAAACAAGGTTGAAAATGTAAATTTGCAGTTTATAGTCAGAAAGTATTACACTGTTCCTGTGGCTCATTCTTAATGAGGTCAAGGCGGAAAGAAATTTTACCTGTGCAGTAGAAAATCCAATGCAGGCACCACATCAGCGATAACATACTGTTGATACACAAAGGTCTGGCAAAGTGTGTCATTGCACCTTTAAATAAAAATACATTTGACAGTGAACGCTGGTTGTCTGGGTTAATGATGGTCAAAGGCTAAATTTGTGTTGATGTTGATCATTTCACCAAATATTTTCTTTTCATCAAACTTATTAAACCTGATATTAATTTGTGTATCTTGTGTTTTTTTTTGCATAGAAATAAATAAACACACAATAGCAGAATCATCAATGAAAAGCAAAACTATGACTTTTCAGAGAACACATCCTTTCCACAGCCAGATACCATCTGATAAAGGCAGTAACCACGTTCTTACCGGTAGTGAGTCCCTGCGCTGGGTCTTTTCCTGCCGTTGCAAGCGCCCTAAATCTCAACTGCTATTTAATGTCACTGGGGCAACGGCACAGGTGAGGTTGTGTGTGCGAGCATAATAATAAATAAATCTAACGTCTTTTTGTATCACAGTGAAGCTGATGTGTGCTGAACCTGTCCAGACCCCCACTCACACACACACACACACACACACACACACAAAAACCTGAACTTGTTTCCATACAGGAAGTGACTGTGAAGATAACTTCATTTCCTGTGGTCTCAGTTGTGTTATTTATTTTGTGTTTGAATGTCTTGTAAGTTGCGGAACTCAGCTGTGGCAGACTTTTAGTTCGATCATATAATGTGATCATAGATCACATTACAAGTTCCTGTTATATCAATGTTTTTGCCCAGGCTTTTCAAGTTTAGTCCTCGGTCAGCAATTTGCCTCGCAGGTGAAAATGCAAACTGAGTCTTTTGCATTAGAAGCTGAGATATGATATCATCATATCATCAAAATGAAATATGGCCTTAAGGTCATCAGTGGATACACTCACACACACACACTCACAGGCTGGTTTTCTTAAGTCCAAACTAGGCCCAGAGTTACAGTACATTACTGTTTTCGAGAGTCACATTGCAGCAACCACGTGAAAGCATTCCAGGCTTCATAAGACACAATGACAACACATCGTTTAGCCATCTGACTTAGTTTGCCCTCTGCCACTCCTTGTTTTCCAGGCATGTGGGCGTATTCATCTGTGGAAAGCTGATCTGTTTCACAAGGGTCACTTACCCACAAGTCATCACCTCGTGTTTCAATATGTGTGTGTTTGAAATGAGGAGGAAACACACTGGTATTTCAGTCTGTCACCCACTGAAAGAGGTGAGTTCTACCTCTGTCAGACCAGCGACAGCCTGATTACTGCTGGTTTCCAAGCAACCTCAGGCCACTATGTTACAATGTGGCTGAAAAACAATGTGGATGATACATCTAAGGATGTTTTTAACTTAGAGTATGAATATAGGTCCTGTGAAACCTCTCTCTCTCTCTCTTTCTCTCTCTTTCTCTGTGTGTCTGTGTGTGTCTTTGTGTATGTGTATAAATAGATATTTTTAGATCAGATTGTTGCAATACTTGTTGCAATATCTCCACAACATCATGAAAGTTGCACAGCTCTTTCCACCTTTTTTTTTTTCTCCAGATGAGTGGTGTCGTTGTGTTGTTTGTGCTGTTGTTGTTGTGTAGGATAGTTATAAAAGCAACAAACTCATCCAGCAACTGCAACAGACATGAGCTCAAGGCTGCATGAGTTCAGGAAGTGTAAGATTCATTTGAAAATGCTGCCCCTCGGTGGTCACAAGCGTTTTATCATTCAACTTAGTTAAGTTTCCATATTTTCCCAACATTTGTGTTGTAATCAAATATGTATAGATATGAATGGAATTTCTTGTGTTTTGTATACCTCTCACTTACATCTCACACACAAGTATAAAACACATATCTAAATGCAGTTCCTGAGTACATATCCAAATGACGAGTCAGCTTACTTCCTACCTCACTTTACCTGTTTAGACACTGTTGAAGAACCATTTAAATCCTTTATTGATTTAGTGTATTTGTACATGTACACCTGTGTGTGCAGAGAAACACTGACTCAAAACTTCCAGATCACATTTGACTTTTTATTGCATTGGTTCACATTTCAAAAGAAGATACTGCCACACATCTATCAAAAAAAGAAGACTACAAGTTAGTGTCATTTTTTTTTCCTTTCCAAAGAGTCATCTTGTCGTCTTATAAACATACAGGCAATGCAATATCCTAACACACACACACACACAAAAATCATAACTTATCAGTCATATACACAAGGACCAGCATCATGCTTTGATTGAAACACAAATGTTTTAATGTATTCACAAGCTGGTGATTCACTGAAGGCGACCTTTGAACCTGATTCCACAGCAGAGGGTTGGCGGGGGGGCACAAAGGGGTCAAAGCTACCTTCCCTCTCAGAGTTTGATCATACCCCCAAAACCAACTCTGTGTAGTCCGTGTGTGTGTGTGTGTGTGTGTGTGTGTGTGCACAAAGGCACTTGTGTAAGCATAATCTTGCAGTGTGTTAATGCCTGCAAATGTGTATTTCTGTGCACTAGTATCGTCCTCATATCATTAAATTCTTGTTATATAAATATTTGATCAAGAGTAATGAATCTAAAAAAAAAAAAAAAAAAAAGCAAATAGAACATCAGGGCTCCCACAGGTCCCAGAACAACATAACCTCCTGCTACAATCTGACAACATCAGAGAAGGTACATTAACAGATAAGGCACAGGAAATAACACAGTGGCAGCTGTTTCAATAAACAAAGCCAGAGAATGTGAGTGACATAAGGCATACACTTTAAGACTTAATGAGCGATGCATTGATGAAATATTTCATTATTTGGTTATTATCAAAGAAATGTATCTTCTGTGTGTATCTAGACGCACAAATTCCACAGCTGGTACTTGTTTCTGTCTTTGCCGTGTTTGTGAGATTAAATTATTTTGTGATCACCGTAATGAGTCATGATTCCTCCTTTTGAAATCACTAAAAACAGCTGTCTAGCACATGATGTGTTGTATATTATTAGACATGTGATGGTGTGTTATGTTCATGGGGAAGTTGCCCCAAGCTGTTTGTTTGTTTCCCCTTGAATCTGAAAGGGAGTCACAATTCTTGTATATTCTTCGTCTGGTCAGTACGGAGCGGCTATGGACACAGAAACTCAAGGGTAAAGATTTGTTTTCATTGATAAGCACGGTTTCTTTTATTGTCTCGCCTCCATCAATACTTTGTGCTGATGGTGCACGATCTTTATCGCCCCGGGTGCCTGTTTTTACAGCACGAAAAGAAAGGATTTGGCCTGAGGTCGCGGCTATGGTTCACTCTGTGATAGAGCTAAAACGGATCTCACAGTACACAGTTCTACCTAAAAGCCACGAAACATAAGCAAGTCTAAAATGAAGGGATGCAGATTCACATTGAAAAAGACATTCAACACAACACGTGGTCTTTTTTTTTTCTCTGTTGCTACATGGTATATAAACACGAGAAGGAGAGAACAGGAGAGAACAAATAATAATAATAATAATAATAATTATATATATATAATTATTATTATTTGTTTACCTTGTCTACTCATCCTGCACAGGTGTGTGATTAAAACTCTTTCAATAGAAAAAGATGTTTCTTAAAACTGAACATGGATTTTTTTTTAATCAAGTAAAAACATTTTTTCACCTGCATCCTTTCCACATTTTTAAATATAAGTACACGCTTGGTAAAAAAAACAAACTACTTTTATATTTATTTTTTATTATAAACACACATATTTTATTTTTTGTCACTTGATAGATTTGTTGCCTGTGTTGTAGTGTTTCCCTCGCGATATTGTTTTTTCACTCACTAGGTTTTTGACCTGCTCGTAGGAGAGTGTGTGTCGTCTGTGAGTTAGGGATGCGTGTGTGTGTGTGTGTGTGTGTGTAGGTGCGTGTGTGTATGTGTGTGTGTAGGCGTACATGTGCTCTCTGTCTCACAGGTTCATACGGTGAGATCGTCTGACCTGGCCCTGCTGCTGGCTTTGCTCAGTCGGCTCAGTGGTCTGGTGTCTTCTATCGTATCCGTGGCCTCCGTCCCTGCCTCCGCTGGAGTTCCCCCCTCCCTGTTCACCGCCTCCTCTACCTCCACATCCTCATTCACAGCCTCCTCCACCCTCTGTGCCTCGGCCTCCGCTGCACGAGCCCCCTCTGCCACCTCCTCATGTAATGTCACCCCACTTGTCTCGGTGGTCTGGGCATAAGAGGGCAGGGTCTCGTCATACGCCCGAGAGATGTCCTCCGCCTTTTCCTCCAGCTCTTGGAAGGGTGGGGCCCCTCTGCCAGCCTCCATGCCCACCTCAGCCAGCGGGTAGAGGTGACTTACAGGGGGAGCTTTCTCCTCCTCCAGCAGCTTATACCCTTTAGCTCTCTGCAGGGATGGCACAGCCATGGGGGGCAGGCTCTTGCCCTGAGGCGTGAGGGGGGCCGAGCCCTCGCCCTGGGCCGGGGAAGGAGCGGGTTTCCAAAAGACAAACCGGATCTTCTTCAGCCCCAGGTGACTGATCTCCACAAAGTTGAGGAAGAGCGAGACGCAGGCCACAGCCAACATGAAGATGATAAAGACGGTCTTCTCTGTGGGGCGGGACACAAAGCAGTCCACTGTGTTGGGACAGGGCCATCGGCTGCATTTGTACAGCGGCAGGATGCGGAAGCCGTACAGGAAGTACTGTCCCACCACAAAGCCCACCTCAAACAGTGTCTTGAAGATGATGTGGCAGATGTAGGTCCTCAGCAGGGTGCCCTCCAGCCGGAACTTCTTGCTCCCCTTCGTGCTGGTCTCTTTAGTGGTGCGGACGCTTCCCTGATCAGGTGCCAGAGGGAGACGCTCCTCGCTCAGCTCCTGCTGCCGGCTGAGTTCTGCCTCCTCGCGCTCTTTACGCTTCTCCTCCATGTGGACGTGATGCACGGCGTGGCCCACGTACACCAGAGACGGGGTGGACACAAAGATGATCTGCAGCACCCACAGGCGGATGTGGGAGATGGGGAAGGCCTCATCGTAGCACACGTTCTCACACCCAGGCTGCTGGGTGTTGCAGACATAGTCAGACTGCTCATCGCCCCACACAAACTCCGCCGCCGTTCCCAGGATGAGGATGCGGAAGATAAAGAGCACCGTGAGCCACACCCGGCCAATCACCGTAGAGTGCTCGTTAACTTCCTCTAAAATGTTACCCAGAAAGCTCCAGTCACCCATGATCGGTCCGTAGCGCTGCAGAATGAAGGGTGGGGTATGGCGGGACACGGAGGGCGCCGATGGACGCGGAGGGTGGGGTAGGCAGGGTGGACAGGGGGAGGGGAAAGGAGAGCGACAAAAAGTAAGAAATGTAGAAGAGGAATACTTGAAAACTCAAAAACTCAAATCGAAGTCATGCTGCTGCAAATATTTTGGAGTGACGTCCTAAATAATCTGAAACTTTTCAAAGCTGAAATCCAGAATATCTGAGTCTGCAGGAAAAGGAAAGTCTCTGGATAAGACACTGAAGACAAATGTTTAATTAGTAATTAAGTAGTAATTAATAGTTTAATTATTAATGAGTAAGACATGGTCCCCTCTTCTGTTAAATATAGGTAATGAAATGGGCAACTTGCCACAGCTGCGGCTCCGGCGAAGTCGAGTCCTGTCCCGTTGTCCTGGCAGCCGGCAGAGGAAAGTGAACTTTTTTTCTGCCCTCTTTCCCACCTAAAGCCCTGTCCTTGTCGCCCCACTGAGCAGATGTGAATGAATCGGCCCTGATGGTTGGTTTTGAGTTTGCTGCGATGTTTAAGCTTGGAGCCAGACGGCCTTTATTTGCCGGGCGACGTGTGGTGACGCAGGAGACAATAGGATCAACAGGGAGCAGGGATGTATGGGAGCAGGCCTCAGGCTCCCACACCAACATGGACACTGCAGGGCCGGGGCACTGGGTCCACAGCAGAGCAGCATCCTTACACATATAAATATAAGGCATGTGGGAGTAGAGCTACAGCAGAAGCTAACGTGCCTCGAGCTGTACTGACATGACCAGTGTCATGGCGGAGAGGCAGGTCAGTGCCAGACAGGGATGAAGGAGAATTAATGTCCGAGTGTAATAACACTGGGCAGTGTTGTTTATACAACACTTAGTTATGATTTTAATGATATAAATTATTTTCACATACACACACACATACATACATACATACATACATACATACATACATACATACATACATACATACATACATACATACATTTATATATGTAATAAATGAATTAAGTTATTTACGTTGCCACTAATTGTCATTTACAGATGTACCACACAACACTGGAGAAATAAGACTCAATGCTAATTTAATGCTACATCTGCAAAAAGAAAACAAACTAGAACTATAAAGCTAAATGTTGTTGAGCAATTTCATATTTTCATTTTTTAATAGTGTCCAGTATAAAAAGAAAATTAGGCTCAACCAAACCACACGCTTCACATATGCTTCACATATATCTCAAATATATATATAAAAAACTGCCAACCTATAACCAATAGCCAAAAAAGGGTTTAGTTTTGTGTGAGTTCACATTTATTGAATTCAAATATACAGTATTTTACTTGTGATTAATGGGTAAAAAAAAAACCTAATTTTATTTGTGATAGGTGATTTTATAAACAGTGCAAATTCTTCAACAAGGCTTTGCCTAAAAGTTAAAGTTATCCAATGTGAATTTTCACATAGTAGAGGACCGCCTTTGTGTTCATTTGTGTGTATTATCATGTCCGTGTGTCACTTAGCCGGAATGTGAAGAATGTGAGCTCGTGAGTGAATGGACAAACCAAAATGTCTTTTAGTGATGTTAGTCAGACTTGTCCTGGCTTAGAGAAAAAAAAAAAACAATCTTTGATCACTGAATAATTTCACAGAGTTTTGAGGAGAGAACTATCCTTCTCTCCTGAATTCTTATTGTTAACTACATTACGTAACTTCACAACATGCATGGTCTAACTGAACAAGACTGAAACCACAAGGTGACTGAAAATAGTTACTTGAATTTAAAAATATAAACATCTAATAATCTGCCTCACTGTCTCTCAGCCAATAGCATTCATGGTCTGAGGTGACACATTACCAGGCTGGGAACCACCTCTTGGTGTCTGCTCTCTGATCTGTTGGTTAGTGGCAGCTTTGGCCTTTAAGCTGCTAACCACTGACAACGCATCTTTTTTTTTTTTTCATGAAGAGAACCGGAGTGTGGTTTCTCAATGTAACCAGGACCATCAGGGCATATGTTAGTCGACTGGATACCTGTAACTAGTCTTTATATATCAACAAAACAATGACACATGTCATCCAGTGGCACATGGGCCTGGCATGTTGTGTTGAGGATGGAGGTCATGCTCAAAGCACATTGGCATCAGCGTGTAGCCATCAATCAATCAATCAATCAAATTTTATTTGTATAGCCCATATTCACAAATTACAATTTGCCTCATAAGGTTTAAATTGGGTGGGACCAATGGACTCCCTTTAAAGAGCTGCATGTTGGTATAGTGGACGCTTGCATGCTAAGCCCCACAGTGGTTCCATCAATGGCACCGGGATTTCACACAATGACATGATGTCATGATGCAGGGTGCGTACTCTATTGAGCATGTGCAGTGAGGCGCGAGGTCAGATTATACCTCCGAAGCAGGGCACCAACAAACATATCGTACGGCGATCTGCCTATGGCGTGATTGAACCATGAGCTTCCTGCTCGCACGGCCTCTGAAAGACCACAAGTACCAGAAATCTTACTTTTGTACCAACCTCAACTATGAGATGCAATTCAAGACATGCATTTAATCTAACTAATAAGTATAATGTTATTCCTACACATCAGAATCAGAGGTACTTCATTGGCAGAGGGTTGGTTACTTGGTTACTTCCCACACAGTAAACATCTTCTACCACACTCTGACATGCTCCTTATCTGAACCAGGACATCCTACAATCGAGACAGCTAAATGTGATTTTCCAGGTTGCATAAATATGAATCTTTACTTGTAAACATAAACAACTTAGAATAAAGCCCTTATTCTTTAATGTACAGTTCTGCTGTACTTTTTTTAGGTTGTACCGTGAAATGCCTAGAGGTTTGGCTTCCAGCTAAAAATGCAGAAGTCATAAGATGCAGCAGTCTTCATGTATTACACACTTGAAAATGTCTACTGAATAATGGTCTAATGGTGGAGGGGGGTGGGGAGTGGGTGGTATAACCCACAGAGTTGAGCTTGTCCACAAATGGAAATTACATTTTGGCAATTCAAGCTATTATTCAGAGCCTTGTTTAAATGTATAAACATCAGATGAAAAGACGTGTGATTACTGAAGTCAGAGTGATTCCACGAATATGATATCAATGTGATTCTAGGTATGTAAACAAATAACTTTGTTTACATACCAAAGTGCTGAATTTGCCTAAATCTTCGTCAGTGCTCTTGTTGCCAGACTGAGCCAACTAGCTTGAATCAAACTAAAGTCACAGTTCAATAATTAGTATGTCTACAATTATTCAGTCACCTCACCATGTTTAAGATATGATATGATATGATATGATATGATATATCATATATCATGATATGATATGATATGATATGATATATATGATATGATATATATGATATATATATCACATCACATCACATCATATCACATCATATCATATCATATCATGATATGATATGATATGATATGATATGATATGATATGATATGATATGATATGATAGCCCAGTGCGGGGAACACGTTATATTTCCAAACAGAGCTCATGCGTCTGATTTTTTTTACTTTTCACAATCACATGAAGATCACATGAAGCGTCTGTGTCATACGTACTTTGACATAACACAGAAAGGAGGCATTGACAGGGGGGGTTTAACCAGATGCTATCAGTGATGCCCTTCACTGATACAACATGACCTGGGGGCAGTGCTGAGTCCCATGACACAGCACAACACTAAGGCCTCAATGGCACAAGGCTTACGCTTAAAGACAGAGATGCACTTGTTTCGGCACACTTGTTTGTCTAGTGTGCAAACATGAGTCCAAACAAATTTGCACGCGTATGTGTAGGTTTCATCATTTTGCTTTGTGTTTTAGTGACCTACTGCCTCAGTGACAAAGCCTCTGTTTGACTTTGATGTTTGGGGTTTTTTTTCCACATGCGTCATCTTTTTAGCACCACATCTGTTTAAACAGAAGCAGGAGATGTCACAATGCCAGAATTTTACCATTTTTTTCCCCACTTTCTCCAAGAACTAAACTGCTGTTTATTTGTTTCCAGCATCTAAAACTCTATAAAACTCTGCAGCCACTATTAACCTAAGAAAAGTAGTGAGAGAGCTGATATGATATATAGAGCTTATATGTTGACACAAACAAAGACTCACACATGTATAGTCTACGTCAATGTACGCACACTGGCCCTGCAGCATGTGTCACATCTGGTCCCAGGCATTGTGTTGTTGATGGCTGAGATCTTGTCGCCCAGCTGGACTTGGGTTCGACCATTGTTTTGGGGAGGTCAGACTTTCAGAGCCTGGACATACACAACCAGGCTGTTTAAGACACTTTACCACAGGAACTGGGCCTCAAACACACTCGCACACATAAAAATTTTAAAAGTCCAGAAAGTGAAATGCGCCACCACAAAGGAAAAGTCGCGCTAAAAAGTTATAGTTTGTTCTTTTGTAAATATTTTTCACCGGCCATTGTATGACAGTTTGTTAAATACAGATTGATGGTTGATACTGTTACAAAAGAGCACAGTGTGTTTAGATGGTGAGAAGACCGCGCTGTTTAGACTCACTACCTGCACTTGTGCTAAAGCTCGCCCCCTCCATGTCCTGTTACCACACCAGCACACACACCTCCCTCCACACCTGTGTCTGTGAGGGGTCTTTTATTTAAAATCCTGTAACTTTAGAGTTGTTCAAGTCAGCTTTCTTTATGTAAAGCCTAATTATAAGAGAGGTTATCCTGTGGAAAAATAGACCCGGACTTGACTGTACTTATTTATTCACTGAGACCCATCAATTTCCACCATGACTGAGCACTTTGTGACAGTGGTTAGAAAAAAGTTCCCTTACAAGAAGGGAGAGGAGGAGAGAGAGACAGAGAGAGAACATGCGCTTCCCATACAGAGATTTTTATATTCTCCATTAATCTAATGCTTAAGTACAGTTCCAAATATCCAATAAAGTTTGTTTTGTTTCAATTATGCATTCCATTATAGGTTTGTTCAATAAAGCAACTTTATGTGATTGATGTATAATTTATAATCTTTATTTCTTTAAATGATAAATATAGTTATCGTTTCTTCATTAGGTTGCATTTATCCATATACGTGAGCAGATTCATAGGAAAAACAGGATCAAAAGCAACATAAAAAAACCACATGATTGTCTAACAGATTGCAGGGGGGGGGGAGTGGAAGGGCAGCTTCCTCTGTGTAACGTTTGGCACTGTGGGTGGGAGAGTGGAATTGATGTGCACACAATGGACACAGGTTGGGTGGAGGGCAGACAGGAGGCGTTAATGGAGAGAGGATGTAAGTGCTGTGTGTGACTGGATGTGAGGCAGCGACGTTTCGGATGAATTTCGCAGCACTGGGGTGACGCAGCTCTCAGACCCTTGTGTACGCGTTGTGTTATTTTGTTTGGTACACCCAGTTTCTCACAGTCTGACCATGACGTGTCTCACACACACACACACACACACACCTGTTTTGCATTCACATTGATTCCCCCTTATTAGATCCTTTCAAATTATTAGAAATTAATATAAAATCATAACTAAGAGGAAATTGATGTTAATTATTTTAATGCATTTTCCAACCTTACTTTGAACCGACATTACTTCTCTCTCATACACGTTCATGTTTCCATTAGGGACCAGCTGACTGAGACATCATACGTTTGGCTAACTTGCTGTTGTTAAATTTATGGATTTGTGATGCTAATCATTTCTCTCATTTAATGAAAAGAACTACACACAGTGGGCTCCAAAAGAGGAAACCACTATAAGTGTCGACAAGCATTTGGAAGCTGCAAATGCAAATAAATCAAAACTAAATCTGGAGGCGATCTGATGGTTAAGACTCATACCACAAATGCCCTGAGTCCTCAGTTTGACCCCCTGTTCTGTTTCCCTGCATCTTCTGTCTGTCTCTGCTGAATGGCTGCTCAGAAATCAAGGCATCAAACTGACTCAAAACAATGATTTTAAAACCTTTAAAACTCATCAAAATCACAAAAGCACACAGGACTATGTTAACAACAAAAACAATAAGGAATCACTAGAAGAAACAACACAAGGTCACAGGCTGATGTGGAAAAGCGCAGGACAAAGTGAGGGGGTTTATATAGCACAAGACAAGGGGCGACAATGAGACACAGGTGCAAGGCATCAGGGCACAGCAGGTAATCACAGGAGGCAGGAAGTAACGTAATCCAAAACGAGAAGCAATGTGAGTATCAACATAAAACAGGAAGTGAGAAAAGATGAGGCAACATGACCTAGTCTTGGATCCATAGATCACACGATCTATTGTTAATCAAAACATAATGATCAGAGGAGCTTCAGTTTTATTATGTAAGCAAAGTCTGGTCCTGGGAGTCTGACAAATGTTAATGTCTGAAACAAAACAAAAGGAGGATGGAAGGATATGTTGATTTTTGATAAAAGCACATAAAGGGTGACGAAAGGGCTGAGAAATGCAGTGTGAGGTAGAACACTGTTGGTTTCCAGAGGCCAGCGGACAGCAACACCCTCTGCGTCTCTATCAGGGAACACATGGCCCGACACGGGATGCTTTCATGACTGTGGCGTCCCTCGTTCAGCCAGCCGCCCCACACAATGTTATCTGCGGAATGGGAGCGCTGGCACACATGGCCAAGCGTCGACCTCCAGACACCCACAAGAGTTTCTCACACGCGTTCACGCGAGAGAGGGAAATGATTTATAATTTAATGTCGTTTCCTCCAATGAAACTGAGTCACCTTAACAATGCCCAGGACGAACAGGAAGTCATAAAACACTGCCACACACAGAAAGGTGTGTGAGACAGAACCTCACCCCCCCCTCCCCACCATCGTTAAAACAAAAACATTCCTGATGTGTTTAATTTGTCAAATCCAGTGTGAAACTGCTTGATATTTATTGATTTGATGTGAAATTACTCCAGTCGAGTGTTCAGCGGAGAGGAAGAGGCCGAACTCAGAGCCTGAGTTGCCTTGGTCCATTGGAGCCCATGAACAATACCGTTCTTTCATTCACTGTTTGTTTTTCGGGATGTATGGTGCACAAATCATCACATGTACCGCCCTCCTCTGTCGTCGCTCATCATACATTCATAAAACATAAGGCCGGACAAAGTCGTTCTGTTCACACGCAGAGCAGCCGTCTGTCCTCATGTCTGATTTTGATGGTCGTCTTTGGTGAGGGGTCGCATATATATCTTGCTTCCTGTGTTTGTTTGGGTGCACTTGGATGCTGTATCTGCGCAGTGGTGTCGAGGGGCGGGGACGGGGGTGATGGGGGTTAAGGCATTAAGGGTCCATGTTTCCTCTGACTCTGTCCACATCTTGATAACCTTGTTCTTAGAAGGGCGGAGGAGGAACCGACAAGGTCCACTGCACTGAGTTTTGTTTGCTTTCGTTTTGTAAAACCGTCACTTGCACAAAGAAACATAAAATAATCGTATGAAAACTTAATATAATAATACTGATAGAGGGTTTTAACAGCCCCACCAATACTGGAGACATCAGGCTAATGGGCCTAATTCATACCCGACCTTTCAAAATGCACATGTCAATATTTAAGAGTTGTAAGTGTAATAATAACAATATTAGCGCCTGTTAATTTTTACCGTAAAGACATAGATACAGGGGGTCCTCGAGTTACGACAGAGATCCGTTCCTGAGAATGTGTCGTAACCGAATTTCGACGTAAGTCGGACCATACATTCATAGGTAAAGTAGTTACAAAGTTGTGCCACCAGATGTAGCTATAACACCACCTTACAATAAGAGTTTACTGTGATGAATTGCCTTTTGTCCCTCTTGACCCTCTTGACACACCGTAGGGGTTGACATCGCGAGTGTAATGAGCATTTCCTTTAGATTTCTGATATCAACCGTGTAGACCCTGTGTTGTGAATAAACCTACGGTATTGCCACGATCCCGAAAAGCCGAAACAAGGAAGTTCACGGGAGATGTGTCGTAACCACGAAAACGACATAACTCGCGACCGTCGTAACTCGAGGACCCCCTGTACTTTGATTCAAATTATTTAATTATATATTTATTATGTATTATATGTTACTTGTCATCTGAGGTCAAGATCTAACATTTGGCAATGTGTACATTTGTGTATATGTTCAATTTAATGGATTCAAACACTAATTAAAAAGTGACTATTTCCTTTTAAAAGGACAAAAATAGGTATTCTTTCAAATCAAATAAAACCAATTCAATAAAGGCTATTGTCTGTGGAAACCTTGAATAAATACTGCATAATTGAATTACTGAGTTATATTACTAATATTCTGCCTTTTCTTTCATGCTTTCATGTTGCACGTAACAGATTTCATCTGTATTATGACAAAATAAAATGTGAGATACATTCCCTGTACTACATATTTATAAGAAGTCGGGAAAAGTCAGAGCTCAATAAAGAAAACGGCTTACCGATATACAAATGTGACCCATTTAACATGAGTCATAAACCAGTGTGGGGCAGCATATCCGCCAGGGTCAGAGATCAGCTGGTAGGGAGAGCATCAGTCTAAATGTGTCGACGCAAACGGTGTGGCACTGTGAGTGACAAAAGTCTAAATATAAATGACAACGACCGACCGTCTGCCGTGTCAGCACCTCGGAATCCCTCACCTGTTTGGCTCAAAGCCTTATCACCCTGTGATGAACAAACAGCACAGTTAATGATTTGCTGCCTGTATCTCTTCTTCTTTCCAACAAAAGCTTCATTAAAAGACCAAAACCAAGAGCAAAACGATACAACAACTGATAATATTCTCCGTATCACAGCCCTGCACGCAGCTACTGGACATTTCCCACTAACGACCACATGTCACTGGTCATTGCGATGTGTGGTAAATGGGTCTGATTGACAGGACGTCTGTGACAAAACAACACAACAGTGCAACTGAATGACTGTCGTCAGTGACTCACGCATGGTTTACTCGGACATGTAGTACAAGTGAATAAGAGTTTGCACATGTGTGAGTATTTGTCGACGTCAGTTCCGACAACCTTGACTTTCTGTTGACAACCTTTCCCGCTCTGAAGTTTAACACCACATTCTGATGTCATGTTGTCGGACCCGGGCTCAGGCAGCTCTCAGTGGATGACAGTGACGAGTTGGAAGGTGAGACGTTCAGGAGCAAGTGTCCGTCAAGCCTGGCTTCCCTCAGACTTGGGTGAGGCAGGGCTAAAATGGGTTTATATGACGGGCAGGCAGGGGTCAGGCTGGTGGCTGGATGGGAAGGGTTACACTAATGCATCCTGGCAGTGTGGTTTTCTTTCCATCAGACACACAACAGGCGCAAACACAGAGCTTTTGCTGTTGTCTCGACTTCTCTTGCTCTGGATCTCGTTCAGACCTAAACCTGGTATCACAGAGAAGAAGGGATGTGGTGATGCGAATGTTGGGTGAATGGTATTCCACTGCTAAATCCGTCCCATCCAAGATGATCAAGGAAAAACTTTTTTTCTAAGCATGTCTGAATTGACGTAGCACCAACAGAAAGAACTCATCCAAGTCCAGGACAGAAGGAGATGATGGTGTTTATTGGAGGATACAGACTAGAAGAGGTTTGAGGGTCATCGCTCTTGGCCAGAGGTCTAGCAGGGTTTGTCATGAGATCCTTCCTCATCTGTTCTCTTGATTCGCACAGGCAAAACCGATCAAAGGCACGATTGTTGAGGAGGAGAATCCGGCAATTTAGATCTCTGATCGGACCGTGTCGATGGAAGGATGAGGGTGATTCAGTCGGTGAACAACAGCACAAGTGTTGGTTGGTGACTTTGGATGATTCTCGTGTTTTACCGTACGGACACGAGTGTAGTGCCAAAACCAAGACAGAGCGAATTTGGCCCCAGAAAAATGTAACAAAATAAATTTTCTGATAAACTCCGCATGACCACTGAACAGCACTTTTTGTTTTTGTATAAAACCCAAAGTGTAAAGATTTGATCTCTTCGGCAATTGGGTACTTTTCAGTAGTGTCTAGTCAAATCAAAGGAGAGGAGCCAAACATGCAGGAGAATGGTCGCATTGTTTGTGAAAATATCCATATATGTGTGTGTGTGTGTCTGTGCCCTCACCACATTATGACTTTGAATGAATGTTGGCCCTGCAGCAAGGAGGAATCCAACCTAAAAGATTCCCATTATATAATAATCGGAAGTATCTGCGGGCAGGCTGCGCAGCCGAGCAATAGTCCTGGTCTATAGCAGGAGAGGAAAGGAGGAGGCATGAGAAGGATGAGTTTTATTTGTTACTCTCTGTTTGTGTCCCAGACTTCGGCGAGGGGGAATCACGAGCAACACGAGCTCTGAGAGGAGCAGGAGTAAAACTCGAGAGAGGAAACCCTGAACAACGTAGGTATGTTTTGTTTACACTGAAGTCTTCAGGGTAGCATTTATCTGTATCTATCTTTATTTCTCTTTGTTTTTAGCTTCTGGAACCCAAATCGGGGCCAGATGAAATAAGTTATGGAGCTTATTTTAATTTTAACTGGTTTATTATTATTGATTAACTTAATTACAACCATGTATGCATCATTAACCCTTTCAAAGTTAATACAAAATCATCTGAATGAAATGGTTTGTTAACTTGCTTTGCAGGGATTGTACTTCTGCTGTCTGTGTAAAGGAGGACTCTCTTCACCAGAGCAGTCTGAAGGTTTACTCAGAGTGGAGTTGCTATTGATCCCAGAAAACAATTCCACTTCCTCTCCTGTTCCCGGAGTCTGCTTCCCAGCAAAAAATAGAGCACCAGGGATGTAAGAAGGAAAGGGAGGTGGGGGGGAGGAGAAGAGGAGGAGACATGAGGGAGGGCCACAGAGGAGGGGGGGGGACTCTCGTGATGCCCCTGCTTTTCTTCTTGTGCCCCCAGTGTGGACTAACAGTTTGGCGTTTGTGCGACACTAAGCTCGGACGCCATTAACAGGAGGTATCTTCACCTTCACCTACTGTTTGTCCAGCGGGAGCCACCAAGGCTCAGACATAGAGCCTCTACTTCTTTAGAAGCAGCCATCAAGACAGCTATCTCAAAGCAAGACTGCAGGTAAGCCACCAAATGAACGTCTGATATGGGACAGCATCAGGAAAGCTCTCATTTAGATGGAAAACCAAACAGTACAGATGTTTGTTTAAATATAAGAGTAGACTCGGGCTAAGAGACGCAGGATGTGGCACACAGGTGGGATGATGGTGGTCGCGGTTGGCACAGGCAGGTAACGTTTCCTCTCACTGTGTCTGTTCTTACTGTCTCTTTTCTCCCCATAACCCCGACAAGAGACTGATATATATTCTATAACTAACAGAGCTGTGACAAATGTATTATAAATAACATTTAAAGGTAGAAGCAGTGAGCTGAAATATATGTCAGTCACTGTGTGTTGATAAAAATTAGTGTTGCATTAGTGCATTAACACGCAACTAGCGATTTAAGTTATTAATGTTAAAATATTTATGTATGCGTTTTTTTTACAGTTTTTTCATGGTTTAATATGGATGAAAAACAATTAAAAAAAACACTAGTTATAGTTATATTAATGTAGTGGAATAAAAAGCATCAAAAAGCATAAACTGAACAAAATGTTAATATTGAAGTAAAATACATGTACCTCGTGGCGCAGTAATTACCATCAACCATGGTTTCACTTTAGATAATAAATGAATAACTCAGTGTGATTCAAGAAGCCTGTAAAGTTGTTCAAAAGACTCATCAGCTAAACGATTTGTTACACACAATTAATTTTTGCGTTTGAGACTAAAGACACAAATAAGGCCTGTATTTCAGTGGAATATAATGTAACAAGCAAAACAACAGATGATATTACAGTTTCACTAATCCAATCACACTGTGGCAACTGCTACGCAAAAAAAATGAATTGCCATCACTATCAATTGACTTGAAAGCAAACAAACCAGGGGAAAAGCCTAACGTCTGCTCTGTCAGCATCCGGGAATAGCAGCGCTCCAGGGATTTCAGTGGGGAGTATGTTCGTCAGAATTTCCCTCGATGAAACACCTTGCAGCTGTCTCTCCTGACAGCTCCAATACAATGCCATATGCAGCTAAACAAAAGATCATAACAGGGCTGTGGGTCTGTGTACAGTCGTGGGCAGATGAAGAGCCAGAGAGCCATGTAAGGTAGCAGGCAGCACATCGACCCGCTGGCTTCCTCTGGTGTGACTGATATATGGCAGCCGAGATCCACGCTGGCCTGCGAGTGGTGACAACAGGTGATTCACGCGAGCGGGACGTCTTTCTCCCCCTCATCCAGAATCCCATTCAGTTTGTAGGTCACGCCGGTCCAGACTCACCCTTCAACCAAGCCTATAGAGCTAAACTTAAACGTGCCCATCCTTGACAGTAATCCCGCCACTCGTGGGAGTGACGCGCACGAGACCCCGGCAGCTAAACAGCTGCGGTGGTGCATACTGGAATTGACCCCTGACACGTGTTCGAGTTCAAGTTCAAAAGCTAGGCGGCCAATTATTGTACACGTCGTTGCAAGTTCTTATTTTAAAACCATAATATAAAATCAAAATACACTTATTTCTTTCTATTAATTTCTATATTTATATCTCAGTCAAACCATTAAAACAGTAAAAATATCCAACCGCCGGGATATGTCGAACATCCTTCAGCTGAGACTGACAGAACTTTTGTACAATATAAATGTGTCATCTTCAAGCAGCCGTGCGGTTTGGTTGGACGTTGTCCTCGTGCCACGCTGTGGCTGTTCCACTTAAACGTCGCCCGTTTCGGGTTCAGCTTCAGGCGACAACCGTACACTCGCTTGTCAGACACCGTGCTTTTTAAGCCTCTCACACGTACAATAACACAAGCGTACTTGAGGTACGGCAGCGTGTAAATACTTTCTCTTCCTCTGAAGTTAGTCTAAACACACCCCCAGTAAAGAGCGGCAGGCCCGGGACATGTACGCCCCACCATCTAATTGCTTGTAATTTTATGAGGACAGTGTGGACAAGGCAGAGCATCCTGGTCCTCTATGAGGATCCGGAGTCTGTCCACTGTGGCCCAGAGCTGAACGGCCCCTTGTCCTTCCTGGTCTGAGGATCAAGAAATGTCTTCTAGCTCTGCTCTCTTATGTTAAGACACAACCCAAAACTACTAATTACATCTGACGACGTTCCTTCATGAGCCAGTGGTGGTCCTATAAGACGTCACATCGGGGTCTTCTCCGGCCTGTGGGTGTTGTTCCGTCCCACAATGCCCTCTAAGGTATTAACCGAGGCTGGTCCAACAGGCCGGGGGATTTATTGTTGTGTTACAGGGGAGCGAAAACACGCAGCCTCTATTCCTGTTGCTCCGCGGCCGTCGCCTCCCACTGATGGAGTCTGGCTGCTGCAGTTTGCCCCTTTACCTCAGTGAGCTGCCTGGCTGCTGTCCAGACCAGCTGAGAGTCAGCGTGCACGCATCTGACCCGAGACTCAGAGACAGAGCCATTCAGTCAGTCCACTTTCATTTGACCCTGAAGCAGTGAACGCTCTTTCAGTTCTCACTTAGTTTACCAGAACCTATTCCAAATGTTGTGTCTCTGAAAGTTACTTATCTCATCAACACACACGCAGAAACACACAGATTTGCACACACACACACACACACACGCACACGCACACACTTTGAAATCAGACATTAATCAGACGTGCATTATGCTCCATTTACGCAATTCTGAATACCGTATAACCAGGTTGTCCATCACTTCCCCTTGACTCTACCACAGAAATTATAAACAACCCTGACAGCTGTGACGGTCTACAGGCAAACCAGACTGCTCAGCAAAGGACACAACGTCGCTCACTAAATCCCTGCTTATTGCCTAGACAGCAGAGTGCAGGTATCACAGAGGAGCACTGATGACAAAATGTGCTTTCAGAAAAAGTTCACTGGAATAACGAGTGGCTGCCCCCTGTGACCCCTCTCCTTTAATGCCCCCCCTTTTCTGTCCCACGGAAATCCTATTGTTTAAGATTGCTTCCTCTGAGAACAGGAAGAAGGAGTCGAGGGAAAGACATGGTGTTAATAATAATAATAACAACAACAACAATAATAATAATAATAATAATAATAATAATAATAATAATAATAACTCGTTTATGTTTAATTTCATAGAGAAATTCTATGTTCTATATGAACATTGTCATGTTTAAGTTGAATCTACTCTGATCTAATGTAAAAATATCATGTAATAACATGCAATATCATTTCTTTGTCATTAGGGTTTGATAACAACGTCATCATTGCCAGAATTTAAAAAATAATCCATGTCTCTCAGCCTTTGGTAAAACACAAAAATTCGAACTGACCAAAAGGACCAAAACGTTCAATTTCTATCTTCTAACTGTAATTAATATCTGTTTTTAAAAAATAATTGTCATGTTAATGTGTCGTACTCTCACCCTCCTCCCTATCTGCCAGGCTGTTTTAATCATTAGCTGAGTCATTCCATAACTCTCAATATTTTAGACAGAAGTCAACAAATATTAAATTATTTTTTTAAACATTTTTTAAAAATAATGTATGAAAATGAAGGTGTGACGGGGTTGAGACTAGCATAACAGGGTTGAAGATGGTAACGGGGTTGAAGGGACAAATACAATTTACATATAAATAGTTGTTTTTTTAATCTCATTCACTGTATAGGACTTTCTATTAGCATTATATCTCATTATGTAACCAAAAGAAGGACAACAGATATGAATTGCAGTTGAATTGAGTTTTATTAACCGAAAGTAAAAACAACAAATTCATCCAATGTTGTTATGGCAATTTTAAGATGTTACTGTACAATAGTTTCAGATGATCAAAGTTTTTGAAAATGATAATAATAATTGTGTGTGTGTCCAGGCACAAGAGCCAAGCCTCATCTGGTCAAATACACTTTTAAAAGCCTCATCATGAGAGTTGTGCTTATTATAACATACAATTAAACTTGTAAACTGATTAACTGATAGTAATAGCAATAATAATCAAACAGTCAAATGATTTCAATGTGTCTGTCTGTATCAGTGTCTGTGTCTCAGTGCGTGTGTGTACATGTGTGTTCCTGTGTCGGTGTGTCTGTATGTGTATGTATGTATGTGCCTCTTGTTTCACTGAATTCATCTCGTGAGTCGGTCCCACACCTCTTTCAAGACTTCCACATGGCACTTTGTCACTGGCTGTGGGGGTGGAATGAGTTCAAGGACATCATCAAACAGGTACCAGAGGATATGATCCTGATGAGGCCAGAAGAATTGGTTTGACCCAACACGATGCATGCATTTGACCTGAACATGTGTTTCCTGTATCTTCAGAATGGTGCCTGGGTACAAATCATCATTGTAGGAGCCATATTGACCAAACCGATAGGTTTTCTTTGATGACGACAATGTGGCTAAGAATGCTTTAATGTACACCACTGCCTTTGGGGCCTTTGATGACCTCATATATAGTACACAGCCAGATGCACGATGTATACATGTGAGGTATCGGGCCGCTATGAGCTGTACGCCTCACTTTTGCCTGACGACAAGAAAAGAGAACACACGAACTGAAGGAGAAAGGAGAATTGTCGGCCTACAGAGCAATACAGTGTTTGACGCGATTAAACCAGCGGTCAACCTGTGATGGCAGAGACTAACCAGAGTCTGACCCGGGACTAACCTGAGATTCGATCGGCGTGACCAACCCCAGATCTACCAGAGCGATTCACAGAAACAGGAATCGGTGACAACTGGAGAAATAGAAATCCTCGGCAACGTCCCGCCGGAGCGACTCACACCAGACATCAGCAGAATCAGGCAAGATCTTGGGTTCTCATCGTTGTCAAGCTTAATGCTAGAAGGCTGTACAATAGTAGCGGCATGTGTTGTAACTGAAGAGCTTTAAAAATTGGGCTAATAAAATTGAATTGAACAAACTTTGCCGCTACAATCGTCATATCTTAGAATACACCATTTCCCAATCAGCTCTGGACTTTCCCACTGGATTTCCTTTTCTGGATTCTCCCCACTGGCTGCCTGTGATACAGCCATTTCCATCTTCTGGCCAAAACTGAAACACTGGGTGTTGAAGCACTTGCAGTTAAACTGCTTCCGTGTTGTGCACATGCAGCTTACATCACGAACCATCATTTCTCCTGGAGCCAGAGTGATGATCTGGTGAATTCTCATGGTTCCAGGAACAGCTGGTATCAGCTTTGGCATTTTCTCCATTGCTTCCTCAATATCTTCACTTTTCACAAAGAACAGTTTCACAGTTGTGTTTGTTTCAGTCAAGGCCTTGAATAACTCTTCTGCATCTGGGGTGTCATGACCCTTTGCCCACCATTATGTCAGCTGCTCTTTTTAAGCCCCCCCCCCCCCCCCCCGACACCATCTGGTGCTCCTTTTCCATGGGTCGCCTCGAAAAAATTCCAAGAACCAGCCCTGAATCTGCAGTTCTGTCGTGAAAAGGTAGAAGTTGCCTCGTTGTTTGTACTGAGTACAGGGTGCGTCGCTTAAAAAGTGCAGCACGGACACCTGTGGATGTTGGGCTTGAAGATAACCCAGCACAGGATTTAGGTGCTGCCATATTGCTGGAGGGCCTTTCTGTCTATTGGGGCAGATGGTGCTAAAGCACACAGACTCTGGGTGTCCGCCAACATACAACACACCTGTATGAAGGGCGGCCTGCTGATGGGAAGCCCCAAAGTGGACCGCCTGAACTTCAGAACTGTATTTACAGCTGCAGTTTTCTGAGAAGTCAACATGTATCAAAGCCTCTTCCCCTGACATGTTCTTCTTCAGCTCACGGCAGAAGGCCTAATACTGCTGCTTGATGTTAAAGTGATGCCTTTCAATCTCTTTCCAATCTCTCAACCCCGTCACAGTAAAACACATAACGAGGCTGAGTGTGACGGGGTTGAGATTTTTGCACAGAATGGGCGCTGCTCAATGTAGTGAATACCAGAGAGAGAGCACATGGCATGCATGAGATTCAGAATTAGCAAATATTCTTGAAATAACAAAAACCTTTTTCATAAGTAATAGTTTTCCATCGTTTTTTCATGTAACGGTGTTGAGTCATTGAGTTTTACGACCACAATATCTCAAGATAAATGACCAAAATAAAGGAAAAGAAGGGAGCAACTTGCCTGTCTCTGTGGTCCTGTTGTCCAGAAGACTTTGGTGATGTCACCTCCTGATGTACATGCTATTATGGATGATACCATTGTATTTATGGGGGTGGTATGATTTGTGTAACGGGGTTGAGGGGTACCCTAGGTACACAACTAAATAATGTGATTTTAATGAAGAATTAACAATTAATTTTGAAAACAAACATCACCAGCAAAAGAGCACAACTAGATGTTAAGGTTGATATCAAAATTGATTGGCTTTTTAAATCATTTTATTTGATATTTTCAAAGTATGCTTTCATCGAGGCCATGAGGGACATGCCAAAATAGGTGGTGTCAACTGAAAAAACTTTTATAATTTCTCATAAAAAGATAAAATTCTGTTCATATCTTTTCAGCCACTTCCCTTTGTGTTGCTTGGAACCTAGTCTTCTGACTAATGGTCCAACTGGTCTCCGACTGTGACCAGTCTGACGTTAGTGTGGTATTTGTCTGTCAGACTTTTCCTATGCTGCGTATCGGCAACGTTTCCTCTCCCACATGTTCTCGTGGGGGCGTTTTGTTTTCCGCGTCTCCAGATAAAGAGCTCTGATTTTCCATCTTATTGCCATATATACACACACACACACATCACAGAGACACAGAGGGCGGGGGAGTGACGGACACAGATGGTCATGGTCATTGAGACTATGTAACCAGAGAGTGTTGGCCAGGCCATTCAGCATCCAGCACTGTGGACTGTTTAGTACAAGTGACTTATCTCTGCAGGGAAATGGAGTCAGATGCTCGCGGCTCACACGTGCAGGCAGATGAGGGACGGTAGAAGATGACATCAACCCCCTTGTCTGATGTCTTTTCACTCTCTGGGATTGGAGTGATTAAACTGTATATCCTGACACTCCATTAAAGTCGCACTCAGCTGTTGAGGAATGTATATGTTTTCTATAACATTGCCAAGTAGGGCAGTGACTTTAGATGAGTGACGCGTCGGAAAAAGCTGTCAAACGGTAACTCTCGGCCCTTCCTTGCGTTATAACTCATCCGCCTTTGAGCTTTAATTGCATAGTAAAAGCTGTTGGCATGGCAACGTAGTGCATATGGATGTTGTGGGTCAGCCCTTGATGACGCTTGATGGGTTTTGTTGACCCCTCGATGATGGGGGTCATTTAGAAGCATCCATAAAGCTGTCGTCTGAGCTGCCTTATAGGGTCTTTCTCAGCTGAGAGTCGCCGGCTGCCATGTTTGGCTCAAGTCACATATTTGTGAAAGGCGCGCGCACATGCATGTAGACACGTGTGGGGGATAGATGGAGGAATGGCGTGAGTTCCATCGATGGAAAGCGGGCAGTGGGAATCAAAGCGTCTGTTCCCTCGGTGTGAGGGATGTCGGGTGGTTACGTACCGCAGGCAGGACGGACGCAGCTCAGGCTGGGTCACAGCAGTCAGATCTGCCCTGTGGTCGCCAGCTAACCTCTGTCTGTCACGTGTCGTCTGGACGAGGATGAGAAGGAACGTAAATAACAAATAACAGACGAATTTCACTTTCTCTCCCGCCATCGCTCCGTCTTTCTCCGTCACTCATGGGAAAATGGTTGCTCTCATGCCATCGTGTCCAGTCCTCAAGCATTTTACAGGCAGAGGAGTTATTTTTATTCACAATATGCCACACACATACACACTGAGGCCATTTTGAAATCAGCAGTCACTATGAAGAAGCTAAAGTTGTCCATGACTAAATGATCTTTTTCTGTCTTTTTCCCGTTTACACCTCTCTCCTGTCTCTGTCCATCCTCTCCCCCTCAGTGTCTTCACCTTTCACCTCTACCACACCCTCCTTTTGCCCTCTCTCTCCTCCCTCTCAAACGCTCTGTGGCTCAGGTGTGCTCCTGTCCTGTGAGCAGTGATGGGCGACTGGAGTCTCCTGGGGAATTTCCTAGAGGAGGTCCAGGAACACTCCACCTCAGTGGGGAAGGTCTGGCTCACCATCCTCTTCATCTTCCGCATCCTGGTGCTGGGGACGGCGGCGGAGTCGTCCTGGGGCGACGAGCAAAGCGACTTCCTGTGTGACACTCAGCAGCCCGGTTGCACCAATGTCTGTTACGACAGCGCCTTCCCCATCGCCCACATCCGTTACTGGGTGCTGCAGATTGTTTTCGTCTCCACGCCGTCCCTCATCTACATGGGCCACGCCATGCACACGGTGCGCAGGGAGGAGAAGCAGCGGAGGCAGCAGGAGGAGAGGGAGGCGAGAGGCGAGGAGGGAGGAGATGTGGAGGAGGAGAAGCAGTACCTCCAGCAGAGGGAGAGCGGGAAGGAGACGGCATCTGGAGCTGATGGGCCTCGCCGGATTCGCTTGAAAGGGGCACTGCTGCAGACCTACATCCTCAGCATCTTGATCCGCACCGTTATGGAGGTGACCTTCATCGTGGTCCAGTATTTGATCTATGGGGTGTTCCTCAAGGCGCTGTACCTGTGCAAGTCATGGCCCTGCCCCAATCCAGTCAACTGCTACATGTCCCGCCCCACTGAGAAGAACGTCTTCATCATCTTCATGCTGGTGGTGGCCGGCGTGTCTCTGCTCCTCTCCGTTCTGGAGCTCTACCACCTCGGGTGGAAGAGCGTTCGGAAGTGCATACGCAAAAAAGTGATGCAAAAGAACGACCACAGAGCTGTGACTGTGGCCGTGTCTGCAGCTTTAGAGCCCAACAGCCCCGCGCGGCCCCCAGCCACCTGCACCCCACCACCAGACTTCAGCCAGTGCCTGGCGGCCCCTAACTCCATGAACCCCATGACCTCTATGGCCTCTCATCCCTTCAACACCAGGATGGCACTGCAGCAGAACTCAGCCAACATGGCCACCGAACGGCACCACAGCTGCGACAACCTGGAGGACGAGGAGGACTTCCTGAGGATGAGATATGACCAGGCGCCTACTGAGCTGCCCAACAGCTGCTCCCCATCACCTCAACTGCACTCAGGCTACATGAAGGACAAACGCCGCCTGAGTAAGACCAGCGGCGCCAGCAGCCGCGCTCGCCAGGATGACCTGGCAGTATAAACTCAGGAAGGAGGAGGGAGAGAAGCTGTGGAGCTTCAGAACCAGGAAAAGTGATTGAAATATTTGTTTTATGAGACACGACTGCATGAGCACAGGCGAAATATGCAAACTCAGTTTTTTTTAGGCCTAACACTTTGAAGCCGGGCCTGTAGACTATAGAAGACTACATTTGTTTTAAATCTGTGGAGTGTGCAAACGCGACATGAGACAGAGTGTGTGTCTCATGAGTGCAAAGGAATCAGCGTTTGGAAATGAGAACAGGGTAACGGGTGTTTCACCTGAGCATTGCACATTTCTCTGATTCACATAAAGAGTTAATGGTGTGTGAGCTGACTTAGGGAATCAGTATTTATAAAGCAAAACAGTACACACACCTCAACTCTTCAAATAAACATGGATGGCTCTTTGACTTTAAGCACCACAACCACCACCAAGTGTTTTTCTCTCTAACTGCCAAAAATAAGAGGTGCAATGACAGAAAACAGGAACTTGTTATAAAAGTAAACTGTGAAGCTTGCTGCACGTGTGCAGTGAAAATATGTTGGGTGCCTTATCAAGTGTAAAAAAAAAAAACAACAAAAATCTATTTCAACATTAAACAGCGTCATATCTTTTTGTTCCAAAAGCCATGATAAAGTTAAAGACTTTAAATGAAGCCACTTGCTGACTTGGTGCAATGCTAAAGAAAACTTTTCATTATTAGCTCCTTTTTGTGCAGAGGTGATGTGGAAATGTTGCCATTTAATAAATATAAGAGGTTCCTGTTGGGCAGCGTGTTATGAGGAGGTCCAGCCACTTGGTGGCATCATTGCACTAAAGTTTTTCATTTTCCCTGCTGGAGCCATTGTGCAAGTACTGAATTTGTTCCTATGCAATGCATGTTTTATTTAATGCCTTTGAATGCATTTGACTTTATTTCTGTTGTCTGTCGTTACCGTATGCAGTTTGTTAATGAACATGAGGTTTTATCCCACATGCAGAGACTCGGAAACGTATTCTTACACTGTCCCACATTTTGTCACATTACACTCACAATCATAAATGTGGTATTTTATGTGACTGACAAACACAAAGTAGCGTGTGATTGTGTTGGAAGAGGACAGATTTGTGGCGTGCACGACTAATAGTTGTGCTGTGGACAGATTCTCCTACCTGAGCGGTGGATCTCTGCAGGGTGACCACAGGCCTCCTGGCTTCTTCTCTGATTAGCCCTGTCCTTGCCCGGCCTGTCAGTGTTGCTGGACAAAACATAACTGAACCCTGCTCTGAACTTCTCCACAACTCTATCCCTGACCTGTCTGTCTGGTGCGTTCCATGGTTTTCACGTTGCTGTTTGATCGCTCGTGTTCTCTAACAAACCTCTGATGCCTCCACAGAACAGCTGTATCTAAGCTGAGAATTCATCACACACAGGTGGACTCGATTTACTAATTAGGTGACTTCTGAAGGCAATTGGTTGCAATTTGGGTGAGTTAGAGCGCAGGGGGCTGAATACAAATGCAAAAATTCAAATATGTATTGTTTTCTTTCCTCCTCACCGTTACATGCCACTTTGTGTCACTCTATCACATAACATAGTAATAAAATAGATCATTTGAGTGTGTGGGAGTAAAAATGTGGAAAAGGAGTATGGCTCTGTAAACATGAAGCAAGCATTTTTTTAACAGTCACTCCAGCAGCTCTTTCATAGACATTTATGAAATAAATGTCACCACTAACCCATCACAACTTAATAAATCATGACGTGTACAGATCTTTTCCTCTCCATGTGTGATTTATTCAAGTTCCTCAAATAATTTGTCATTGTTCTGAGATGTTTTTTTCATGTTAACATCTAAATAGGTACGTGTGTGTGTGTGTGTGTTAGCACATTAGCACATTCAGAAAATGAACTTGTACATGATCAATACCTGAGGTAAATGTGGAAATAATGTAACAAAAGACAGAAAGATGCCACTATCAAAATATTGATATATTGATATGTATATTAACCATTGTTCCATTGTTCCATCATCACCACGTTCATTTTTTCAGCCTGTTGTCAAGTACAGTGGTACTGTAAACACTTGAGTAAATAGATTTTTTAATGTATATAATTTTACACTTGGACTTGGCTTTATTAAAGGGCTATTTAGATATAGATATTTATTTTACAGTGACATGAAATAAAAAGAAAAAAATTGAAATTCCTCACGTTTATAATCATCCTTCAGTTATTATTTATCAGTTGTTGTACAGTAGCTGTTTGAATCTCTGACAGTGGGGACTCACTGACATGCGGATATACATGCGTCCTGCAGAGGGCAGCAACAGACTTTGATGCCTTACCATCAACGCAAATCATGTAAACGAAGAAGAATAAGTCCCGCGCTTGACGCGGATGCCGGACGTTGTAGTTTTAAATGTATACCTTTCACCTTCACGTATATTGCGGAATGGCATCAGCTGACCTACAGTTCCCGACACGACAATTGGCTGGCGTGTCGCCCATTGACAGACACATTTGTCAGTTAGCCAAGTTTTCTACCGAGAGCAGAGCAAGAGTTTCCTGTTTATCCCCCCCGTTAAGAGAAGTAAGTAGCAGCTCCTCCGCCGCGGTTTACTTCCTGTGGCGGAGGTCGCGGACGTTCGCGTCGTGTTGTGCCAGTGCAGTTTTGACGGAGTGATTCGCGTTCATTTCCTAACTTGCGTCAGTGAGCGGCCGGTTTGCATAGGAGCGAGTTGAGCTAGGTTTGTTGGCCTATTCAAACATTGTATGACACATCGTAACCGCAGTAGGTCTTTTTTTTTTTTAAATTAATAACTGTTATTACAGAGTAGGTGTTAAACCTTGGCATCTGTGAAGTTATCTAACTTTTGGTGGTCAGTAGATATATATACATATATACTGTACATCTATAATTCATATGCTAATCAAATGGACATCAAGCTAAAAATAGCTGGTAGACGAAAAAAACCGAAACCTATAATAACCGATTCGTTGTTTTGTAATTGTGTTTGTTTTCTTCCATGATATTAATATTCCATGTTTTGACAGTTTTTTGTAAATCAGTGTATTTTTAACAAAGCTAATATGAGAAACAATAGTGTACTCTTATTACACAGCATATGTTGTGGTAATAGATTGCAAACCTGTTGTGTAATAACGTAGTTTCTCGTACTTACTTTGTACTATAGGTCTGTGTCTTCCTCATTATATTAGGGTACAGATTATGTAGTTAATAGAGACACTCAGAGACAGTCTGCTTTTCTGTTCGCAGGACAGTCATGAGGAATCTTAGGAGCAGAGCCGTTTTTCTAGGTTCGGTGTCGGTAGCTTTTGGGTCACTGCTGTGGTCAAAAACAAAAAACAACTCGGACCAGGTTGCCTCCGACTATACCCCGGCCGGCACAAATCCCAGCTCTTCTCCCTATGAGCTCAAACTGGTTCAAGTCGTGTTCCGGCATGGTGCCCGAACCCCGCTGAAGTCCATACCTGATGTGATGGAGGTAAGGCTTGTGCCTTAACAGCGATGTGGTGTCACATAGTATCTGTAAATAACAACACTGCAGTTAATTTTCTGCGCACGTCTGTCTTGTCAAAGGCCCAGTGGGTGCCATCGCTGTTGGAGCCTCCTGCACACACTCACATCAACTATGTGGTGACTGATCTTAATGGTGGCCCCAGGCCCTCAGCTCCTGTTGAAGACATCTACCGGAGCAGAGTACTGACAGTGAGTAGGTGTGTTTTGTGGCGTTAAATGCAGTCAGATAACACTGTTACAGATGGGTGTCGCTGAGTAGAGACTTTTTGGAAGGTAATATTTAAAAACATTTGGAAAAAAAAAAAATATATATATATATATATATATATATATATATATATCATCTGTGTCTTTTGCCATGCCATGTTAATATCTTGTGGTGAGGAAGGCCAGTGACAAGTTATGTTGGATAGATTCAAAAGATGGGAAACATCATCTGCCTGCAGAGAAGTGTTTTTAGTCCCTTCATATTCATTCATCCATTCAGAAATCCCCCCCCCCCTCTAGTGGCCACGAAGATTTACTACAGAGACGTCACAAAACATTGAACCAAGTTCATTCATTCATTCATTCCTTCATTCATTCAAACCACTGAACTATGTGTCGAGCTTCCAAGAGAAACAGTGTCCAGTTTGCAACTGTGTTCATGGAAATGCTGGTTTCCAGAGTTGATTTAGCTGCTTTGCTGATGAGGTTTAACTGCACAGCATTCAGCTTCCTCACATCAGTGAGTAAAAGTTAGTCCTGCTTGCTGCTTTTGGCAGGGTGGCACGTTCCCCGGTCAGCTGACCACACTGGGCATGCAGCAGCTGTATGAGCTGGGCAAGCGGCTGAGGAGGAGATACACTGAGGAGATACCCTTCCTCAGCTCCTCTTATTGTCCATCTGAGGTCTAGTAAGTGTTGCACATCATGATGGGTAGAAGATGCACTCCAGTTACACTGATTTTATGAGTTCACTGCAAAGGATGTCATCTTAAATGCTATTCTATTTTTTAAGTTGGCTGCCTTCCATGACCTCTTTTTTCCCCCCATTTTTAGTGTGCGCTCCACTAACATTATGAGGACCATTGAATCTGCCAAGTGTCTGATTGCAGGGCTCTTTGAGCAGAAACAGAAAGGTACTGTAGAAACCTGTTTGGCCATGATGTTTATTCTGTTGTGGATCTCATCTCACCTGTTTTGTCTAATATATGTTCTATTAGATGTTGTTCAGATAGTAACAACGGGGGGAGAATCTGAAATCCTCTATCCAAACTATCAGGGATGCAAACGGCTCAAAGTCCTTGGCAGGTATGTAGAGTTAGTTTTTTATACCAAGCACAGGCCTTGGCCATCCTTTCCATTCACTACCCATAACTGGAATCTTGAATAATGTGTTGTGCAAAATTATAAGCAGAGCCGAGATGCCTCTGACAGGTTGTCATGGCGTATCTGTGTTTTGTGGCTGACACTGTTTGTTCTGTGCAGCCACCTCTGGGCAGAATCGTCCACTCTGCCAGACATTGCTGCAGACCTGCAGAGCATCCAGAATGCGTTGGGCATCGCTGCTCACCAGCAAATCGACTTCATCCTCATTAGGGACGACATGGTCGCCAGAGAGGTGACAGCGCCACATCAAAATTCATATGACTTTTATTAGGTCTCACTGCTTTCTATCACAATACATATGCCTATTATTAAAATTTAGGATGCCACTTAGTGAGCTGTTGGTTACATAATATAACTGACACATAGAGATTCTACTAAATCAGGAATGGTTTTTAGTAGTTTCAAATAGATTATTGTTTACTAATATGACATTGTTGATGATATTTTAAAATAAATGTATACATCGAATGTTAAAAAAAAACGTAATCAATTATTTGCACAATTTTGCAAAGTTAAATGAGTAACAAAGTTTAGATGGGCATGTGTAGAAGTTCAGATTTAGCAGCTATGCACACTGAAACATTTGAGGTTTGCGCTGCATAGCATAGCTGATATAGTGTCATGTTTCAACAGGCACATGGCCTTCCCTGCCCACCAGTGTTGGACACCTGGAGGAATAAAGTCGAACAGAGAGCTGTGGATATGATGTGCCACATATGTAAACCCAGCAAGAGGTTAGATTAAACTAAGTCAACAGAGGGTGGGACTTTACAATAACCTTCTATCAGTGTCAACAAGGGAAACTTACCTAACTATTTAGGATTAAATAGTTATGTAAGTTCAACAGGCCACTTTTTATCCCTATCTAACATTTTTTGGCAGGGAGAACATGCAGCTGTCTATTGGGCCACTGCTGCACATACTGTTAACCAACATGGATGAGAAAATACAAGGCACCATATCAGAGCCAAACAGGTCGGACACATCAGGACGAACACACTTAACACATTCACAACTGTATTTCGCCTTTGTACGCAATCCTCTTTTTAAAATCTCTCTCAAACAGGAAGCTGTTTTTGTACTCCGCGCATGACACCACTCTCATTCCCTGTCTGATGGTCCTGGGGATTTTTGACATGAAATGGCCCCCGTATGCAGCTGATATCACGTTAGAGCTGTACCAACACCGACAGACCAAAGATGCTTTTATCAAAGTGTCATACACAGGCCAGGTAGGTGGCAAGAATGCATCTACTTTTATTTGATAAGCTCTTACGTGTTTTCTTTCATCGTGACTTTCACATTTTCCTTGTCTTTCTCTAGGATCAACTTATCCCAGGTTGTAGTGGAGTCTACTGCCCCTTGAAGGAGTTTAGGGAGATCCTGTCAGGATATTCTCTGGGCTTAGAACACTACGAGTCTCTCTGTAACAGCACCAAGGGCTTGACCGAGCCCTGAGCGCACCGTCTGGACATGCCACGCCTGAACACAATGATACTAGCTTTAACACTCGCATTTTCTACTCCAAGCCACAAACACTGCTGTACCTTACCATCACACACTGGATAACGTCCTTCATGATTTCCCATCTCCACGTAACCATAGCAATCAAATATTCCACATACTGTAGGTACATTAATTTAATGGTCATGGCATAACTCCTGAAATATTCAAACTATCAATTTTGTCCCTTTAGAAATCTTTAAGAACACAGGGTTTATTTTGATAAATACATGATAAAAAATAATGCATAAAAATATTAACTGGGATTAAGCACAAACTATGATGCACTCTGACCCTACACAGAATTGGGACTGTTGCATTTTCTTCCATATTTAAACCAATGCTGGAGATTAATTAGTCTTGCACAGAAATAGAGGTCAAACAAGGTGACATCATAACAGCCTTTATCTAATAGTTGATGCAGTAAATCTGCCAGTTTGTTTACACTTAACTCCATTGTATTCACTTATTTCATTACATAGGGTAATACTAAGCGTTTCATGTACTGAATTAGAAATGTATTTTTGTGCATAAGGAATGTATATTAGGTATGTACTGTATATGCCTGTCTCCTAAGACAGAGACAGTGGAACCTGCAGAAAGTGAAAAGTGAAACTGGATGTTCAAAAAATGTTAAGGTTACATTGGACCATAGTACTGTATTATGGATGCATGAATACATGCCCATTACATAGACCTGCATTTTGTGTTAAAAGTCACGCCTCAGTGGGAGTCTCCCATGACCTGCTGCTTATAATTTACAGTTTGGGTTGAAAAGGCAATAATAAAGGATTTGATCAGTCTCGAGTTATGTCGCATGTCACATAAGGGACTCTGGTAGAAGAACCAATTCCGTAGAATTTCATGTCAAATTAACATGCTTGAATCAATGTTACTTCTCATTGAAGTACTTCCTGATTTAAAACGTCAACATTGCAATGCTGCCTCTTGCTGAATGCTGGTTCGACATGAAGGATGACAAAAAGACATCAACTAGTCCACATAACTGACTGGAACAGATCCACGCAGACACACACACACACATACATACACTATATGGACAACATGTATATACCAAAACAATATCTTTTATTTGTAGTCCATCACCACAGCCCTGGTAGGCTATTCTGCACCAAAGCCAATGGAGAAACACATGACAAGCTTATACAATAGACAAAAGAGAGGAAGTCAACTGGATGGTAAGCAGTACTTGTTTACATTTCCGTGTGTCTCACTCAGGACACCACACCCGCCTTACTAAATTTTACCAGATCTACCTAGCTCTAGTTCTATAATACCTGGCATACCTGCTGTGGCACTCGGCCACATCTGTCCCATTCTGCTGACCATTGGGGGTTTATTGCTGTGGGAATGATTATTACCCAGAGTCAACAAGAGAGTCAAAACAAAAACAGGAACACAACAGGAACAAGAAGAACACACATAGCACATCTGGGTATTAGCAGTATTATTCACACTGGCAAAAGTCGAGTCCTGAAAGTTTTAGAGCACCATGTCAAATATCATCCACAACTTCAAATGGACTGGAGATTATCATTGTGCTGCAAAGCTGCCAGGGTCCTCACACTTCATGTGTTGCTCTTGATGGTTAAAAACAGAGAAAGAAGACGCTTTCTGCAGACGGTCCATGTTTGTGCTTTTTTAATAATACTATTATCTTAATGAGGTCATAGTTTGGTTTGTTATACACTGGAGTTACAAATGAAATTAAAATAGACTAAAATTCGAATAGCCCACCAATGGTAAACAGTACAGTATTTTTAGGGGGCATTCCTCCCCCAGTGAAAGTTGGGTAAGAGGCGTTGAGAGGTCACTGATAGAATGCCTATACATACAGACACATACACACATCACACAAACATACAGTCTGTCAAGCACGCATACGCACTCTCACACAGTATATACTGTACAGAAACAGTCAAAACAATGGAGCGAGAGACAAGATGGAGTTCCACTTAAGTCTTCACAAAGCACAATTTCTTCTTATTCCGTTCTCTTGTTCCAAACCACTTTGATGACAAATTTGTTTTTTTTTTTGTATTTGAAAAAAGTAGACATATACTGTAGCATCTCCACGCTGACTTTTAGTTGGGTTGATTCCTCTTTGACGAAGAAGTCATCTTTATAGTCAGATAACCAAAAAACACAAGAAGAGTTTTGCGATTTGATGCACAACAATCCCATACATTCTGAAGTTCATGAGTCAAACTTTAATGTTCTTGTGGCATAAGTATTCCACTCTGGGCATGTTTGAGTCTCTGTTGGAATAGTTCCCACATGACATTACGGTTTTGTATTATACTTCCTTTATTTGTGTCCATCAGAGTTTTCTGAACGCTCTCTAAACGGCATGATTTTTACTCCATCCTTGCATTTTGTCCACAAACATTCTAGATACAAGGTTTCTGTTAGATTAGAACATTCCAGGCCCCGGACTGAATCCCATGTCCATGTCACGTGGCCTCATCTGACTCCCCATCATCATTGTCTGCTGTGGGGGGCCGCCCATGCCCTGCAGTGACATCATCATATTAGGTGAACCTCCAGGGCCTGGATGGGACATTTGTCTTCCCTGCATCATCCCTCCAGGACCCCCAGGAGACATCATCCGATGCTGGGGGCCCATCATGCCTTGGCCCATGAATCCTGGTGGCCGCATTGAGTTATGGCCAGGGTTACCCATTGGCATGTCTTGGGGGCCCATTCCCCCACCAGGGCCCCCTGGCATCCCACCCATCCCTTGCATGGACATTCCCATCCGCGGAGGTCCATCGGCCATCATGCCCTGCATGGGAAATCCTGCGGGGTGTGGTGGTTTTCCCCCCGGGTTGTCTCCGCCACCTCGGGGAAAGTAAGACAGAGTCTGACTGGGCTTCTCTGACGGTATTATCCTGGACAGATCAAACTCAGGAATGCCAGATGCTCCTGGCCGCATCACCTCATGAAGATCTGCATCGCTGAAACCACCTTGCATGTTGTTGAACTCTGGCCCTCCAGGAGTATTTGGCTTGCACATACCCCCATCACCCCCTCCCCCGTGAGGCATGTTCCCCATCCGTCCTCCCATAGGTCCTCCTTCTCCCTGGAAGCCCATGGGATGGCCAGGGAAACCTTGAGGACCAGGACCATTGTGTGGGGAGAAGGGGCCTTGCTGGGAGGGGGACTGGGTGAGGGGGTATCCTTGGCTTCGATGGGGATAACCCATACGTCCCTGGGGCATCATTTGAGGGTTTGCCATTCCAGGGTCTTGGGGATTTGGTGGCATCATCATGCCATGAGGCATCATGCCTGGGCCCATGTTAGGAGCATTAGGAGAGGGCATCTGCGGAGGCATGCCATGGGAGAGGGGCTGGGATCCCATTGGATTCATACCCAGAGGGCTGAGGGCAGGCATGGGTCCGGTGTTTCCAGGGCCCATCATACGTGGATTGCCTTGGTGGTTCATAGCCATTCCTGCGTGTGTAAAAGAAATATAGATTTATGACATCATGAATAAAAACTCTTACAGAGCATGTATGTGTGTGCACAGTATGATAAGCAAAATGGTTCCGCTTTGGTGGAATTGAAACTATAAGCTAAACAACAACAAAAACATTTCAGCTGTCTTACCATTATTATTCGCTGAAGGCAGGTTAGGAGAGCGAGCCGGAGGCGAGTCGTCATCAGAGCTGGCAACAGTTTTTATGGCATCATGGTAGAGTGGGGTGGAGCTAGGCATAGCAAACTTGGACATGCGTGACATCATGATAGAGAGAGGGTTCTGAGATAATGTCGGCTCAGGTGGTATGGTGTACGGACTGCCAGACGGGACATTGCCGGGGAGGGACATGGGGCCAGATGGAGCCCCTGATGAAGGAGGAGCTGAAGGTGGACCATTACCACCTAGAGGATGACATGATATGAAAGTGATGATATGACAACAAGATGTTAAATCTTAGCAGTCTCAATTTTTCAGTGTCTGGCATTTTTTCTTATGATAATAAACATTAATTATTTCCCTGGATTAAAATGCTGCTTTGCCCGCTATGTAATAGTGCAGTTACCATGAGAGGGAGCCACTGGACCATAACCCATTCAACCCCACCCAATGAGGTGAATGTTAATACATTATGTGATATTAACAAATACTGAGACCAAACATCTGTCTCTTTACAAGTAAGTCAGTATTAACAGTTTAATTTATGTGCGCTGCAAAAGATGAGGGAATAAATTTTTTAAATAAGAAGCAGTGGTAGATACACTTAAGCTGACAAAAAATGTTAAGGGGAGAAAGTTTTCTGTACCTTGCTCCATATTTCCCATCATGTTTGGTGAGGTGATACTGAGAGGAGGCTTGCCTCCCTGAGGTGGTACTCCTGGACTTTGCATGGGTGGTTTTGGTGAGGAGGCCCATCCTGGGGAGGGATTAGGAAGAGAAGGAGACCTCATATGAACTGGAGAGGCACCTGCTGATCCCATCATGGAGTGAGGGGACTTCATTGGTGCAGAAGCTGGAGGAGCTGGAGGTGCATTAGGACCTGTGGGACCGGTGAGCATGCCAGCCAACTGGGACGGTGTCTGAGGTGATTTAAGGTTTCCAGAGGGGGAGCCCATCATTGGGGACTGCACTTGTCTCAAAGGTGGGGACTTAAGTGGGTTGACACTGGGAGAGTTCCCCCCTCCTGCCTGGACATTCAAATCTGCTGGCTTACGGCCCCTCTGACCTTGCGTCGGACCACCAGCAGAGGGAAGTTGGTTCATACGGCCGTTACCTCCTGTTGGTGTAGATCTGTGCTCTGGACCAAAAGCTTGGTCTACATGTGGACCCCTCATTCCTCCAGGACCCCCAGGGAAGGGGCGACCAGGTCCCATAGGAAAGTCTCCTGGCTGTGTCTGCTCAGGAAAGACAGCACCTTGCAATGGCCTGCCTTGTGGGCCAATGTTCTCCATTTGAGGTCCTCCACCTCTCATTCTCATAATCTCATCTGGACTCATATTCATGGGTGGATCTCTTAGTTTGGAAGGGTGCATATGGGGACCAGGTCCAGGACCAGGGCCCATGCCAAACTCTGGCCCCATTTCCCTACCACCCATTCCTTGAAGTCTCGATGATGGACTCATCGGACCATCAACTGGCATTCTCGGAAACATACCCATGCCATTACCAGGTTCCATTCCACCTCTTTGATGCCCCATCATCCTCTGCATATCCATCATCATCCCAGGAGGCAGGCCCTTCTCTCCACCCATCCCTTGGTGAAACATTGCTTCTTGGACTGACTGAGGATTTGGGAAACGCTCACCACGACCGCCTGGACCAGCAAACATTCCGGCAGGTCCTCCAGGGAAGCCCCGTGCATCTCCCATCCGGGGAGGCATGTCGTCAGGCCAGCCCATTCCAGGCCTTGGGGGTCCCTCCATCTCAGGATTCATCATACCAGAGAAGCCAGGCATCCTCTGCATATGTGGAGGCATTCCTCTAGGACCAGGGCCCATGGCCATGCGTTCTGGATAGTGCTCTGGTGGACCACCTGGCCCACCCCACATCTCTCCTGGGCCCATCTGGTAAGGAGGAGGGGGGCCACGAATCATGCCACGTGGACCATGGGGGTGCATCATCATGTCTGGAGGAAGTGGCCTGTGTTGCATTTCTTGTTTCTTTCTTTTCTCTTCATAAAATTCCTGCTGTAACTTTAACCAAGCCACCTGTTCTGGAGTCATTTGATCTCCATCTCCACAGCCTCCTGGGCCACCCATATGTGGACCCATTTCATCTTGTGGAAATGGAGGCATGTCCCTGGGACCATGGGGTGGGCCAAAGGGTGGACCCTGTGGGCGAGGTCCTCCAGGGCCACCTGCCGGTCCAAGGCTCTGCGACTGTGCCATCATAGCCTGTAGGGGGCCCTGCTCAGATCTTCGAGGTGCACCATCAGGACCTCCATCATGCGCTCCACCATGGGACTGTGGGGGCCCAGTTGGTGGGGCATCACGGTCATCAGGGAAGAGCATGCGCTGGATATCCCGCAAGGTCTGCAGGGAGCGCTGCCGATGCTCCAACTGTTCCTGGGACAGACCCTCTGTGTTGGCCTCCATGTTCAACAGCTCCTGAGCCAGCTGCTGCTGTTGTTGCTGCTGCTGGGGTGTCAGACCAGCTCCACCAGAGCCTCCACCCTGCCCTCCTTCAACTGTTGTTGGAGGGTTGAGGCCAGCCTCAGGTTGGGTGACAGGGCCCTGGTCAACTGGAGCTGTAGTGTTATTGGGGCTACTGCCAGGAAGATTCTTGGATTCCATGCCTGCTGCGGATGACCCTTCCTGTGGAAGAACGCTAGATTGGTTCCCTTGGTTTGAAGGCTGAGGTGGGGCTGGCTCTGCCATCCCAGGTAAGGATGGTTTAGAACCAGGCTGGTGGCTCTGATCTTGGGCATGAGACGGGGGCTGCTGAGGAGGCTTGGAGTCATTTCGTAGAGCACTTGCTGCATTGTTCTTTAGAAGACAGGGGTAGAAATAGGATTAGGTTCTGGTGGTAATATGAGTTTGGTGTATAACCAGTAAGTTTACATGTGCAGGCATGTCTGTGTCTTTACCAGGAGGAGGTGAGCTTTGTCCTTGTTGTTGGAGATGTTTTTCATGTGGAAGGCAATGATATTTTCTGTGTGGCCAGTTAGAACTGCATCAGCTGCCCTGAGGACAAGAAGGCAGACAGTCACATATCAGTCATCAGACATCATGCGTGCACAAGTGTGTATTCATTGGGCTGGATGAATGAGTACTAGATGGAACCATGAAGGTAATCCCAATGTTAACTGACTAGACAAACTACTGCATGTACACACACACACACACATACACACACACCTACCCCAAGCATACACATAATTGCTCTTTAATTCCCAAAAGAGACTGTTAATCTAAGCTAAGTGTATCCTCCCACAGAGAAACACACATGCTCATGCAGATACAGAAAATGGACTAAGGCTATAATTGTGAAAGTTGGGGGCACGGGAGAGGAAAAAACGGGAAACAAGTATTTTAGTGCAATAAACAACAATCAAAGACAAAAACAACCACAGATGACAGGGACACAAAGTTATACTTTAGGCAACTGGCATGGTAAGTAATTCTATTTAATTTTGAACTGTAGTTCCACAGAGAGGTTCTCTGTGGGAGTATGTTTTTGGAAAAGTAAAAAACAAATCTGCATATTAAACTGATGATTTAATTAGCCCATCTAAACACATGAATATTTAAAACTTGTTGAAATAAATGTTAAGTACACCTCATTAATTATAACTAAACAACAATGCAAAACATACATGTACTGCACATAAATATGTGCTCAAATATGTACCACTAATTTAGCATTTGCATTTCAAATTATGGCTGACCTACAGCAGTAGGAAGATATATGTTACAAGTACATAAATGTTAACTCAGCATCCTTACTTGTTGGCCATCTCTGTGGTGAAGACATAAACAAGTTTTGAGCCTGGTTTCTGGCTACTGGATGGTTCTGTTGTGGAGCCTTGGCCTCCCAGTGTGTTGTGGGAGGGCGTGGATGAGCGACTGAGACCGGCATTGGAGGTAGAATGTGTGACTGAGTCCTGGGGCTTCACGTCACTGGAGTTACAGTCTACAGGAAGACAACAGCAAAGACCATGAATGTAGGACCAGAAGAGTCTTATGACTAATACAGTTCTACAAAGGAGTTGTCATAAATCAGGATGATCAGTGAAGTAACTGCTACACACGCTTGGGTGCACACATTATCACACTTACTGAAGAATCCTTTGTCGTCTTCATCACTTTCTCCCCCAGAGCACCAGTCAGCTCCACTGTACGGCTGCCTCCTCTCTGCCACACACATCCTCTTCACCCTGCTACCCTCTGTACACACACACATACACACACAGAGTTTGGACTTAAACAATGTGAGGGACAACTGGAGACTAAAAGTATAAAAGTATTTTGTCCCATATATCCAAGTTTTGTCTTCTCTGGGCAACATGTGATGTGTACCTAACAGAAAACATAATAACTATATATGCAGCACTTTTCTAAAAATTAAGTTAATGCAGTAGGACACTAAATAAAAAAGGAATATGAAAACCAACCATAGGCTGCTATTGAGTAAACCCACTTTCATTAATCAGGGCTGAATACATTTTATAGACTGCTTTAATATGAAAAGACCTTTGCGTATCTACCAATTGCACAGAATACCAGCATTACAGACATGACATCATCAGAACAGATCTTTCTATGTAAAGCATGGCAAAGCATTTAAGTACAAACAGACATAACCTTCAGTGCCAAAGTATGAAAACATAGTTATTTTTTCTCCAAAATATTACAAAAGGTATGCATATTGCCCTCTTTATTTCGTCTATTTTATCATTTGAGTAGGAAATAAATACAACATTTATAATACAGGAAAAAAGGATATTAAATAGTCTAACAATTAAGCGTACAAGCTACAGTGGTTTGTACCTTTCTCTTCACTTGTGGGTGTGCCGCTCTCTGGCTGTTCAAACGACTCCACTGAGGTGCTTCGCTCCCTTTTGACTTTAACCTTGGAGCTTGGGGCAGAGGTCAGGCCCTGGCCGTTCTTCAGCCCCATGCCCCCTGCAACATTCTGTGCCCCTTTAGCGCCCAGGGTCTTGGGATCACAAGGTGAAGGCTGTGATTGGCTACCAGTGCTTCCTGGTTTCCCCTGATTGGGCATTTTAGAGTCCATCTGGGCAGCAGTAGAGGGGGACATGACGGGAGGTGATCGTACCATGGCCTCCGTCTTAGGTTTAGGGCTGACAGACAAAAGGAGATAGAAAAAGCAAACTTAATACTTAACACTTTTCAGAACAAAAGACTTGTCACAAATGTAATTGTCCATTTAAACAATACAGGTGTCCGATGCAAAATAACATTGTATGTAATTCCAAAATGCTGTGATCTGTCTTTCTTCATTTTTTGTGACCTTGTCTTCTACACACACACACAACAAGGAGGAAATGGGGCATATCAGGCAAAAAGCCTGGGGTAAGTTAGGTTATCCAGTAATCGTGTTCTGAAATTGGGCAAAAGCCAGATGAGGGGAGGGGTACATACTCAGGCAGCTGGCCATCCATGAAGTCTGATATCCCCCAGCTCCCCTCTATAACATGTATCCTTGTTACCCAGTGTGGTTCCCAGGGAGAGGAAAAGGTATAAACAAAAAAGTACAATCGTTTTGTACTTTTTCCTCTTTGCAACCTCTATCTTGTGATCAAAAGGGTGTGATTTGGACAGTCAAAAGTTGACATCGATCTATGAACATAAGATTAGGTTACTGGTCTTGGGAATTCAATGCACAGTTGAGGCTGAAGAAAGACTGTTGAGACACAGGCCATCAACAAATGACTGCTTCTTACTAGTTATAAGAGCAGTTCAGTTCAGGCAAGCAGGACACATCCAACTGGCAGAGAAGTCTTTACCACACCCTAATCTCTTTCTCTGTCTCTCTCCCTTATGCATACACTTGTAGCATAAAACAAATGCCAACATGTTCAGAAAGTACAGCTGCAGCAAAGCACACTGTATGTACATACACACAGACACACTGGTAGAAAAAGAAGGCAAAGCCAGAATTTTGGCAGTCCAGACAGCCATTTCCCGGGGCTCCAGAACCATGAGTCAGCAGGGAAAACTTCCAAGCATAGTGTACTCTCTGACCCTGGAACAGCTCTGGAGCATTCAGGTAAATAACAGAGTGGAGAAGTCAGTCTTACAGCTGTGCTATGCTTGAAATACACTAAACTTCTGAAACACAGGAATTGGGCCAAAGAGATATGCTTAGATTTGTGTCCATTAAAATCACATAACCAGATATGGTTTCATTACTGTTCACAACCGCATACACATACTTTGTAATGAATTGTAAAGAGCACTACTTTAAAACAAGCAGGTCTCAGCCTTGGACCTTTGTGTGTGGAAAACACATGTTCTACTCCAACATGTGTATTTCTTTCTGGTAATCTGATTTCTAATTCAAGATACTGTGTAAGGGCAGGGGTTGGAGTACCAAATTTCAAAACACAGCATTTTACGAACCTTGCAACTGGTACAAATAATACACCAATTACTGGAATTAATAAAGCACTAATCACATCAGCAAGAAGACCTCTTACGTTGACGTTTTTACTTAGCTACACAAAAGAAAAGCTTTTTTTAAGAAAATGGGCACATACGTTAATGTCAGGGGATCAGCTCAACCTGTCAATTGCCCAAGTTGACAGGTTACAGTACAGTGAACCCTCATTTATCGCGGGGGTTACGTTCCAAAAAGAACCTGTGATAGGTGAAATCCGCGAAGTAGTCGGCTTTATTTTTTACAATTATTATACAGTACTATAGAACGAAACCAAAGATCAAAACTCGTTTTCAGGCCAAGCATTTGTTTAAGAAATAAAAATAGAAGTGTTTTCTACAAATAACTATGATAGTTTTTAGAAATACTCTAAAATAATCATTTTAATAATCAACCTACGCGGTTGGACACATTGTGACTGACGCGTATTTCACAGTTGCTCTGACTGTGCCGTCTTTTTCTACTGAAGGCCGTGGTGCAGGTGTCTTTGTCGGTGCAGAACGTTTCGTCGACATTGTGGGTTTTGTCGTGGAGACAATATGCAAACATGTAAATTCGCCAAGCCAAACGCATTCTGTACTGGACAGAGACGAGGCACGGAGGAGATTGATTGACATTGGCCTACAGTCCCTTAGCCAATCAGGACACAGAGCACAATGCACATGCATACACTGTAAAAAAAAAAAAAAGCATAACAAACTGCACTAAAAAATCTGTGAAACAGCGAAGCCGCGAAAGGTGAACCGCGTTATAGCGAAGGTTCACTGTACAGTGAAATTTAGAAAGAGCAATAGATATTGCTATAAAGCAGTGGAATTGTGGGGGGTTACATTAGTCAACATTTACATCAGCGTTAGCCTAATTTGGCTATTAAAACAAAGACTGGGGCCTCAAACATCGACACACGCTAGTTTATTATCATTAACTCTATCATTACATTAGACACATTTGTTTTCACCTCACCTCTGTGTGTTGGTGGACGGGGAGTTCTTTAGCCTATTGGAGTGCATTGATGGGTTTCCCAGGACTACAGAACAGGGCGAAGTGATCAGCTGGTGAGGACTGCCTGCGTGCGTGAGTGGCCCTTTGGCGCGTACGTTCCTTGAGCCAGGAACAGGATTCCCAATATTTGAAAGGTTTCCTCGACTGTCCTTGGCCTCCTCTCTCTCTTTCTTCCCTCGCTCCTTTTTGTTGAAATGTGTTGCTGCTGTACCTGCCGCCGCTGGCCTCTCCTCCTGGACCTCCAACATTCTCTCTACGTCCTTGGCTGTGTGTGTGTGAGGGTGTGTGTTGTGTGTGTGTGTCTGTGTGTGTAAGAGTAAGTGCGTAAAAACAATAACAATAGTCCAAGAGTCTTTCCTTCTTCAAGGTATCTTTATGAAACTCCCCCAAGGGGGCTTTCAACGGCCCTTGGGCACACTGAAAAGATAAAAGAGAAAAAAAAGGACAGTTAACAAAAATGTAAAAGGGGAAAGAGTCTGAACAAACTTGAAAGATACCACCCTAATTATATAAGTATAAATCCACCAGTCATTATGTTTAGACGGATACCAAAAATCTGATTTTTGACCCCATTCAGAATAAGACATAATCACTTTTTCATTTTAAAAATTTTTCACAATAAATGCCTCAAAACACTCCTGCTGCATAATCTCCATCTAGAGTGTTCAGTTTGGATTTGGCATAGTAAAGTAGCTGAGCTATTCCAGACCATTTCAGCGTATGTGCTGGCCAATGAAGCACAAGGAACTGCAGAAAGATGTTTTGTATGAGATCGACTGGGAAAAGTGTCACCATTACATACTGTGTCCACCAGAGAGCACTGACAAGTTTATTTTTAAAAACTGGAAAATATTACAGTCGATAAATGTCTTCAAAAGATCAATTCAAGGCATTCTTATCAAGAGTATGTATTTATATTGTGTGTTGAAAAAAAATTACTATTGGCCGATATTATCATATTATTATTTGGTTTTTAACTTCTCCCATAACTTCTCCCAACTGATATTAGCCAAATACATATCAGGTTAGACTGGTCTCATACACTGTAAGAGATTTTGACTGCAGTATCAAGTCAACTATACAAATACCAGCACAACATTCAATGTGTAGCAAACAGTGAACAGTGGTGGTGGAGCAGGATAGGTATTATTATGGTCCAACCAGCCGATTTGCTGTCGGTTTTCTGACTCTGTGTGTTTTGGTGAGAGAGCAAGAAAATTGCATGAGAATCCTGTTGGAGAGAGCAGCCCAGTCAGTCAGATTACATTGTCATCCTGAAAATATTTCGGAGCTCTTCCAAAACACTCAACATTGTAACTGGCTCCAGAGTTCCCCTGGGGAGACGGAGGTGGGGGATTGTGGGGCGTTTCAGGGGGGTAGGGGTTGTCACTGGGAACCACACAAATACAACGACTCCTACAGCAGCAGCAGCAGCAACACTCCTGTCTCCCACTGGTCTACAGAAGACATGATTTACAACTCTCATGGCCACAGATTACTACTGCTCACTACCAGAGGATGGCTTTGACACAAGAATAGAAAGGGGACAAAGAAGAGAGGAGCCTCCAAATTACACTGATTAGACAAACGTTTAGGGGGAAAAAATACACTATTTGACTGTGGAGGCTGTTGTGGTCCGAAGTTACAACGGAAATACTGACTTAACTCGATGTCAAATTACTGTTTTGCAACAGGTAAAACATACTGCAACACAAAATAATACATACGCACATACAAGTAATTTTTCAATGATTTACAAAACATAAATTTAAACAATTCACACAGGAGCTCTTTCTCAAACTATAGGTCAGGTGATAAAAGCTAATTACTACAAATTACTACACTTACTGGTGTTTGAGCATTGTTAGTGTAGTTTAGCTTATGGAAGGAGAGACAATGTGCACGCACAAAAACCAACAGCAGGACCCGTCAATCACCTGTTCCTTCCAATTGCATGCTAACGAGACACTAATTAGGTACCTTGCTGACACGACTGTCAACAGAAATGCACTGACACATACACACGCATCAGGCATGCATGCTGCAGAAAGGCGTAGTCACACACAATAAAGTAACGTACAGGTATTCAGAAATTTCACTTCCTCTAACCCTCCTCGCTCTCCAATAAAAATGCTGCACTGTCTATCACAGCCACAGCAAAGCTGAGAACCTGTAGTTTCATGCCAGTTAATGGGAAAACAGTATAATGAGACTGAGTTTTTTGCCAATGTTACAAATATGGGGTTCCAAAGGAAAGGAGGGCAGGAAAAAGTTCCCTTCAATTAGATTTGGATTTTCCAATGCTGGTGGCACTAAATGGGGGCATTACATTTCATGCTTATGTAATAGTCATTGTACACTAGCTGGGTGCAATGTAGAGAGTAGATCCTTCCCAGCTACGTCACCCAAATTACTCTGAGCGGGAGACGTAGTGTCCACTGGTAAACTACACTGTAAGGATTAACAAGAGAAGAACCTTACCAACCACTAAATTAAATTTATCATGAGGATACAATGAAATTTTCACAGAAATAAGGGGTAGACAAATGCAAATGCACATACACCTCTTTCCTCATCTCAGCCGTGGTGTTGGCTGTAAAAAGACCTGCTGATGTTGCTGTCTTATTTATGCAAATCCTATTTTGCAGTTCAGTCACAATGGAGGATTTTTCTCTTTCTTGCACTCTAGCTCCCCTACCCAGTCTCCGTCTGTCAGCCTGTATCTCGAGAATTTCTCCAGGCCAGTATTTGTTTAGGACAATATCAGAAACATTAATTTCACTTCTTTTTGCAGCAGAGACACAGTGAAACTCAGTGTTGTTTAACATGCTTGGTCTTAGTATTGAAATATTCTTTTCAATGAGTCTTCTCTGATGCAGCCTTTGCTTGACAAAATTAAAATGTTGATGCAAGCTGAGCAACCTTGATGAAAAGAAGCCACAGGTGGTAATTTTGTGAGTTTTTGGTTTAATGCACAAAATTAACTTTAACCACAAAAGAAAAACATCATAAAAAGACTATAATGTTAAATTGTTATAATAGTTCAATCAATCAATTCATCGTTGCTCTGTCTATCGACTAACCAACTAACATGTCACTGAAAGGTTAATATTAGCCAGTATTTATTCTGCAGTGTTCAAACAAGAAGCACAGCACTTCCTTGTTTGTAACATGTATCCTTAAACAACTAGTTCTTATACCTGCCTGGCTGCTCGTGAACCGCAATCAAGCTGCAGACAACAGGTTAACTCTACTTTGTTAAGCTGCCGCCCTTCAACAAAAGCTGTATGTGGGAAAGTCCATGGTGCTGACGGAGCTCCTCCAAGCTCACCTGTTGAGGTGACTTCCTGAGAGCGCCATCCCGACATGCCACACCCTGCATACACTGCTCATGACTCACTTGGCACACACAGAATGTGAGGAATGCCGAGTGTCACTAAAGATAGAACTGTGACGCAGCAGAGGTAACATTTGACTTACATACATCCAGTGTGACAGGAAAGACACTCACTAAAGTATGAGTGAGCTCCTGTTTCTATTGAATACACGCTGAACAAATATTTCCGATGAAACGTTACACTTTTCACATTTTCCACTGCTCTAACTTAAGTACGATGGCCTTATCCTTCTCCACCCATGTTCTCTCTTCTGTTCACTGTAGTCTTTCCTTCGCACACTCTGTTATTCCCACTCTCGGCTGTCTACACACTGTTTTGTCTGCATTTCTTTGATGACGATAACCACCCTATATCTTCATCTCATCCTTTCCTCTGGTCGGCAGATGATGCCCCTTCATCCCCAGGGAGGCAACATGTGTGCAGTGTCACATTTTGTCATATCATATCACGTCATATCATATCATGACAGAAGACATGCCACGTCCGTCACGATGATGGAAGGGACAATGAAACTGGGATGATGGCAAAGAGGGGTGATACAGATACACAGGAGGAAGGGGTTCATTGCACTAGTTGAGAAGACACACAAACAGACACACACAGAGCTGACTCACTAGTGACACATCTGCTGGCGTAGTCTGGGCACAGTGCCATGTGTGGTGGCCAGCTCCAGCAGCAGGACTGGCACTCAACACTCCAGTCTGCTCTGATCACACACTTCACCCTGCACTTACATCCCTGTGCATCTGCTCTCTGTCTCTGCATCTCGAGCTAAGTGGGTGTGTCTTGTTTACAAATGCACACACACATGAATGCACGTACACTGTCAGAAGTCACTAAGAACATATCATTGTGATAATTTCCAAGAGATTGACCACAGCCATAGTTGTTGCTTGTCCAACCCTGGCCGACTCTTTACATACAGACTTAATACCATCAATGTTACTGGTAACAATGCACCATTATTTCCCTCACACAAATTCAGGGTGTGCCAATAGAAAAGCTATGACTATTGTGGCAATAAATATAATCTGAAAAAGGTATTTAATTGGTTAAGATTGCGTACTGAACTCTAATGTGTACTTTTACCCACTGCTTCCAGACTGAAGTACTTTAATACTACAGAATGCAGATTATATTTATATTAAATTTGCATATTAAATTTAATGTGTCAAATTTCAGTATTTGAGAACACGTCTAGGTAAGAGTGTAACAGACAACCTTTGCTGCAATATTTGTGAAATGCATAGCTCATCAAACTACAAATCCAACCATTCACAATTCATTACATTAGATTTACTTCATTTGTAAATGTCATGACATCTTCCATTTGAAGGTTTTAGAAAGCATCTTAAGAAAACGTCTTGCTTTTACTCCTGTTTTTTTCTAAATAAAGGATAATTTATTGCGGTAGCCCTTCCAGTATCTACTGACATGTGTTGTTCCAACATTGGGTTCAACAATTTTGTAGAGCTTTTTTGGTAAAAATGTGTACAACCTGTTCTTGTTTAGGCACAAGCATAGTATCAGTAAAAAAAGCGATGTCAGAGAATATGCAACATCAGGCATGGACACAAACCGAACCAGGTTCAAAATTATACTTATTTGCTGTGGTTTGGGTAAAGTCCTGCAGCTATGAATGAATATATCTAATGTTGTTAACACATGCAGCACATCTGCACCAACAATTAACTGCTGGTGATCTCTTCTCAGGTCAATTCAAATGAAATACAGTACATTTCAAATCCAGTCCTTATTACCTTCACTTATATTTCCACTGGATTAGAATCATTGTACATCCCCTTTCCCTTTTTTCCAATATAATAATTTATTGTTTGCACAGGATTTTCCAATAGGTGAAAAATTTGAGTCCACAGAGAGACAACATTTGGAAGAGTGCTTTCTTGTAGCTGACCAAAATTGCAAAATAAGACAAGAGTTCTGTGTCAAAGCATCAAATGTAATAAACTCTAGTTAAGATACAGTAAAGCCTCTCATGGTGCAAATGCATGCATGTAAATCCAATATGCAAAGTTCTTTTTCCCCAACGTATGTTTCTATCACTTCCAGATCAAATTGCAAGCCAAACAGAAACACCATTTGCTGAAGGGAGACTCTGCTGCCTTCTTAGCAGACCCCTTTTTTCCTCCCTTCCCTTGACCGTGCTCTCTGGTCCGTGACTCCCTCCTTCTATCCAGACAGTCGCTCCCACACTAAGGCCACATTCCTCCCTTGCTCATGCTGGGAGGACGTCTCCCTGTGGCCAAAAGCATTGTGAGAAATCCCAGTGGCCCAGACCTTCAGAGACCATGCAGAACTCTAAGGAAAAGTGTTGAAATGTGTGTTACTCACTTGCAGGTCAAGGGACACTTTCTGAAAGCCAATTAACAAACTACCACCTACTATCCACAAACAAAAACTAGTGTCTTAATATTAAGCCTTTAGAACCAAAAGCAGAGAAACACAACTGACCCTAATTTCAAGCAGCAGTCGACACAACTTATGCTGTGCAAAACCTCAGTTTAGAGCAGCGACAACAAAAGGCAGACAGATGTGCTGCCCAAAAGATTATTTTTGTACATTAAAAATCACCACACAACAAAACAACTGGCTTTTCAACCTGTCAGAACATGTGAGACACCTCAGGCATCTCCACTGACCTGGCATCACAAAAGCCCACCAAAAACACATAACAGAACACACAACACCTACTCCACTCTGCTATCAAACAACAAAATTAGCACACTGGAGAGTATACGAGCCAGATCACGTCCCTGTATTACCCCAGTTTGCACTGGTGTCATTTCCATGGAATTTTGAACACACTGGCTAACACCTAACCAATTAAATATACAGGCACAGACCAGTTTACACAGACATACTCATACTGTCGCACATAGAAATAGTCACATGTGGCAGTATTTAGGCTAATAATGTCCAAAATGCACTGAGAGCTGTGCTACTTTGTGGCGTCTACTGTTCCCATGAGTCAGAGCCATGAGCATTTCTGTCTTCTCGCTCAGAAACGATGAATGCTTTACAACATTTGACCCCGTTATTAGCCTCAAGGTAATATGTTGAAAGCATACGCTGCACTGCCCATGTAACCCAGGTAAAATGCAATCTGCCGGTTAATCCTTACTGAAAGACAATAATTTTGGCATTGGCACAGCTCAGAACGGTGGTGTACCAAATGACTTATCACTGTCCTCAAATTAATACCAGAATTAACATTAATTACCCTTTGAACTTGGTGTACATACTTGAATCTTTACTACAGTTAGGTAAACAAGATCAGTTGAGTCACAAGACAGAAACATTCACCTCTTCTGTGTATGAAAAGAGGAACCAACTGGAAATACTACATAGTAAGAACATATGACAGGATGACTTGAGTCAAAATCTAAAGTGTGGCACTGTTTTCAATGTATGAACTTAAAAATGATACCAATCTGGGTATGAATACAGTGGGTGTAAAGAAAAATATACTAAAATGGTAAAAAAAAAAAAAAAATACTACAGCAATAAAACAGCAATGTGAGTGCATTTAGTCAGAAAGTAAGGCCCCGGGTGATACATGATATGTGCCAACATTAAATTCTGTTATGACAACATTTTTGCAACACGACTCTTTTTGCATCCACGCATCTACATAATTTTTAAAATACAGAATACACCTAATGCATCAACTCTTTGGTTTAATCCAATATACAAAAGGCCACCAGACAACCTAATAAGTCCTCTAATTAAATTGCAAACCACAGGCCTCAATTTAATCTTAATTTATGTTGAATTAGCCACTTCGGAAACAAAATATTTTATTGGGGTGTCACTGATGAATCCCAACCTTTATGGTGTTTGTATCTTAATTGACAACATGTAATATGTGATGTCGTGATGTGTCATTGTTGACCGAATTTAAGAGCAGCCATGTGTGAAAATTAAGTTTCATATCAGTCTCCAGTGGTTTTAAATTTCTTTTTGTGAAAAGAATTACCGGCACATTAACAACCTGGTGACAAAAGGATATCACCAGGTACCATCAGTCATAATATTTTATGACTGCTGAAAGGTGGTTTTGCGCAAAACTCGACTAACTGGTAACAGCTGCTTGAGAAATTCTCATCCTTGCCACCAGACTTTAGCACAGAGAGTTGAGGTGACTGCTGGTCAGAGCAGAACCCCAGAAGCTCTGGTTATGATGACCCCTCCCCACAAGGCAGTAGTCCGTCTGTGCCACAACTGTCAATCATGGCAGAGACACATGAAAGCAGATTGATAGGTACATTCTGACTCAGCTAGACACATCCCTGAGGATCCTGTATGTGCAACAATCCCACCATAGATCACCCCAGGAGACTGAGACCTCCTACACTGAAAAGGTATGAAGTGTGGCTATTAGAAAAACACATTCATATTTATAGTTCTAACTGTCTGGAAAGGCACACTACACTGTAAAGCCTTACTACTTGTAGTTGGCCCTTAGAGTCCTAAAAGATTTGTTCTGAAATATCTTTTTTGTCTTTAATATGTTCTAAATTATGACTATCTTTGATGGTTAGTACAGAAATGCATCATGTTAATAGATAAACACAACCAGTGTACGTTTTTTGCTGAAAATGCTCAGTGGCATGAATGACTGTAAAACGTGTGATAATAGTCACAGTAATAGATGTATTCTGTATAATATAATATTCTGTACAATATATTAAATTGTTTGTTTTTTTGTTATTAGTATTGTACTCCTTAAACAACAGAGCATTGAAAACCCTGTTGCACACTATAAAAGTAGTATTTGATTTAATTTGAAAAACCTAAATCTTAGTTCAGCTATCTGCTAACAACATCTATGCAATCTAAATTTAGTAGGTTCAAACTCCTAGTTGGCTGAGGAACACAAATGTGCCAAATGTTATAATAGAACTGTACAGCATAATTTGATGTACAATGGTTCAGTAATGTTACTGTTTCAATCAACCCTCAGGGCCCGGAAGTGGTAAGCACGAGGATTACGGCTGAATCACACAACAGTGATAATTCAACATCACTTAAACTTCCAAACAAGTCACATGTAATCTTGTAGACCTACGATGGTAGTAGATCAAGGCAGAAAATATATAAAAATACCCATGTGAAAAAGCACGTAATGTTTTCTCCTTATCCCTGAGAAATACTACATTGTTACTATACTCCGATAGTCTGACTATTGCAGTTTATTTGGAAGCCTTTGGGAACTATAAATTCCTTAACTGTGAATACATATACATACACATCTTTATCATAACGCAAGGCAAATGGGAAATTGTTGCTTCTAAGCTGATGAGCAAAACATCAAAAAATCTAAATGAGTCTAAACAGTGAAAACAAACAGTTCAGGCAGGAAAAATATATTTGGGTATAATCTAGTGTCTAAATGGAGAGGGGGGGCCCCCTGCCACCCACTACACAGGCAATAAGACAAGCCGCCCTAACAACACATCCCTCCTTGTCATACACAAGCCTTGAGGGTTTTAATTAGAAAACCCATGAAGCAAACAAATGCATGGAAACACGAGAAGCCAATACACAGAGGAGAAAATAAATCCTTTGCCGCTTTACATCAATATCCATTTCCCTGTATCCTTCACCTCAGTGTGGTTTTTGGTTAACACGCTTTGGATTAGATAGCAGATAAATAAACAGTGCGCAAAGCATTCTCAGGAAGTACACCCTGACCGTGTTGTGTCCACACCATGTGCAGATCGGGAGAATAAGACCAAACACTGCACTATTAGTCAAGAGCAGTGCCGCTCAGAGGCCGTCAAGCTGAGCAGTTATACACGGTACCCGCTTTACAATTCAAGGCCTCTCTCATCAAAATACAGCCATCGATGTAGAATCCACAGATTAATGTCAAAGAGATAGTGACCAGTGCTAGGAAGACCTTGCGCCTGTCTTACTGCTGCATCATGGCTGTGTTTAGCTATCAAGCTATGGCACCAGTTTATCTTTTAGTGCAACAAAGAAGTGTTCACTGCCATGTTTGATCTTGTGACAAAAGTTTAAAATGCAGGATATCATTCCCATCAAGTAGAAATTAATCTGTTTAAGGTGAGCTAGTAAGATCAAAAAATTGGGACACTTAAACCCACGTCATTTTCATCAATGAAGGATGGGAATTTCACAAGCGTCAAAAAAAACGAGGCTGACTTTCTGTATTTAGTTGCAGTGTGTCCCTGGATGTACATCTGAACCGGACTGTGTGTTAAAAGTCAGAGACTAGGACTTGAGCTGGGTTACCTCAGAAGCCCCCCTGCCCTTTCAGCAGGGCCTCATATGGAGAACCAGGTCTCGGGTCCCCTGGGCACTGATGTCTGCTCTCCACTCGACCCCTCCCAGTCAGCCACGGAGGCTGTGCAGGAACCTGGCCCACTCACGATACCCTACAGCCACAGGTCATTCACACCTGGAACAGAAGAGGAGAACTTTGCTCACTGGGTGAAAGAAAAGCAAACGGTTCGGATTAACACTCGTATTGTCAGGAGGAACATGTAGCAAACAAATCAGAGGGTGAGTCATGTCTATTATTGCCTTTTTAACCCAAACACTCATTCATACTTCAGGTTATTGACCAATGTGCACATAATGGATTACAAGACAGGGTAATGGGTAATTCACTATCAAGAGCACCCTCATGTCTTGGCATCCTCGATGGCACCCTGCTCGTTTCATGCATTGGTTCTCAAACTTTTCCTCAGAATTTTACAACACCTGAAATTTTATAAATTATTACCAATTACATGAGATGTTACTCATAAAAAAGATTCAAGTTTAATTTAACAGAACAAAAAGGACAGCTCGACTGTATCAGCAACGCTATATTAATTCAACTTAGTTTCACTCAATACATTCCCTATGGTTATCCATGCATTATTCCCAGTTGATCTATACCTGTAAGATGACATCAGTTTGAAAACAACTATCTTTCTATCCAGCTTAAAGGTTTTTTTTTTTTTTGCTGACATCGACGATGCAAAGACAGGAAGGTAGGTGTACAAAAGATAAATATAAAAACAGCCTCAAGAGTATGCAACAGATGTACATTCACAGCAGACAGCAGTGTTGCCTAGCAATAGAGTGGACCTGAGTCCAGCAACAGGAAGGTTCAGTCTCAGCACCTGACCTGTATGTATTCAATACTGTCCATGGACAAGACACACACACACACAAGCTGCTCCTGATAACAGCATCAACTAAAGGTTCAAATTATCCAAGTGCAAGAAGAGATTTTCTCTTTACAGTAACCAAAGAGACTTAGCATTAAGCCAACGTGATCTAAAGGAGATATGTTTTATTGTGAATTTGAAGAGTGTTAGCAAACATGTTAAAATAAGCAAAATTGCTAAAGCACATTTGACTTCAGCACGTAAGGAAACACGACCAGACTTTCGTTAGGGGAGTGAATTCAACAAATTGTTGGACTTCATTTCCTGAACTTCGGGACCTGTGGATTTTTTCCCCCCACTCACAACTAAAAGTTATACACGATGGTTTAACACTAAAAGAGCTAAAGACAGACCTGGCTGTGTTTAGCTGCCTGGACAACACAGCACAATGCCACACAAGTTTTTTTCACAAACGGGCCTAGTCGAGGAAGTCGTCGTCCTAAAATGTACACAGAGACGTCCACAAAGCTAAAAGTCTGCAAATACACGGAAAGCTCTCGGCTACTACAGAGACCAGACTCCCCCTCTGAAATCTCAGCGCCTCACTGGACAACTCTTGGCGGACAAAGTGATTCCATGGCGCTTGAAACTCCAGGAACTTTTTTTTTTCTTTTTCCTAAAAGAAGTTGTTCCTGTTTCGCCAGAGAACTGGTGGTGGTGGTGGTGGGGGGGGAAGGGAGGACTTCAGCGCTCGCATTCATGGAGCCTCGGCCAGCGCAAACAAAGTCTTCCCCGAAGAGGGAGGCACTGGACGGCGGCTGAGACGCGAGAACAACGACGTCGGTCACAAGCACAGACACACACACATACACATAACATAAGAAAAAAAACAAAACAACAAACACGGATAAAACGAGATTCGACTCAAGGCTTTGTCTCGTAGGAAAACAGCCGAGGCGCTAGCTAGGCAAACGTTAATTTTCAAGTTAAGCTAGCTCCGCTGACAATGTAACAATTAAATCGCTCGGCAGATGATCGGGCTGCTCGACACAATCAGCAGCCGAGGCCTATCGTCCCCCGACGCGTTTACAAACCACACCAAGCCCCTTTAGAATGAAGGAAATTCAATACCCACGGTGTGGTACTCCTGGAGAATGCAGAACATGCATGCTGCATTGTATCCCTTTTTTTCGTTTTCACGAAGCACGGGCGGTCCTCCGGTATAATGGGGTAAAAACCAATATTTCTCCGCGGGTTCTACCCCATGCCGAAAACATCGTGAATAATCCGCTTTTGTTCCGCTGAGATGGGGGAAGAAAAAAAAAATCGGCGTTTACGGCCGAAAGGTTGTTCGCTCGCCGTCCGCCAGGCCAGACGCGACGTGGGTTTGCTAGCCAGCCTTCGGGGACAGAGGCAGAGAAGAACGGATACCGGAGTGAGATGTCCCCGGGAGGAGGACCCGCGTGTGCCCGTTGCCAGGAGGCGAGCGGTGCTAGCGACACTTTCTACCTGGATCCGGAACAAAACAAGGCACTCACCTGGATTTACTAGCTTAATCCCCGCTTCCCTCGAACGACGCACATATACCGCACGTCTATCAAATCACAACATTATCACGGTAACATTATGAAATAGAAATGTGTCTCCCCCCCGCTCGCCCGAGCTTTCCAGTGGTCCTACTCCATTACATCCCAGTTAAGATTTCCTGCCGTCTCTCTCCCCCCCCTCTGTTCCGGCGCGATGGTTTAGCCCGAATTCTAAGTAGCAATTCTAGGTCAGGTCTGTGTGTTAGTGAGAGTGTTACTGTCCGACACACACTGTCCTGCACCATGTGACACGGTGACCGTCCCATAACACAATAAAACACACGCAGACTGAGGTTTTACACCGACCTGTTCGCTTCTTAACAACAACAAACTTTCATGAGCCAAAGAACTTAGCTGGAGTCAAAGTTGTTGATGTTTTCACAGGATGCAGATCCAGGTAGGTATTGGTCATGAATGGGTCACTGGACCGACCTCAGACCCAGAGGTCTCGGAGAGGTCAAAGGTCCCCCGGACCACAGCATCTCTCTAATATGACTGCTGAAAGTCCTAGAGCTGAGTTAGAGAACAGGGAACAAGAGACACAAAATGGTCCGAAAACAGAAGTAAAACGACGACAAAGACACAAGAGGACTGTTGATAACAGGCAGCAAATGAGACACAACAAGAACACGTGGACACAAATAAAATGACTGGCAACCACAAAGCTACTGTTAACTCAAACATCAACAAAACAACTAGAGAGGCACGACCAAAACATGAACAAATACACTATTCAATAACTTTAAAAACGTCAGTTTACACTATTAATCAGTGTGTCATGAAAATAACCATGTTACAGCCTGGTGTTTCACTCTGAACACCAGGCTGGGCTGAAACGTAGCTACTCGTAAACTGAATGTACTGTCCTGTTGTCACGTGTTTTTCTCCATTTATCAAGCAGCGTGGTATTTACTTTTTCTAAGAAACAATTATGCATCATTACCCATATTTGTATTAATGAGGCACGGCAGCAATTTCATATTATACTCCGTGAAGCCGGTTTGACTAATACGACTATGACTTGGGAAAAGAACAGTAGAGATGCATCATCATCAGATCCTTCGTGCCTGGAGAAGGCTTACAGTCCTGAATGAATAAAAGAGGTCAGTCACTCCAGGTTGTGTCATTAGGACACGCACACGTCCATTTAATATTACAAATGGAAAACCCTAAACCCTAAAAAATGATTTTATCAAATTTCATTTTTTATTTTTTTCTATTTAACTTGGACTTATTTAGTATGATGTAGTTGTATTGGGCTTCATGATGAGGGAGGTAATGACATTAAAACAGAATGATATCACTTGATAAATTATGATGTTCGGCCACAGCACGCACACACACGCACACACACACGCACACACACTTCTCAGTGAGTGACTATCAAAAGCCTCAGAGGAAGACTGAAACATTAAGGGCGTACAACGTGAAAGTGGTTCTTCTCAATATTTAATCATGATACATTTCAAATCTAGCCCAAATGAATAATCAAGGCAACTGGGGATCGAATGAATTGGTGTTTAAGTGCACACATAATTAGTCGGCCTGATTGTGAGTGTGTGTGTGTGCGTGCGTGCGCGCGTGTGTGTGTCTACACTGAGCTGATTTTCGCTCTCAAAGTGAAGACGTTTGAGCAAACTGAGACTCTACACCAGATAAAAGGTACAAGGATATAATCATGGGTATATTATATCTACTGAGCTCTCATAAAAGGAGCATTGTCACCACACTTGAGTTAGCGACACTGCTTCCTTTGCTCACAATCTTCAAGATGCAAAAATAGCTGGGACAAGGCCCATCACAACAGCAGATTTACGACTCAACACACACACACACACACACAAAATAAGTATTGTCTTGATTACATGTTTCGTGCTAGATTCTTGTATCGTTTATGGCTGCAACTGACTATATTTTTCCATTATCGCTTAAACATGCCATCTATTATCTTTTGATTTGCCACGTGCTCTATACAGTTTCAGTGTAACGTGTGTATGTACAGTATACTGCTGAATCAGTGGAATCTACATACATATGTATGTAGTATTCTTTCTTTCTTTCTTTCTTTCTTTCTTTCTTTTTCTTCCTTTCTTCCGGTCTATTGTAGGATGACACACTGTGCACAGGACACACAATCATGGGATGGGAGCTGCATATTTGTGACTTTTGACAAGCAGGCCACGGCTGTGTTGGACATGTTTGCGCATGCTAGCAGAGATCAGTGACAACCACAAAGCTCTGTCTCTTTTTCAGTTTCTCTCTCTCTCTCCCTCTCACGCACACACACATACACACACACACACTCCCTTCCTCTCCAGATCTCTGTGTATGTGAGTGTGTGGGTGTGTGCATGTGTGTATGATAAACCCCAATGGTGGAGTAACAGTAGACTGGCAGTATTCCCAGACTGGGTTGCATTAGACATGCACACTAGCAAAGCTCTTCAGGTCGATGTTCTGGCTCTCCAGCACTGCAACTCTCTGCCATGACTAACCCAGAGTACTTTGGAAACGGGAAAATAAAAAAATAAAATCCAGATTCTGTGCAATGTTACATTAAAACAAAACAAAAAAACCAACAACAAACGAGTTTGTCCATTCTGCATGCGTGGGTGTGCATGCATCATCTCTGTGTGAGTGTGTTGTTTAAACAGGACACCGACACTGACTGTTCACTTATCATATTACCGTCTGCATTATTTACAGGTTAATAGGCATATGCTGAGGAGACTCACTTTCCAGTCAGAGACAAACGAGGAGGATTAAGACAGTAAACCTGGCCTAACTAGTACGGAGAGTATAACCAAACTGCTTTAAAGCAGACACAGAGCTGGTCTCAGATCAGCGGCTGGCTGTCGTGGTAGTCTGTGTATTGTCAAGGCCTTATGCAATAGAGGCAGGTCATGTTAGGATTTGTTTATTAACAGGCATGCGTTGTGTGCCGGTTAGGGTGGACCCCGCCGCGGAGGCAGACTCAGGTAGGTCGAGGTGAACGATGCGTTCATGTCCAGAGATTGAAACGACTGTACGACAAACAAAAACTGCAGGATGGTTCCTCCACAGGGCGGACACACAAAACTCAAACACAGGTAAAGTACAAAACAATCGAACGACACTGAGACACACAGACGAGGAACAGTTTGTTGAGCGCAAATGGGTGAGATGGAGGCGTCAGGCAGAGGCGTGGAGTGGAGAGAAGACCAGGCTTTTATAGGAGATGAGCTGAGTGGAATCAGCTGTGTCTCGTCCACTGCCACAGGAGAAACACGGCCACACCTCTTGTCACAAACCTGCTCCGGAGGAGAAACAGTGGGGACGAGAGAGAGAGAGAGAGAGAGAGAGAGAGAGAACACGAAACTGTGCAACATAAACAAAACAAACAGGAAAATCACAGTATGTCGGCGATGCCAAGAACACCGAGACTGGTCGGGTTATCAAAAATACTGAGACAGTGAGCTCACTCACACAGCGATGCGATGAGGTCACTTACCACAGTGTGGCAGCCTGACCAATTATCAGTCAGCCCATTATCAGGGTATGCAGTGTTGCTATGAGTTACAGTGACAAGCTCTGCCTCCCGGATCCCTAATGATGTCTGATGCACAGAGATTCTACCACTTCCCCTAGAATTCTATCCTATTCTGTCATCCATCAGCATATGGATTCAGCTCTCCCCTCCAGATTCCAATCATACAGATTGGAATCTAGAAATTTTAGAAAATTAAACATTCTCAACATCATTTCACTTAATTACCCACCTTTTTGCCCAGTCGTCCTTTTCCTTCCTCCTCTCGTTTACTGTCCCCCGCAGCACTGTTTTCTGACTCTTCCCCGTGGCAGGTGAGCGCAAACAAGCTGGAGGACTGAAACAATGTTAATTAACCGATCATTAACGAGTCGAGGCAGACCCCGGAGATCTAAGCAGTTGCCCACCCACCCGCGTTTCACCATTTCACTAACTGGACTGTTAATGGCTAATCAGAGGCAAGAGCGATTAGATGGCCTCCTAACGAGAAGGATTTATGATCATGAGAGTTCATCGGGCCTATGAGGCTGAGGCCTTCAGAGTGATAACAGGAACTGTGCTCAGGTCCAGAGATGAGGAAATGTTCAGGTTCAAGTACCAATGAACATTCAACACTGACACTTAAATCCTACTGAAGTGAAATGACATCAATATTAATTAACTGCTTAGAGAGCTGGTATATTACAAGATTATCAACACTGATCCATGGACGTTCAAGTGACCTTTTACTATTGCAGCAGCTTGAGGTGGAGCTAATTTGAACTATCTGTACATTTTTGTTGTTTAGTTCGCCAGAGAGTCAGAGGATAAATCTGAGGGGTCATGAGATGATTCATGGTTTGGGAAGAAAGCAAAGCCCTCTAAACAACAGCTTCTCTTTTTTTTCGACTTCTCTGTTTTCTCTTATTGAAATGAAACCCACGGAGAAGTTTAGGAAGGAAATGTCTCTCGGTCGGAGCTGCTAATAACTCATAGACCCCTGAAATGTGCAGCGCTATCTGTTCGACATTATGCCATGAATGAAGCATAATGAGAACCAGCTTTTATTCTCCATTAACACAATGAAGAAATGTTCTTAATTAAAGTTTTGCAAAAAAAAAAAAAAATAGTCGATACTGTAGTAGAACGTGAAACGCTCGCAGTGGCGTGTATATGGTTATGTTTAAGGCAAACGACAACACAAAGTCCCCAGTGGCTTCACTCACGAGACACAACACTGAAACCGTGATATTTCCCCGACCTAAACCAACGCGACCAAACCACAGACAGGACCCGGGGTGCGAGTCCCAATCCCTGGTGTTACAGTCCGGTGCTTTTTGTGCCCTCTATCCACCCCCCCTCCCCACTGCCCACCCCCCTCCCCGTGCATTCCCTAAATATAGTGCTTCATTCACTCAAACAAACAGTCAGTCGAATGTGAACAGGCGTTGCGGCATTGATCACATCTGTCAGTGCAACTTCAATGGGAAAACAAGTCGGTATTATATATAATACATATATAGTCGGTATTATATGTAATACATATATAGTCGGTATTATATATAGGTAAGTTCCAGGAGAAACGTGAGACCTGGTGAGCAGGTTTGGAACTGCAGCTTGATCTGTAAAGTGGTATTTTATCTTTGTCTTATCATATGTTTTATTAATGTGCCATCTATAAATCTGAGACATAAGTACATGAAAATTGCATATGGTACTTGAGTTCATGCATTTAGTCACTTTCCACCAGGTCTCACAGGGAATGGCAGGACACAGTGCAGATGACAATAGCAGTTAGTAGGAGTTGTACTTTCAAACACAACCCAAACAGAGGAGCGGCGTGCATTCGCCTTCTCTCCCCTATCTGTGTGTATGAATGCTTACCGAGAGGAAACGATAGATGCAGACATTCCACAACCCATATTCACCCTCACTCTATCTTGTTGCCATGGGAACCGAAGCAGGCGGGAGACAGGTTCATATCGGCCTCCCTCAGGTCTCGCAGTCACAGTCTCCTTCTCTGTGTGTGTGTGTGTGTGTGTGTGTGTGTGTGTGCTGTCAGAGCTGGCTGCTCCTGTGTGGGCCACTGATACTCGCTGATTAAAGGAAGTTATAATTTGATTTTCTCAGCAGGCGCCGTTTAATATAGCAGTTTAACTAAAGCTGTGCCATCCCCAGGGCTTATAGGGAAAGAGGGAGAGAGAGAAAGAGGGCGATGTAGGGAGAGAGAGGGAGAAAGAGGGAGAGAGAGAGAGTCTTGTTAATCCCAAACACTGAGCAATCACCCCGCCACTAAAACTCTCCCACTCTAATTCTGTTTGCCTATTTTATCGTCTCCCTCTCTCCCCCCTCCATCCCTCTGTTTCTCCTGCTCTTCCTCCGCCTATTAATCTGCGCTTCCCTCTCCTCCCCTCCTCCCTCATTACTTCCTCCCTCCTTTTGGTGAGGCAAACACGGGAGGGCCGGATTCTCCGTGTACAAGCTGGCTGCATTACTGGCCCATTGTGATAATAGTGTTTAATTATCCCCTCAGCTAAAATCAGCCCCATCACTCTGCTCCTCTTACCCCTGCTTTCCTTCCCCTTCCCATCCCTCCCCCTCTCCTCCTCCTCTCCCACCTCTCCACCACCCGTCTGTGGTGTGTCTAATACTTCCCCCTACCGCCCTCTCCCCCACCATGCATCTCTCCTCTTCTCCACCCTGCCGCCGCCGCCGCCGCCGCCGCCGCCGCTCCCCCACCCTGCTCTCCAGCTATTTCAGACCCATTTAGCGGGATAAGCATCTTGAGACAGACAGAGGGGTTTTTGCTCTCTTTCAGAGAGAAGCGAAAAGAGAGGATATGGAGACTGGCATCCCGGTGCCCGCCTCGGAATACCAAACAGGGGCCCGGGCATCTTAATATGCAGTGTGGGACAGAGGCTGAGATCAAAGACAGGCACAGACAGACAGAGAGAGAGAGATGGGTTGTGGGAGGGTGCGTTGAGATGGGGGGGGGGGTACGGAGACAGAGAGTGGAGGAAAGAGGCAGAGATGGAGAGAGAGAGAGAGAGGTGAGAAAGGGAGGCAGTGAGCCCTCTCGTCTCTCCTCATCCGAGCATCCTTCCCTTCACATCATCATTTCTTCTCGGCTCTCCCGCGTCTCTCCCTTGACCCTAAGAAAAATCGACAGCTTAATTACCACAGAGCGCAAATCTGCATGCGCTGATGTGTTTTTGTTCCAATGTGAGGATGCTGGGGAGAGGGTGTGCGTTTTTGTGTCTGTGTGAGTGTGTGTGTGTGCACGTCCTTCTCTGTTCCACTCTCACACATATATACATTTGTTTGTGAACACTGGGGGAGGGGGTGGGGGGGTTGGCTGGTGGCTCTGCCTCTGCCACCTATCCAGTCCGTCTATCTCCTCAGTCAATTAAGATTGTGAGTAGCTGTCCCTGAAGCGGTGTAGACAGGCTAAATGAAAAGGCACTGGATGTGAAATATGAATCATTAGAATACTGCAAGGACGGGCTGGTGGTGGTGGTGGTGGGGGTGTGTGTGTGGCGGGGGCAGGGGAGGAGGGGAGGGAGGGTCTGGTAGGGAGATAAGGAGAGAAAGGAATGGAGGAGAAAAGGGGGAGAGGAAGAATGAGAGAGCAGATAATAAAAGATTAACGTCACGCTTCTCAGAGTGGTGGAATTTCAAAACCCTCCAGATCAAATTATTTATCCTTGTCTATAAAGGCAGAGGAAGAGAGAGAGAGAGGAGGAGGAGGAGAGAGGAGAGAGGAAGATCAGGAAAAAGAGGGGGGTGGGGGGGTGGACGAGTGAGGAGAGGGGAAGAATGGCGCGAGGACCTCTCTCGCTCTCTTTGATGACGGCGCTGACAGCAAAACAAATGCTACGTGCGTCTGCGCACACGTATGTGTGTGTTGGTTTGTAGACTGAAGAGGGGGAGAGGCAGAGAGAGGGAGAGAGAGAGAGAGAGAGAGACAGACACAGGGAGGGAGAAAGTGCAGGCAGATGTCTGCATTCACTCTGTGGGAGGCTCAAGGCTGTTTGCCGAGGACGGGGAGACAAGAGAGGAGAAAGAGGAGGAGAAGAAGGAGGAGGAGGAGGGAAGATGGAGAGATGCAGAGAGAGGGGGATTAAATGAAACCTGTTTACCTTTGATTCTTCACTAATTTTGCAGTGAGATGAGGAGCTGCACAAAACAAAACCACCTACGCAGCACAGCGCCACACCAAACCACAACCACACATCTCTCGCCCAGGTCTCGATGGAGTTCACTCAGGCACACTGACACACACACGCAGACACACACACACACACACACACACACACACATTGACATTTCTCTGTATGGACTGACTAACCCCTGCTTGACTTTGGCATTCTGCTATTTTTATTCTTTTTATTTCCTTTTCCTTTTCTCTTTTTAATTTCTTGAAGTGAAAGCCATTACAGCACCATTGGTCCAGAATACCAGCGGACCGCGTTGCTCACATACACACTGACTGAACACGTGCACGCGCACACATGCACACGCCAGCGCAAAGTCCTTCCTCATTAGCCCTGATTCCCCCTGAGTGACATCTTTAACAAAAGGATGCAGCCTCCGCCGCCATGGCAACAGCCGCCTCCATCTCTATGCGGTGCTTCAGAGTGTTTACATGATGGGATCTCACTCTCTCTTCTTCCCTCTCCCTCCATCTCTCAATCAGCTTCCTGCTCACTATCGCTCCTTTCCCTCTCCTTTCTCCCCTCCTCTTTCCTTGTTTCCTCTCTCCTCTTACATCCCTCCCGTCACAGTTCCTCCGTCTCCAGCTCCCCTTCCTCCTCTCTGCCTGCTGCTTTGCCGTTGCTGTTTTGTGTTGTTGTTTTGTGTTGGCGTTGTGTATACCAAGTTTTTTCCCCCTGCCAAACTCTCCATGACATTCAGGAGAGACCACCTGCTTGCCAATCAGAACGAGGGTCTGAGAGAAAGAGAGGGACAAGAGAGAGAGGGTGTGTGTGAGCGTGTGTGTGTGTGCATTTGTGTATGACCATGTGTGTGTGTGTGTGTGTGTGTGTGTGTAATAGAGAGTGGGGGGCTTCTTTGATATCTAGGCCACAGGAGTCCATGGCAGCCAGTGTGTCTGGTGTCACAGCAAATCAACTGTCAGCTGTACACCACCTGCCCGCCCACACATGCTCACACACGCACACACACACACACACGCACACACGCACACAAAGTCTGAGGAGCGAGACTAAGAATAGAACGCCCAGAGAGTGTTGCTGCTTCTCCCTCCACCTCCTCTTCCCCTCTCTTTGCTCTCTCCTCCTGCCACCGACAGTGGCGTTCTGCAAGTGGCCTCCATCACGACAGGAATCTTCTCCGTCTTCCACCCTCTCCACCGGAGCTCGGCCCAGCCCCTCTCTCTCCCACAGTGAAATGAGTCACCTGTACCCCGCCGCTCCCCTCCACGTCTGCATAGGAATACAGTAACGCTCAAAAAACCTAAAGCAGACAGACGTCATCCGCACACCGACAGTGGCGTTCTGCAAGTGGCCTCCATCACGACAGGAATCTTCTCCGTCTTCCACCCTCCCACCGGAGCTCGGCCCAGCCCCTCTCTCTCCCACAGTGAAATGAGTCACCTGTACCCCGCCGCTCCCCTCCACGTCTGCATAGGAATACAGTAACGCTCAAAAAACCTAAAGCAGACAGACGTCATCCGCAGCCCTGCGGTGTGTCCTTGTTTTGACAGAGCAAAAGCACAGGAGAGACACTTCTAAAGTGGGATTCAATCGGAGGCCAGCGGGGGGCGTGTGTGGTTTCAGAGGCCTCAACCGCTAAATCATCCCCCGAAGAGGATTCTCCGGACCTGCATCCACATTACTGAGTAACCTGGAGATGTGAGAGGGACGATGACGCACAGCTGTCACTGCTTTGTTTGTGCGTCTGCACGAGGTGTGGTCAGGCGGCATCTGTAGCATCTACAGCCACGTAACACACAAGCCATATGCAGTGTATTTAGGTATAGATTTGTGTGTGTGTGTGTGTGTGTGTGTGTGTGTGTGTGTGTGTGTGTGCGTGCTCTCAGTCTGGTCCCTCTGTTTCCCTGCTGTCTGTGGCCTCCTCTTCCCCATGAATACTAATGTGCCTCAAACCCCAGAGATCAACCCTCCTCCCGTTCCCTTCACTCCCCTCACTCCCTCCCTCCTTCTTCCCTCCATCAGCCTCCCTCCCTCCCTCGCTCTCTCATCCCTGCCTTGCTTCGCTACAGTTTTCATTCATTTCTCCGCCCCGTTTACCTTTCAACTTTCCCTCTCTTTCATGTACCCTTTACACCCCATCTTTTTCCTCCTCCCAAACGCCCTCCCTCGCTTCCTCTTTCCATGCCTTATTTCCTCATCCTCCCCTCCCTCCTCCTTTAACCTTTTCTCCCCTTCCTTTTACCTCTTCGTCTTTCCATCATCACTTTGTTTTCGTCCCTCTTCCTTCAGCCTTTCCTCACCTTCCGTCACCAGGTGACTCAACACCCATCCTCTCATCCTCTCTCCTTTCTTTTCTCTCTCATCCCTATTCTCCTCTCCTTTCCTCCCTTTCTCCTGTCCTCTCTACCTTTACACCCCCCCCCCCCCCTTTGCTCTACCTTTACCCCCCCCCCCCCCCTTTGCTCTTTACAGTACACCACCTCAGGAGGACATGTAAATGAGGTCAGCACAGTCGACTACATCAGCCACATCACTCAGGTGTTGGCGTATGTGTTCATCACTGCATACATGCAGGGGATAAACATGGAGTACTGCGTTTGTATGCTACAATGTCCTCTTATGAGCTGTGTACCAGTGAACCAACTGCTCCCGTTACATAAACGCTGTCACCCCAATACATTCTGACATCCTGAAAATTATTCAGGGACAAATTAATTTTATAACTTCATCCCATCTCTTGGCCTCGCCTTCTTTCCCCCTTTATTTATTTTATTACCTCAAGTAGTGGAAACAGATGACGAGCGGGGTTGGGGGAGTGGGGGCGGGGGGGTGGGGGGGGTGAGAGGAGATTTCGGGGGGGGGGGGGGGGGGGGGGGGGGGGGGGGGGGGGGGGGGGGGGGGGGGTGAGAGGAGATTTCAGTTCTTTGTGTAATGTAGAGGCTTCTGCTCTCCGGTAGCTGCTGACTGGACGTTCTCAAACTTTACTGCCTTCACACGCACACGCACACACACTCACACACTCACACACACACACACACACACACACAGGATGAGTGAGGAAATAAAATCCTGCAACTGCAGTGTGTGTGTGTGTGTGTGTGTGTGTGTGTGTGTGCATGCGAGATAGGGGAGTGAGTGAAAGGGAAGAAAATGGGAGGAGATGAGGAGGAGAGTAGTAGTAGTAGTAGTAGTAGTAGTGGTAGTGGTAGTAGTAGTAGTGGTAGTAGTAGTAGTTCAGAGCACAGTGGAGTAGAGTAGAAAGTTGTTCCAGGTTTGAGAGAAAAGAAGTAAACTGTTCGCCATGTGCTCATCGTTAAGAACGGGCCATGTCACAGTTGAAGGATTTCAGCTTAGGGTTTAAAAAAAACAAAAAACACACCAGCTGAAATGTGTGTTTGCATGTTGTTGTTGTTGTTGTTGTTTTTTTTCTGCTGTTGTTGAGTGGCGGCATTAATGAAGCCAGAGAAGAGGAATCCTGCAGGAATCCATTTCAGTCTGCATTCCTTCAGATGTAGAGCTGAGAGCAGCCAGAGAGAGAAAGCAACAGGCTACTGGAGACCGACGACACACACACACACACACACACACACACATACACACACACACACACAAACCTGTCTCCATGTTGCTGTAATGCATTCTCTAGCCACTTACCCCAGCCTTATCTTTCACAGCTAAATACCTAAGCCCAACCTAATTCTAACCTCACAACCAAGTTTTAACAGTCAGCATCCAACAACCCCCCCAACACACACACGCACACACACACACGTACACATTCCTAAGACAATAACAGCCCCTACTGGGGAGAAAACACATAACATGACCACACTGAAACACACAGGGACCTTTGCATGCAGACAACCCACCAACACACGCAGCTCGGGAAAACGCACACAAAAATAGCACAAACAGGATACACACGGACTGTTAGTAAACACATTACATCGGAGATGCTATTCACACTGCGTGCAGACACACACACACACAGACAAACATGCAGACGCACAAATGAGCATCCGCGTGCACACACACACAAAATTCACACTGCAGGACCACTTCAGGTTTCATCATCTTCTTTTCCTCTTTTTTTTGCTTTCTTTCTCTTGAGAGCCAGAGGAGGAGGGGAGGAGGAGGAGGGAGGGGGGGGGGGGTTGGTGGTTGTCTCATTCCCTCTTTTTTTGTTGCTGCTGGGGAGAGAGAGAGACACAGAGAGAGAGAGAGAGAGAGAGAGAGAGAGAGAGCACATATCCATACAGAACGCTCTCTCCAGCCCCATTCACACCCACGCACACACACACACACACACACACACACACACACACACTGCAGTTGCAGGATTTTATTTCCTCACACACACACACACACACACACACACACACACACACACACACGCACAAAGATACAACATCAAAGGGCCGACACTGAAGGATTACTTCAACCACACACTGGCCCCTCAATCCGGGTCTGTTCCTCTGGACCCCCCCTCTCCGCTGTCCACACTTGGTACAGCCCAAGCATTCCTGCCAAGTAGCTTTCACACATGGAGGGGAAGCTTGTCTCAAGCAATTGCTGACAAGCTACAAACAAGACAGCCTCCCTTTCCCTCCCTCTCTCTCTCTGCCCCCCCTCCCCTTTTCTCTCTCTTTCTCTTTACCCCCTTCACTTCAGGTCTGCTCCCACTCATCCTCACTCCTTCCCCTTTCTACCCTCCCCACCCTCCTCTCTCTCTCTCTCTCTCTCTGAGAATGTGGGGGCCCCACAAGCATAAATTGTCAGCTGTTCCTGGGCGTACTCTCCATGGCTCCCTAAACTCACATAAGCCTGCATATGTGGTCGCTGTTGGGACAAGGGTAACCCAAGTAAGCCCCGCCGGTTGTGGGTCTGAAAAAGTACACCGAGGCCCCCGAATAATGCTGCAGTGTGAAGGCACCGGGAGTTTTTTTACTCTATAATAAGCTGCAACAGATATGGAGGCAAATGTGGCGCCGCAAGGTTAACATGGACATGTTTTCTTTCTGGCCTTCATTAATGCAAACGCGGTGCTATTATTAGTCCCAGTCTTCGTTAAGCAGAAGCAGTGGTAAACAGTGGTAAACAGTGGTAAACAGTGGACACTGTGGTGCGCTGCTCCTGCCATCAAGGACGGTTTATCCAAACTAAGCCACTATCCAAAAACGGGGCCATGCATTTAACCTTATGAGAGTTCAGTTGTTATTGTTAGTGTTGTCGGCCTCGTTGGGAAAATCAGGAAGGTGATAAATATTTTTATGCCTGGTAGAAGTTTCTGCCCACAAAATAATCATATTGTTCTCATTTAATCTGAGACACTCCACATGAGGGGTTTCCAGAGGTAGGGTTTGATATGAGCGGAACCATTTTGCATTTGTCTCATTGTTACCAAACGGCCATTGTTATCCACTAGTGAATGCTGTCACCTAGTGTGGGGTTGAGGTACTGTTGGTTGAGTGGCACAACTTTTTTTTTTTTCTGGGGCGCCACAGAAAGACACAAACACAACTGATCCTCCGTTATTTTTCTCCAAGAGTAGGATTCTCTGGAATTTTACATGAGCTGTTCCTCTCTAGTGGCCACGTTTATTTGAGGAAAAAAAACTCCCAACTCTGTGAAGTACAGTGAACGTAATGAAAACGATCGTTTGAGTCCCGAAAACAATCCTGTTTCTGTCTGTAACGCCTTCCTTTCGGAAATATGTAAATAAAGCACCACTACCAGAATATAAAAGGCAAAAATTTATTCAGTCTTTTAACAGACAGCAAGAGACAGCTCATATATTTCTAAAATCAATTTCTGAAGTTTCACTTTCTTTATGTGCACACATTGCATTTACTCAGCAGGAAGGGGATTTTAAGAACAACAAGAGTGTGTTGGATTGAAGTGGAAGAAAAGCATAATAAAACCAGTAACGACACCGTTGTGTTGATTACTACTCAAAACTTCACATTAAAAACGCGTTTCTCTTCTTAAAATCGATACAGCCTTGGAAAACACAGGGGACTATAAATGGCCATACTCATGCAGTAATGTCACCATAGCAGCCCTGAGTCTAAACCCCAGCTCGCAGACTGTGAGTGAGACCGGCAGATCAATGTTAAAAGGAGGGAGAGACACGTCTTATCATTTAAAAGTTAGATGAAACACATGAAAACACCCAACGTACAGTCTCACTCCTAGAATTCCTTCTAACTTCAAGTATTCCCTCCAACGTTTGCAGCGCTTCAAGTATTCCTGCCATGGACTCCAAGCCTTCAATTTTATTACCACTTCTTAGGTTTACAACATAGTCTATGATATAACTTGCACTCAATTTTCATCTATACATACAAAAATAATGATAACAATAAGTAGCCATAATAGTTATAACAATCACTTTACAATTCATTTTATACACAGTTGTGATGTTATATCACCATATACCGTGGCATCACATTCCCCGCCCCTGAGTGTAAATGTTCAAGTTTAACCATCTGTAGCTATGGAAATGCAAAGAGAAACAGTAAGATGGGGGTTGTTATTTAAATTACATTAGCAATCAGTGAATATGGCGATCGTGAAAAACTGAGTAATTTAGCCTTTCCGCAGAGTGTTGTGCTCGTGTGTGATGGATGCATTATGTACAAGCTGCTGATCGATCATGTGCCTCTGGTTTTGCTTCACTTCAGACACTGACAGCCTTCATCCTGGAAAATGAACATTTGTTTTAAGAAACAGACTGAAGAGAAATCGATGCAGACGCTAACGCCCTTGATCACATTGCACTACAGTGAACTGACAGCTCCTTCTGCGGCTTGATACAAAGTCTGATTTGAGCTCATCTATTCCTTTTACATCTGCACACAGCACCGCATAGGATGGCAGATGTGCAAACTAAGCATGAACCACCACATTAGCTATTCAAATAGGTGCAGCTCGGGCTTGTAGGGGTGTCACTTTCACCTACCCCAGATATGCACCCTGAGAAGACCCTGCAGCCGCATCAGGAACCAGCAACAATGCAGCTCCGGCATTTGTACAACTTGGGGTCATGGGTGCGGATATGGTTCCGTACATTCCTTAGTCGAAAGAACGTCTTACTGCAGAGCTTCAGAGCAGGCAGTGGGTAAGAAAGACAGAAAAAAAAATTAACATTGTGGAAATCAGAGAAACCTGATCTACACCGATGATACAGTTGCAAGGTCTAGATCAGAAGATATGTGTGTGTTCAGTATTAAGAGAAATATAGGACAGAAATATGAATATGAATGGCTTTTGGTTATCCACCCATAGTCTCTACTCAGAGAGTCGGGTGGGTTAAGGTTGTGCTTACCGGGCAGGGCCAGTGCTTTCCCCCGATGTGCCTGAGGCGGTGCATGATGAGAGCATCACAGTCCTTGTAGGAGGCTGAGCACTGCACACAGGCATGGGCTGCCTTTGGGACTTTCGGGGCCTGACTGCGAGGCCCCCGAAGCTGCTTTAGCCGCGCCCGTCGTACGGCGTCCAGCATGGCACAGTCCTTGCTGCTCAGCGCGAGGAGTTTACCTTGTTGCTGGAGAGAACATGAAGGGGGAAATAAAAAGATTATGGAAGAGATGACTTTTTTTTTATACAAATAATGGATGACCAGATTGTGTGACTGACTCCAGGGGTAATATTGCCTATTCTTGCATGGTTTAAGGTCCCTAACACAGTAACGACTGAAGATCACTTCCCAGACGTATCTACCTTTGCAGAGCTCCGTGTGACTTTGGACCCAGCAGAATTGGCCAGATGAAGGGCGTTTTTGGGGGATTTTCTCCTGGGTCTCTGAACTCTGTTTTGGGTCACTCTCCTCTCTTCCCTCTCCCTCTTCACCACAGGCAGGGTGGGTGGCCCTCTGGCCCTCAGCGCCCTGTAGGGGGGATCTACAGCTCCAAACTTCTCTCCCACTTGTGACACGGAGCGTGTAAGGCAGATATCCACGCTCTCCTCCTCCTTCTTTAGCCCCGCCATGGGCCCCCCTGCAGACCGACAGAAACTGAACAGAAACCCTGAGTCCAGTAATTTGATGGGGGGCTTGCTCTGGCGCTTGCCCAGGTCTGGTGAGGGAGGTTCAGGGAATGGTGCAACAATTGGCACTGGGTCTGCTGGCTCCTCTTTAATGACTTTGTACAGAGGATGGCTGTAAATGGACGGTGGAGGCCCATGCTCTGATAGCTGCAGTCCACCAGGTTCATTATCATTCACTCTCAGTCTAGAGTCCATGACCCTCTTCGACCCCTGGCTTCCCACTTTCCTCCCCTCCTCCCTGGGATTACACTTGGTTTGGTTGACCTCCCTTGTGGAGCTGCGTTTCAGCTTTGTTTTGGCTGCTGGTCGGCTGCTGTTATAACGAAGTGTCCTGACCGCCTCGACTGTGACCTTATTTCTGGCTTGTCTCCTCTGTGAAGGTGGGGATCTGCGAGTTGCGTGGCCACAAAGACTATTTGATGGAAGAGTGAGACCTGAGATACAGTATTCATCTGGTTCTGATTTGATCCAGACTCTGTTCTTCACAGGTTTGTTGGTGATGTGTCGCACTGCCTGCTTGGCGGAGAGTTGGGCAACGTTACCCTTCCTCGCTGAACGCCTGAGTTCTCTCCCACTGAAGGGAGACCTTGATGCTCCCTGGAACATGTCTGGCAACCTTCCTTTACTTCTCATGCTCCTGTCACTTGGTGGGACATTTCGCATGACGGTCTTTGGCCTCTTTGCTGTCATCTTCTCTGCAGCAACTAGGTCCACAGGTTGGGCCTTCACTGACTTGAGGAGGCGAGTGTTAACTGGGTTACAGAGGGGAAGTGACAGCGTCATATCACCATATGGTAGCACCGGGGAGGAGGCACGGGGTTTCCGCCGCTTAGTCAGTGAATAGTTGTTGGCCTTCAGCTTCCTTAGTCGTTTCTTTTGTCTCCAGCCAATGAGATCTTCTGGTCTGGGGAGGAGAGCAGTCCTCTGTAGCCCGAGAACATTCATCAACTTGTACTTCTCCTGTGCTCTTGCATAATCCTCCTCATCTTCTCCGACCTCCACTACTTCCTGCTTCACCCTAACGGGACTGCACGCTGCACTGGACCTTGATCTGGAGCTGCACGAGAGCCGAGAGACAGAGTGAGATTTTCTGTTTCGTTGTGGGCTCTCCGGCATGGGCAGCAGTCTCCCAACCTCCTTGGCAGCTCCCAGAGAGGAGCGGAGGAGACGGGTGTTTGACGGTGGTATGGGTGAGTAATTCTGTGACTGAAGGCTGCCTATCTTGCACTGAGGTATAGTAGCTTTCTTTGATGAGGGGGATTTGAAGTCCATGAGCTTCATCCTGTGTGAGGGACTCAGAGGAAGTCCAATATGACCTTGGTGATTTGCCATTCTGCGCAAATTTCGCCTGGGACTCTCTGTTAAAGACTCATCTGGCGTATCCAGTGTTAAACTGAAGCTGTTGCTGAAGTCGCCCTGTAGTCCTAAAACTTTTTTCCTCTTGCCTTCCCTCTGTCGGTGATGACGCTCATGCCGTGCACCGGCACAGGGAGATTTTAAACCTTTGCCACGATGAAGCAGCTCCTCCTGCTCCTTCATGAGTGCAGAGCAGGCTTCTACGGCAGGCCACATTCCCAGGTGGCGAGCCATGGCGATGACTTCCGGTAGGTCCTCCCGGCGAACACACAGAGTGGAGGAGTAGGAGAAATCCAGCAGCGACAGGAGGCTGTCCTCACTGAAACCTGAGAGAAAAGGCAGCTGTTAATTAGATAGACTGAACCCTGGTCAATCAGTGAGTGAGATGACAGAAGATCAGTGAGACGAAGGGAAGACAAAGATACAACACAACAATTGCTTTAATCAGACACTTATCTATCTCCTATCTGAATATACACAGCAAAGACATAAGCATGTTTATGGCCGCTGGACAAAATCTAACCAGCAAATCTGATAGTGGAACAGTGTGCAAGAGAGGTTTTCCACCATCTGGACGTCTGGTGGAGGACATGCTGAAGTAAAATATTACCATGCCTTCTCTGGGTTTAATATTTGGTGTTTTAGTTGAAAACACTGACTAAGAAGTTAAAGAGAAACAGTTTAATGGTCAAATGCGTGATTGCATTGCCTGTGGGACAAGACTGACTCATCTGCAGAAAAGGTGCAGGCACAGTTTAACCCTATGACCCAGACCCCTAAACCAAACACAGCACAGTGTTGCCGTCTAGTGTCAGTTGAAGTGTCCAGATATCGGTTATTACCAGTGAGATCTATGTCTGCTTTCACGCTCGAGTCCATCTCTGTGAAGACTTCCTGGAAGTGATCGCTGACAGCTGCCAGAACCGATTTGTGCGCCGAGTAGGATTGGCCGTTAGTCCGCAGGGTGATGTCACAGAACAGCCCCGCCTCCCGCTGACTCCTCAACTTGCTCAGCACATCAGCGCTGTGTGACACCACTGTCTTTGTGACACATCCTCTGCCTCCCAGCTCCTGACAGAGGCAGACACAAGCTCATCGGTACATGAGTACAACGTGCGACACAAAACACTTCGGAGCGTTATAGCGAGATTTAGTGAGAAGTAAAAGGAGGAAGTGTGAATCCCAAATGTGTGAAATGCAGAGAAAATGGGGCACAGGCAAAAATCTTGTGCTGTAATTTGTCAGACTAAGCCTCAGTAGCGCTGACGTAACCTCACTTACCCCTGTCTGCCTGATGTGGTGACTCTGACACTCTGGACAACCCAGGACAAAATCTCTGATCTGGAAGTACATCCCTGAAAAAACAAAACAAAACAGTTATTCACTGATTAGACAATGAGGCTATACACAACAACTGATCAAACAAATGTGTGTGTGTTCTTTGTCATACAAATAACAAAACAAAAGACAGCTTTGTGATCGACAGCCATTGTTCATGACTAACTTTCTTGATCTTTGACTGATTGATTGATTGATTGATTGAGTGGTGAGTGGCTATTTCACGTGTCCCTATGCTTCCTAACAAAAACACAGGAATACACTTTGGGTAGATGTAAGATAACCAGTGAGAAGCCTGGAAGCTGGTTTACAGAGTTAAGAACCACGTGATTGCTGATCTGAAGTCAGGTGAGAGGCAGACCGGGATGTTCATACCCTCCCACCAGTAGTTCTCCGCCACGCATTTGTAGGTCTCCTCCTGGGAGAGGTGGCGCTGCCCGGGGCGACGCCGGTGAAAGGTGGCGATGGCCTCATGTCTCCGGTCCTCATCCAGCACTTCCCGGTAGTTGATGAAGCCCCTCTCCAACTTCCTGCGGTACACAAGCCCGTCTATGACCTCAAAATTGGGCGACGAGCGTGTGGGCACGGGTCCACGCCCGCGTGAGTTCCCGGCTGACTCCATGTCCCGGTCTCCATCCGACCAGGGTCTGGACGGACAAAGGGTCCCGGAGTTCGCGTAGAGGGAGTGGGCGCAATCGCCGGCCATTTTATAACGAATATCCTGATGTGAAGACATAAATAGAACTTTATGCGACCAGCAAAGCCCAGCACCCTCCTCCGGTTTAGCGGGGTGGTCACGGCCCGGTCACCTCGTGTGCGTCACGGCGCGCAGCTCGGGGCTAAACTCCAGTCCCCCGCAGACACCGTCCACGTGGAGGCGGTGACAGCAGACAACAGACCCCCGACCAGACAACGAGCCCCACAGGAAACACTCCCCCGACAGCGTGCTAACAGCCCGGATCTGTCGCTTCTGCCGGTTAGCTAATAATAAACACTCTCATGTCCCATCGGTCACTATGAAAAACGAGGATTAGCAGCACTTTCGTCACGCTTGCACGTGTGATGACAAATAAAGCGTTCTATTCTAACATGTCACCGGAGGGTCCTGCTTTGTGTCCCAGCTGTCAGTCACCACTTCTCTCTCTTTCTCTCTCTGAACACTTGTGAGCCACATCCCGAACATTACTGTTTACCATAGTCGCACTTTCTGGCAGTCTTTCTGTCCGTCATGTCCCTGTGTGGTCGGGTTATTTCAGACGTTACGCAACACAAACGTCGGACTGTCCGTCCAACGGCAGATGATCAATCCAACCGGAGAGAGTTAGGCTCCAGCAGCGTCCTGCCAACTGATGTAAAGTCCGCTTTCACCGCCGACCGCTCGCCAGCAGCCCGTCTCCCATCCACTTCAGGGGCCGGGAGTGGCCTCCGGGGCTGGGTGGCGGCGGGCAGCCTCTCCTCCGGCGTTAACTTGTGATTTCTTTTCGTCAACTCGAGTCGGAAGCAACATGATGACGCAGCTATCGGCTCAGCATCGCCGCTCCGACGACCTAAAAGCGAGGTTGTCTCCGCGACCAGCCCGGAATGTTGTTAATCTCTGCCGGGTCGTATCCAAAAGCCAGCCAACAAGCTCCGCTTACAAACCCGGAACAGTATCTAGGTCCCCCGTCACCATAAAGCCCGTCCCGTGGTTAAAGACTCCGTTTTTTTTGTCAAACTCGTAACCTTCTGTTTGTTGCTAATCGGCAGCCTAACCTAGCAACTCCGCCCCGCCTCCTGACAACAGCCATTTGCAGAAGCTTTAAAGACCTTCGCCTAGGCGAAATGTGATTGGCCGACAGAGCTGCCACTCGTTTAGTTGACGTCCCTCTCGCGCTCATGGTAGGTTGCTCGCTCACGATGCCCGTGCACTGGTAGCGTTTGCTTGACTAAGCTCACAGTCAAGTTAAACATGATCCACCCAGTGGTCTGTCTCCATGTCTCACATATAGGAAGCAGTCGTTTTACCGTCTTAAATTAAATGGGTGTTATTATAACCTGAGCATAAACAGCCATATTGTTTCAGATTTTAAAACAGTATCTGTCGACGTCCTCTTTACGTCAGCCACAAATATTGTCATATTGTGTTTTTTCCCCCCCAGTGGCACCAGTTCAGTTTTCAAACCTCTTGAGTGTTGACCTTGTACAATGAAAACGCTGTGTTTGTACTGTATTTTAAAACGTCACATTCAAACACAATTCTAACGTGTACACAAATAGTACTGAAAAAAATGCACAATCAATACTAACATGACAAATATGTAGTGAGTATCAAACGTGGTAGAATTTTATTCACTGTATTAATAATTATTTTGGATTTTTGCAAATAAAGAACAGAAGTTGTCAAGACTAAAGAGCTACATTCGTGACTGATGTTAAATTGACCCACAATGTTTATCAAATTATGTCACCGCTTAAACACAATTTTTTCAATGATGCAAAGCCTGTAATATTAAACCACAATCCACACTACACTGAGTGGATACCCAATATAAAGTAATGGTTGTCTGTATAATCCAGTACAAAGAGATCCCTTTTGTTTACAGTCAAATTTGTATAAAATTGTCAAACTAAGCAGCATAAATTCCACTTCTAAGTGCTAAGTGCTCACTTTAATGTAAAGTAGGCTCCGCAGTCCAAGATAAGACTGTAATCACTTGCTGAATAGAAATGATGTTTTCCATAACTGTCAGGGCAATTCAACACAAGCCACTTTCACATGTACTGCATAAGAATTGTTTATTAGGCCATAAGAAAAATTACTATACAATTTTAAGGTGTTCAGATCTGTCTGTTGGTCCAGACTTCAGCATACAATAGACACAAATGCAAAACCGTACACATGTTTCTTTTCTTTCTTTAGGTTTGAAGTGCAGTTATAGTTTCATAAAACACATTTTTATAATAAGTGAAACACTTACTGTTCACAACTAATCTCACTAAACCAAATATGAAACAGCTAACTCAATATTTATGGTACAAGACAAAATGCATGTGACAGCCGGGTGAATTATCTCTGGGATGTCTACTTCAATGCAGTTTGTTTTATTACAGAGTTTTTATTATGTGGCATTAAAGCTTTATCTTGTTAGATCAACTACAGACATATCAAACCCAAATACAATGCTATTGCACTATAGGATTGTCATGGGGAATCTCAGCTGTCGTCGAAGGGACGTTCTGTTTTCTGATACAACACCCCACTGTTCACAGTAAATACTAAACCTGGCTGACACTGGACTTTGTGGTAGGGTCACTGGTCTTGGGTCTTTTGGACTCTGGAGGCTGGCACACTGGATCATTGGGAGGAGAAGGACGCTCTGGAGAAACATAAGTAACAAAAGAAGTCAACATGAAAAGGAGGTAAACAAGTCACTGTGCATCATTAAATACAGAGACTACTTATCATAAGAGCAATTTAATGAGCACCTTCAATGCAAGGGACAGTGGTATTCAAAACTTGTCAAATGTTGTTGGTTTCATTACATTTTTAGTTTTGGGAAACAAAGATACTTTTATCTGATGGGTATCCTATATAATCAGATACCAAGTGTCAGGGTACAAGGTAAACCTAACCTAAATAAATACTAGGGCAGTAGCAAATTGAGACTGTCACTAAGGTTGGATGATTTGTATCTTATGTTCAGTATGTGTAAAAACGTAAAATCTTCAAATGTCTCTGGTGACAATACAAAAAAGGACAATAGCAAAAGAAGTTGTCCTCACTAACCATGTTTTGCCTTCTCAGTGGAGGAGGGTGTGCTGAAGTGGGAACAAACTGCTGGAGACCGAGATGCAACAGGAGTCAAAGATACTCGCCTAAAGCAAACAAAATAGGTAAAATGGTAAAGAAAATTTAAGCATTAGATAAACACAAGCCAATAAATTATATTTAAAAAAATAGAATTTATTGTTTCCCTTGATCTTCTGATTCAGATAATAATAATCGCCTTAGTTACTGAAATCATCAGGGGTGAGCAGGGTGGATAGAGCATGCCTTGTTTTTAGCCTGACTACAGTCAAGACACATTTGAGTAGTATTTCCATAATTTACCATGCGCACACTTATATGAAGCAGCTCCTGCAGACGACATGCCATATACAGCATATCAACATAAAGCTTTTCAAAGCCTTAGAGTATTACAAAACTTAGGATAATCTTTCTTCTTCAGAAACTTACATTGTTTTCTGCTTTTTTATTTACTTAACTAAGTAACTACGTGTGAACAATCAAAGTGTACCTGTGCTCATAAGAAGGCTGAGAGGTAGTAAGAGTGACACTCACTTTGACATATTCAGACATCTACTGATATTTACCTTGGGGTCGGCCCCTTTGGGGTGGTTGTTCCCTTAGGAGTTGTGGGCCCAGCAGTATTTACGCTGTTGAGGATTTTAGGGTTGGAGGGAGTGAGGGGGGTGATGCGTGGCTGGGCTTTGGAAGAGCTAGTGGGGGTAAGCGGGGCGATGTGTGGTTGTGGAGTCGATGGAGCACTTGTGCTTCCAGATGTTGGAGTCTGAGGTGTTGAGGGAGCTGTGGTTTTAGGGCTACTGGGCTTCCCCCAACCCTCCAGAGTGTTGAGGGTGATCCTGCGGGGCTGGGTTTTAGTTTTGGCAATGGGGGTGCTCCTCTTCTGCTCGTCTGGTGGAGAGACAGAGGGGGCATCTCTGCCAAGGCTGCTTTGGGATGTGGGAGTTGGGGCTGAGCTTGATGGCTGAGACACAGGAGATGATGTTCTGCCTACTGATAACTTCTTGCTCTTTTTCTCAACACCACTGTTGGGGACAAAGACCTCCAAAGTGGGGGGCTGCTTCAGTGGTGTGCCAAGCTCCCCAGGAGAAAAGGACAAGAAAGAGCAGTATCCATCTGTGGAGGACACCGCCAAGAAGGAACCATCGCAAGACCTAAACAGGATGTACCGCAAGTAAGTTGGAATTGCTGTAAAAAGTATATGACTCTTGTGATAAAAGAAAAATATGAGCGTTATGAGACTTAAACTCAAATGTTAATTTAATTCTTAAATTAAATTAATTTGGGATATTCTGAATGTGCAGTATGTTCTTTCAAAATAAAGTCAAAATAGTAAAAACATTAACCAATCACACTTTAGTAGATGAGATACAAAATGAGGGGGGGTTGCTGTGTAAGAACCAAGCTTTAGATAAGAAAACAGAAAAATAATGGTTGGAACAGCTCAGGACATACAGCATGAAAGGGAGACAAGTGAGGAAAATGTTCACTTACCATGCAAGATCACTGAGTGTGTGGTAGTGGACGTTAGACACAAGGCCAAAAGGAAGGGTTTGTTGAGTGTCATACAAAAAGATGGAGTCCTCTGATGCGACTGCAAATACCATACGGTAAGGCAACTGGAATACGTTGGGCAGAGCCTGATCCGAGCCATCTGTGTGAAACAGAAATTGAGAGCAATAAGGAAAATTGAAAGGAAAAAAAGAACAATCAAAAAGGACTCGGGACAGTGGGGCGTGTGTTCTTGCCTTCTCCCTTCTTGGTTCTGAGTTCAAAATAGACAGGGCAGCAGCGCACAGCCAATGTAGCTTTACTTGGACAGGGCAGGTGAGCAATGGGCCTAAAAGACAAAAACTAAGATTAGTAAATGAATTGGCAGCATAATGTATGTATTTAATGATAGTACAGAAACATTACCTCTTGAGGCCCTTTCTGGAAAAGATATAGGTAGTATTTATGATGTTTTCTCCAATCTCCACACATCCAGCTGAGGATAATAGGTGACAAGAGAAAGCAAACTTCATATATATTGATTACTTTCAGGTTTGACCTGATAATACTATACTACATATTATTCACACACCTGGGGCGAGTAGAAAAGATCCATCCGGTGTGAATGAAAGACGACGAAAGAAGGACCTCATACTGTCATCGTGGAAAATTCTGTACTGTTTGACCTGCAAAGAAAGTGCAGGCCTTATAGCGTGGACAACACATGTCTCACCCATTTCACAGAGACAGAAGCTTAAATCACGATACAGAGTTCAGCTCATGGTGTAGCGCAAAAGGTAAGAATAAATAAATAAGGGTTTGGTGCGCATATACTCGGTTTGCAGATGCAGACTTTTAAGACTGTAGTTACATCTAGACCAGTGATTTTCAACCACTGTGCCGTGAGAGATCGTCAGGTGTGCCATGGGAAATTGTTCAATTTCACTTAATTGGTCAAAAAAATATTTAGTCACTGCAAATGATTGTTTGTGCCTGTGTTATGGCCGGAGGGCCAGGGCTGTATGTTGCCAGACACATTGATGACATGTCTGCAGACACTGAAAGTGTTGTTTTGGAAACTTTCTGTAACATTGTCTAACTTTTTTTGATTGCTGGTGTGCCACGAGATTTTGTTTAATGTAAAAAATGTGCCGTGGCTCAAAAAAGGTTGAAAAACACTGATCTATGCAACATAAACAACATAACATTTATACTGACCTCTCCCTCTGCGAGTTGTCCAGAGCTCATTTTACTGATACAGAAAGCTTTCTTCTTGGTGTGCGTACTGTAAACACGCATCACTCTGAAGGGGAGGAAAGACAAAAATATTTTGAGCATCGAGCCACTAAAACCTCACTTTCAGTGACCATAAATACCACATGTACATATAGTACCTGTCACAGCTGAGAGTGGCAATGTATTGTCCCAGAGGATCCCAGGTCACACCCTGCACGTAACTCTTATGGTCATTCAAGATGCACAGCTTCTGTCCTAAAACATAAAATTGCAATTAACATTACAAACAACAACAACAAATCAGAGACGCTACCAAAATGCCCACCTGTAAATCACTACCCAAATATTATAAATATTATTATTATGGACCTGATACACGCAAAGCTGACATATTATTTTTCCTCACTTTAAGTGTGACATGCAGCTTGCTTTGCATCACTCAAGTACTTAACATAACAGATGAAACATAAAAACACACTCATAGATGTATGTATTGTATATCTGTATAGGAAGAAAAGCAAACCTTTATTGATATCCCACATAATAGCAGTGTTATCAACAGATCCAGACACCATGAAGTTCCCATCACGTGTCCAGCTGATGTCATACACATCTTCTATGTGTCCCCTAAAACAAATGAAATGATATAATCAATTGTATTAGCATCAACACCTTATCACTGCAAATTTAGATCAAGCAAGACAAAGGCCATACTTCAGTAACCCAAGTAAGGTGTTTTGGTTTCAGTGAACATGAAATATTATCACACTTGTTTGATTTTTTTTTCAGTCAATAACATTAGAGGAAAGCAGGAAGAGATTACTATGATCAGTAAAAAAATGTAAACCTAAAGGGATCAGAACTGTGTACCTCAGTGTCTTGACCACAGACCAGCTCTCCTTGTTGAGCTGATCATCCTCCTCTTCCTGAAACACAGGTACCTGCTCAGGCTCCTTACAGTCAGTGAGCTTCCACAGGAGAATCACTGCGTCTGTATGAAGAAAAAAAAACAAAAAACACAATGATGATTCAAGGTTATCATTTAAAAAAAAAAAAACAACCATTGTCTTTTAAATAGGTAACCTTAATTTTTTTTTTTTACATACCATCGCCCCCTGAGGCAAGCAGCTCCCCATTTGGACTAAAACGCACTACATTAACAGCCTTGGTATGCCTGGCCAGATTCGACAGAAACTCCACAGCTGCTTTCCCATCTGAGCCAGTTTCTACTCGCCACAGCTGCATTGGCATCAGGACAAAGGGTCATTAGACAATCTATGTGGTTACAGGTCTGCGTAAGTCTATCACTCTTTCATGCAATTCTAAAAATCAATTTTTTACCACTCAAACGAATGCTATGCGAACATCTCATCTTTAAGGATTAATAAATAATGTTATCAGACGGGACAGAGTTTTGTAAGACACTGGTGAAATGTATAAACATCCTATCACCATTAAAAGCAACGTGCACGTTTCTTCACTCACTCTGACTGTGGTGTCCACTCCAGCTGTGGCCAGTCGATGAAAGCGTCCATCCGAGCTGTGCTGGAAGTCCAGACTGTAGACTGGCTCTTTGTTGTGCCATGCTATCTCACACGTTACCACCTTCATTTCTTTATATACAACGCCGACCTAAGAAGCAAAGAGCATATACACTGCGTAATTCAATCGGTTTAACGTTCACTGATACTGACACAACAGCCACTACAGTTGCTGCTGAACATATATATATATAATTCATACGGACAACGGGTGGTTAAAAACTGATTTAAACACAGTTAAACTGGCAAGATAATCAGTAAAAATGATGCTAGTACAAGCTAACCCGGTTAGCGGCACACTTAGCTGCTTTCAGTCATCATGTTAAATGACAGGGAGCTCGCGTCAGCACAAACATATATATACATATATATACGTTCATACGTTACTGTTGTATAAAAGTGTATACTTGTTAGAGAAACAAACGGGTCAGTTTATTCTATTAGAATGAAGTTATCTAATTGAAAACACTGCAGTGTTTTACCTCTGTTGTCCAGCTGAATTCTTCTGTAGTTTCCCGCGTACTGTTCGTTCAAAACTTCCGGTTTTCCGGGCGACAGTGATTGGATGAACACCCGGAAAGGGCGGTACCCAAAGAAAACAACTGATCGTAAGCGCTGACCAAAATACCCTTTTATTCATCTTCAATAATCATAACAGTAAGGATGATCATAATGTTTTTTAAAGGAATATTAGATATTATGATACATGATGATACTCTCATAGCGATAACTATCTACCACCACTCAACAAGACAAGCAGACAGCACAAATTGTTCGTGGAAAGTTATTGATAACGCTCTCAGTTAAGTTACAGTTTGTGTCATTCATTGTCAGGCCTATCGTATGTATACACAAATGTTCTTGTTACAGTGCAATGAAAGCATTAATTAAATATCAACTCACAATTGACTTAGAATTTTGAGATTCTACCCAAACACACAAGCCTTAAATCAGGGTGTGTAGCCTACAACATTAACTTATGTATTGATGCTACTATAACAGTTTACATTGCTTTCAAATTGCTTTACCAGAGCATTCTGCAATGAGTGCAATCAGTAGAAAATCTGTACATACATTCGCAAAAATAAAACATCACTTCCAACCCCATAGAAAGCTATGTTAATAATTTACAGCCGTAGCACAGCAATTCAGTGCAGGATCTTTATTTGTGTTGATAATTAATCTGTTAAGTCCACTGCCTGTTCCACTGTTCTACCAAACTCCACCGCACAAACCTGTTCTAGGATCTCATCAATTACATTGCATTCATAATTCACTTGGTCGAGGTCCAGAGCAGGCATGCGGGTCACGAGAAGACGTGCAACGTTGCGTCGAAGCTCAATCAAACTGAGGGAAAGTGGGAGAAGAACAGAGAAGACTCAGATTTGCATCAGTGTTGTCCTCTGTTGCCATACATGTTTTTTTATGATAATTCATGGAACATGTAAGAGGAGTGATTTTATAGCAGTCTAACCTTCTGAAAGTATCTGAGCTTGAATGTGTGCCAGAGGGAGTTGTCCCTTCTGCCTCCTCTGGACCTGTTTGTACAGACAAATTAGTGGTTCTCTGTCGAGTTGTTCCTCCTTCTTGGGCGTTTTCCCTATGCTGCTGCAGGCTCAACCTGAGCTCTTCACACTGGGTGGCCAGGTTTGCTCTTTCCTTCTTCACACTGTCCAACTGGTAGAGTAGCATATAGTGAACCCCAAAAGGATACAAAACAATACATGACACCAAAAAATAATGAATGATGATGATGAATTGTTTCTTATAATTATCATATTTAAACACACACAAACTAATACTCACAAGCTCACACGTGCAGTGATTAAGTTCAGGTCGTAACTGTTTTGATCATTATTATTATTCAAAACACAGCAGTAACTCTCACCTGTGAGCGCAGTTGATCATTCTCTTTGATTCTCTGCTCCAGTTCACGCCTCAGACTGTTAACCTCTTCGAGTTCCTCTGTCTGGCGTGAAAGTGCATCCACTCCATTCTGCAAGGTGTGCTTTTCACTTGGAGTGTCTACCCCATTCTCCGGATTATTTTGTCTTTGTTCATTACTGCTAATACCAGTGATCACAATAATTTGGTTCTCCTCCTTTATTTTGGGTACCATTGTCTGGGTGGTGGCGGTGGTGGTCAGCGCTGTACGGGGGGCTGGAGAGGGACTGGCTCCTGTAGAACTTGTTTCCACAGCACTGGTCTCTGGGGCACTATCCACAGCAGCATCTTTTTCTGTCTTCACTTTAGTCAAACTAAAGCCTTGGTTATCTGACCTGAGTGTACTCTCCAAGATGGAAACGTCATCATCTGTATCATCATCTTCCACCTTAATAACAGGCTCTGATGGGTTCACATCAACCGATGAGTATGTATCTGAGATGTTCCTCTGAGATCCATTTTCTCTAGATCGTTTGGGTGGTGCTTGTGGAGTAACAGGTTGTGTTCTCTTTCTCCTGTAGTGAATTCAGCAAACTTTTAATGTACTTATTAAACAAAGCAAAATCAATATATTCAAGCTCGCATTCTTGACCAAATCATACCCCGGGGGGCCTGCCGCCATGGAGCACACATTCAAAATAACTAGATGACCACTGCTAGTGGAGGGGCTGCAATCTGCTGGGGAAAGGAGACAGGCATGTATGAATTTTAGACTGTCTTGCTTTTAGTAACATACAAATAGTATTGTTTCTCACCTGCTTGTGAAATGGTGGAAGGTGTCAATGGATTTGTTTTAAATTGTCTCTGTGGGGTAGTGGGAGTGCGAGGTGAAAGTGCCGTCTGTTAACAGGAACAGAAAGAAACACATAAGTTTTTTAAAAATTTGTATTAGTTCCTATTCCTTAATAATTTCCACCTCAGTTAAAGTTAAAGAACTTCAGTCATCAGCCTCATTAGTGTCTAATCAAAATCCCACTTTTTGATGGCGTTTTTGTTTGAGAGCCTTGTTTACCCTGGAGAGATTAGCCACTTTCTGCTCTTCCAGGCGCCGTTGATCCGCCTCTTCCTTGATAAACATAGTCCAAAAAGCACAATTAAACATGTTGTCAATTACTATGGACTCACAAATCAATATAACCAGTAAAGGAACAATGTATTCCAGATTGTTCTGTGGTGTTACAGGTACTATTTGACTGAGCTAAAAAAGAATTGCAGGACAGACAGCAGACAACAGAAGTTGTAGCATTACTTTTTGTCTTTTAAGCTCTTGTTGCTTTTTGGCTTCTCTTTCTCTATGAAAAAAAAAATCAAGCACACAGGTTAAGACCAATAACAGGAGACAAGTAAAATTTTCAGTCTAATTATGGTATGTATGGCAGTACTTGACTATAATTGTGGAACTCACTGTTGTCTGTAGGGCTTGCTGTATGAGGGCTGGTCACCATCAGAGTCCTCATGCTCCTCATCTACCTGGCAGCTCCTGGGAGAGCATATTAGGTTCCGATTTAGTCCAAGCAATGTTTGGGTTATTGATTACACTAATAGCGTTTATTTTATTGCAACTGGTTAATTGATTACATTTTGGTTACCTGTACAGAGGATCGGTGTTCATCCTACAGAACCATTTCTCCGGTAGCATGCTGATGTCAACCCCATCGGGGAGTTTTCGCCATTTTAAACACTCATCACACTGCACCCAGTTTTGATCTGGTCTCTTCCTGAGGACATAGACAAGTATGGAGACGTGTATGGAGACAACAATGGTGGACAAATATGCATTGAGATTAATGTCTGTCAAAACACTGCAAATGTACTTACATAGCATCCTCCACTGATGTGGTGGTGTTTGGATTCTCTTTCTTCCACTGGTGGCGAATTTCTTTCCAATACTCCTCCAGTTTAATCCCCAAATTGTTCATAGTTTTCCTGTACCAAAAAATAAAGCACTTTAAACACCTTGATACCTGCCCCCGGGGATATGTTCAGTATTCCAACGTAATCAAGCCAATTTGATCAAAACTTCATTTTGAATCAGTGCTATTACCTGTACTGATCCGTGTCATCGAAGCTTTGTTTGTTGTGGGTAGGATTAAGAAAGTTGCACTCAATCACACCAATGACTCCAACGCCCTGGTTATTTGCCTTTAAAAGTCACAGAATCATAAGAGTCAGACAGAACAAATTAACATAAAAAAACTTAATTCAACACTCGTGAAATTTACCTTATTCTGGCAGCCCACATGTTCGTAAGCTTTGATGAGGCGGTTCTTGTGATACATCATCATGCCATACAGGTCCTTACTTTTGGTGTTGTACCCAAAAATGATTGGAATGCGTTTGCCCTAAATTCACATTTAAGGAAAACCCAAGACAACTTTCCAGAAACACTAAGAACAGCATCTATATACCTGAGCATCTTCTGCATACTGTCATGGTCCAGTCCATTTCCATTATCCATAAAAGTGAGGCACGCTTGTCCGTTGACCAAGAACTGTTTTACATCTGGATCATAAGCATTGTCTGCAAGAAGAACCTTTTTAACTTACTTTGATCAATGTGGGGAATCAATGTCACTTTATAAAGAATGTCAAACGAGGAAGTGGTCAGGATTACACAGTGCAAGACCCTACCAGCTTGTTCCCTTGCCATGTCTGGACTATGTGCTTGGGTGTATGTCAACAGTAGTTGACTATGTATTTGACTAGATCTGCATGCAAAGAGCAGGGAAATAAACACAAATGTACAGCTATGGAGAACCTGTGATAAAAGGATACCAGGAAAGTGGGTCTGTAGTGGTCCGTTCTGCGGTTGGCAAGACTCTTGGCAATGAGCTGAGAGTTTACCTTTTGACCACGTATCATAATCTGCATACGAGGCTTCAGGTACAAAATGCTGCAGTATGCCTATACCCATGACACGGACACAAAATCAGAATTTACATATGATTTAAATGAATTCAATTAAAAAACATCTTTTGTGGTTTCACAAACTCTGATGATCAGATTTTTGTTATAACAAACTTCATCCAGACATGTTTTAAGAAAAACATATAAATATTATGTTTTGAATAATAACTTGAGACTATGCTATTTATTAACAACATTAATTTACCACTGCATCATTAAGAGAAAGCATCAAAATGAATAACAATAAGATAACTTCAAACAAATGTATGCCTCCTTACCCTAAGGGAGTAAACACTCTCAGGGATGTATGATGAGACCCTGTATGGCTGTTGAGGAATGTCGCTTGCTATTTCATAGACATCAGATGGCATTCTGATATCGTAACGATCCCTCTCAAAATCTAACTCTAATTGTTCATTAGATTTCCTGCAATAACAGAGGCCTCAATTATTGTTTATTGCGGTTTAAATCTGAGGTTTAGACTTGGCACCACACATTATAGCACCCTTACCATGTCTTCTGGGAATAGACATACCTGCGAAGATTCCAGATGATAATCCTTGTGCCAGTTTTTCTCGTGGACCAAGGAGGAGTGATGGCACTGAGCTCTGTGCGAAGCTCCTCCTGTGTTGAGAAAGGAGAATACTGCAGGATGTCCCGCAGACTGGCTTTGTGTTCCTCTGGTACTGAGAGTAAGGCTCAAGTTACGGATAACTTGACAAAGAATAAACAGAAACAGTACTGATGCACGAGTAAGAGAATAAAATGCAACTTCAATCAGCTTAAATACAACACTCAAACAAAAAATAATTATACTCCAATCTTTTCATATAAGGAGACAAAAATAAGAAGACGTGATGTGAATACTTGAGTTAGATGAAGGATATATCTGCTTTCTGTCTGGTCAAAGCAGACAAGAGGTACAATTATTTGATCTGCATTGATCTCTTTCAGGTAGGTTTGAGAGAGCATTCCAACACATGAAGTAGTATCTGACTTGGAAAACACAATGGCGTCTTTGCCAAGGCGCATGGATCCGGACTTGAAGCCATTCCCATAGATACCTATTGGTGCCACACCATTTATGGTGGTCTTATCACTGTACCCAAAGCTTAAGGGAAAGAAAAATACATGTTCTTTTAGTAATTATGTGAAATGTATTCTGATGTATTACATAGGAAATGGATAATCTGACATTTGCCATATTCTACTGATTGTTTGCATTATTCACAGTTCGTATTTCACGATTTTAGGCAGTGCTTAGTTCTATGTTACTGTTACGTTATGCTCACCAAATTTCTGAACAGCAAATACCATAGTTAAAAATGACAGCCGGTCAAACACATGATTGACATTTTGCTTTTATAAAATGTTTTATACATATCAAACCTTAAGTCATTTTTAAAGACTACTTTCCAGAAACACTAAGGACAGCATCTATATATACCTGAGCATCCTATGCATGCTGTCATAGTCCAGTCCATTTCCATTATCCATAAAAGTGAGGCATTCTTGTCCCTTGATCTCGCTCTTATCAATCCAGAACTGTTTTGCACTGACATCTGGATCATAAGCATTGTCTGCAAGAAGAACCTTTTTTATACTTATTGTGATCAATGTGGGGAATCAATGTCACTTTATAAAGAATGTCAAAAGAGGAGGTGGTCAGGATTACACAGTGCAAGACCCTACCAGCCTGTTCCCTTGCCATGTCTGGACTATGTGCTTGGGTTTATGTCAACAGTAGTTGATTATGTATTTGACTAGATCTGCATGCATTTGACTAGAAGTTCACACAAAAGTTTGCTGCAGTGAATTATTGTTGTTGCTGTGTGTTTGTAAAGAGCCATCTTGGAATGGAGTACAGACATTCTGAATGTATTTATTTTTAATTTAAGATAAAGCTAGCCTGGTGATGGCAAAAGTACTATTTGCATTTGAATGGACTTAATCATAGCATCACAAAAAAATATAATACATAATATATGACCGTGATTGTGTCCTTTAAAAATAAGATATGACAGTAAAATTTTAAATAAAGTTTTTCAACGGATTAATAATGTCTAACGAAAACAAAAGTAAACTAATACTTCCCGTTTACCAGTAAATGGAAACTTAAGGACTCACCTATGAGCTCTGCTATTGCACTGAATGGGGAGGTGTGGCTGGTGGAGTTGGTGTGAAGAAACTTGGGACAAAGCTGCAAGCGAAACAAATTTTTCTGTGATTTAGAGACAACCGATAATAATTTATTAATCACTAGAGCTCATACGTTCCTCTAAGTCAAAGCTAATATGGCAGAAGCTTTCAGTAAAAATATATATATATAAATATATATACAGCCAATACTGCATTTCAAACCGTATACAGGCGCACAGTGTTGTGATTGATCGGTTTGTGTCCGGTCACAACAGCTGACACCAAAGTATAACCACAAAAGTATGAAAGAAAAGAAGTATTTACCGTACTCAACGGGACACCGCGATCCGAATGCACCGCCATGTTTTTGTAAACAAGTATCGCGTTGTTATGAAGAGACGTCAAAAACGTAAGTTGGCGCTGATGGATGGAGAGGTACGCACAAACGTCAAACAAGATATGTAATGTTGTTGTTGGTATGTCACAGCTATGTCACATTTACACATCATCTATTTTACGGTTTAATTTCTATTTTACAATATTAAAAATATATACATATACAACCTGTCAAACTGCAACGTCCTGTCCGCACATGATCAAATTACGTCAGTTATCTCCAGCAAGGAAACATGCTGACGTAGGCGGAAATAATAATTAAAAAAAACTTGAAATTTGAGATGGCCTTTTTCCCCAAGCGCCGAGATGTTGGAGGTGTTGCCATTTTGAAGACACTTAAAATAAATATTTTAAGTGTAATGTGTAATGTTCATCAATCCAGTGATCAGATGATTAGGATATGGCTTTGTGAATATTGTGTGGATGACGTGCATAAAACATCTATCTCTATTATGTGGTGTAATGTTAACTACACACACACACACACACACACACACACACTTAACTGATGTGCATATGGACCACTAACACTGTGATCGTTGTCACAAAGTTCAAGTCACTGAACAATTTGATGCAAATGAAGACAAACAAGCAGCTAATGCTGCAAAGAGAAAACACAGCAATTTAGCTTAATATTTCATTTAATGAACTTTCTGTTAATTTAGAACTTAACATTGTCCTTTAAACATTCAAATAAATTACTTCAACATTCAGTATTTTGGAAAAAAGACAACAGGCAGTTTTTAAAACTATTTGCCAATAACTACAAAGGACAAACTGAATTCCCTTGAAAACCAACAGCGTCATACATGTACTGTGTATTATTGAGGTACAACCAATTATCTTAACAGGGTTTACCAGATGTACAGTACACAAATCACATTCAGTAACGTACTATCTTAACTTAACTTAAACATGGAGGGTCCACAATGACTACAAGAGCAATCAAAGTAATTCAATAGCAGACATACAGTCTTTACATTCTCAGAGTCAGACAGATACAGTGTGTACGTTTGTGCCAGAAAAGTACTGATAACCAGAGTTATGAAGTCAAAAGAAAAAAAAACACACGCTTTAAAATACTTAAGGTTCTTCACAGTGAATCTGCTATTTGGCATTAAACAGAAAAGTGTTTTTGAAATGATCACTATAGTTGCTTGCCTGAGCGTGGAAGTAGGTATATTTTGATGTGAATGTTTAATGGTAATTTATTTATTTATTTATTTGTTTTAGTCATATAAAGCAATTTGAACGTGTAGACATTTTTGCAAATGAGATGATACACACCCAAAGGAGGAAAAAGAAACATTGCTTATTCTAATTCAGTTAATAACATAATATTTCAGAAATCAATAAAGCCCACTGAAGTCCCTGTGCTTTTCGAGTACAGATTCAGTATGAGAGCACCTCAGAAGTATTTATGTGTAAAGCAGACAAGTTAAAACATAAAAACAAAAATTCCTTTTTTTCCAGTTATAAATACACTATCACTTGTTGTGTCTATCCTAGGTATTATATTTATACGGCTGCAGCTCAAAAAGCTCAAGAAAGGACCTTTTAACTCTCCATGGAGTCCAAGAACTCTTCCTCAATGATGTGCTCCACCTTCCTCAGGACACTGTTTGGACTGGCTGCTGGGTACTGTGGTACTGGGTAGGACATGAGGTCGCTGTAAGAGGGAGGACCATGGAAAGAACAGCACAGGGTGCGGAGAAAAGGCAACAGCTGCGTAATGGAGCGCAGGGAACGCTGGGTGAGGAGGGGAAAACTCAAATGCTCTGTGGAAGATTCCTCACTCAGCCCATTCAGCGTCTGGAATAACAAGTCAGGACATCATAATTAGAGGGGGATGTGGCCATTTCAGAAAACAAAACTTGAATGGACTGTTAGATATTGCCAATATGAATTTAACTTCCAATCTGAGTACTGTATGCTCTCACCTCATATCGTTGCTGTATTCCTTCCATTACTCTGACAACATGGGGGATGCATTCCTGCTCATCCTCTATAAGCGCAGTCTCTGGGCCATTGTAGCGGTTCACATCCACCTCAGGGACAAATGCCCAGCGATACCTGTATATGGAACAGACATTTACATTCATCAAGATAATGATAATCAAGATAAAATAACTTATTTAAGACAGGGATGTAGTTTTGAAAAGTAATTTACAAAGTTCTTTTATTTCTTACATTTGGAAGAGTGGTATCTTTTCTGGAGGAAAAGTTAGAGAGGTGTCCAGAAACTTGCAGGCTGACAGGTACATGTCCAACTCAGCCTGGGAGAAATTCACTGGTCCATTTCTTTCAAGGGCTCCACGTACCACTTTAGTTAGTCTAAGTAGTACACAAGAATGCAAACAAGACCAAAGTCTCTTGAGAGAGAGCTCCAAAAGGATGTCAGTGAAACTGGAATCTGGGATTAAAAGAATCCACTCACTTTGAGACGTCTTTATCTGTCTGCAGGGCTTTCTCTAGACGTGCAAATATGCGAATCTGAAGAATAAGTGAAAATAAAATGTTTGAAATAGACACTTGTGCAGCCTTGGCCCTGTGTGTTAAAGCTGGTTTGTGGATGATGGGATCTCACCAGTTCTGTGACCATGATTGGCCAAAGAGATATAAGGTGCTGGGATGAAATGCGCAGCAGGAGAACACGAAACATCAAGAACATCTGGGCAGAAACGGCAGGGCTGGGGTTCATTCGCAAAGCCTCAGTGAGACGCTCTGAAAGGATGAGGATTTCAGTTTTATATTTGTTACAGTTCACACTCAACCAACAACTTAGAAACAAACAAAAATATATATTTCCAGGAATTGTGCCATACCTTGGATGAGGGGCAGATAGAGATGATACTGGTCGAGCTCTCCACTGAACATGGCAAATGCCTGGCGCTTCAGCAGCATGGGTTTCTGGTCTACATTAGCAAAGAGTTTCATGGAGCCACTCTGCATGCCTACATCACAGACATATAATGGTTTGTCACAAAACATTTTTGTATTGTGATGATGACACAGCACTAACTGTACAGTAGTTAAACTAGTTTTAAAACACTTTTTCTACATAACCTTTTGAGAGGAGAAAAAATGTTGTTCTCTTTTGTCTGACCTGATCATTCTAAAAACCTTAATGACCTCTCTCTGACACTGTCTATACCATTCCTAACATTTCCTTGAATCTGTACTTACTCATGAGGTCTTTGAACATGGTCTTCTCATGAGTCAGCAGATGATCAATCATGGATTTCCAACTATAGAAGACAGAAGAAAGTCAAGCAGTGGACATTGAATCCATTTAAGAAATTAAGCTAAATAAGAAGAAACACTTTCATTTTCGAATCACGATAAACCTGGTCTGAGTACGGTTCGATTCAGGGGTGTTTTAGGGGGTCTGAGTACGGTTTTGTGTTCACACCTGGCAGAAAACATGCTGAGTCATCATTTGAGTTCGTTTAGAGGGCTGAAACGGACCAAGTGTGAAAACACCCTAAGAGCCTGTGTTTATGAGCAACTCTTAAGGCCAAACCAACCTGACCACACCCAGTCTTGGAAGTTGAGCAAGGTGAGGTCTGGTTCGTAATCAACAACACCTAATATATCCTCATTAATCTGCAGCCAGACAAGGCCACTGTGTGACTCATCTTTGTGTGTATGATTTGTGATACGCCTGAATTTCCTGGTTGTCGGGGAGAGCTGAATAACTGAAATACATTACCTTCCAACAAACAAACCAACTCACCTGGGTGCACAGGAGGCATCCATGGTGAAGAAGAGGGGGTCCATGAAGAGCTCAAAGACCTCTTTCTTCCAGGCCCTTTTGGTATACGCATACCCACTCAGATTGCTCAGGAGCTGAGCACCTGCTTCAAAGCTGGGCATGTTATAGGCACTGTAGGACACAAAGCCACAGTTAGAGCAAAGCATGTAGGGTTTAAAAGCATGTAGCAGTGACACAACAGAAAAAAAAACGTATTTCATTCCTCCCTTTCCAAGCATTCATGGAAACCTAGAGTGGTCTTCAGATGACATATAATTCAAAAGGCCTACACTAGAGTGGCTAGTTTGTTTGAGTTCAACATGTAGGCTCTGTGGAGGAGGACCTACTTCAGTATCCTCTAAGTTAAAGGGAACACGATTCTTAGTATCAAGTGATTCTAAACTAATGAAAACATAATAATGAATACTATATTTCTGCAAACTGAGCCCCCAAACCCATAAACAATGGTTCATTGAGACACCTCAGACACCAGCAGCAGTATGTACCTGTGGTTCTTCAGGTATGGAAAAACATAGTACAAGAGCCGAGAAATGAGAGGAACAGCTCTCTCCTTTTCATCACTGCGGTATACCATGTCCAGAAGTGGTGCCAACATCTACGCAGTGAGAAAATGAGTTAAACACTGCAAACAAACCAACGTTCATCTATTTATTCGCAGACTATAAATGGAATCGCAGAGCCCTACCTCAGCCAGAAGAATAAGAGCTTGCACACTGTAAACTGAGGGAGCTGAGGAGGAAACCATTGTGCTAGCTTGAGCCAACTCTGAGGGGGAAATAATAAAGATTAATTAACTTGACATTGTTTAGAATGTTTTAATATATCAGAGTTTTCCTTTAAAAAAGCACAGGTTTGTGGATGAAAATCAGGATTGAAATATTTTATAAAGGGGAAAAGGAAAAATGTAGCATTTGAGATTACCACAATGTTCACCATCCGTGTCTGCGTCATCAGGTTCTTCTGCTTCAGGGCACACCTGTGGCTGAACTTTGACCTCAAGGCTGCGGCTGAGCCAACTGGTCTGCTCCAGAGACGACCCAGCGATGCCAGCTACTGCCTCCAGGATCCGCTGAGTCACCTCCTGCATAACAATTCCAGTAACGTGCATATATCAAACCAGATTACAGACTATTAACTAATATTAGGCAACTAGTCTAATATAAAATCGTGTTATTCACCTGCTCTATGTATGTACTAATGTATGAATATCTAGCGAGTGGCTCACATGCATTCTTGCTTGCTATCTTGCATCATACCTGTAGGTCTCGAGAATCTTTCTTGTTGTCCAAGTTTGGAAGTCTACTGACAACGTCATTGAGAATTCTGCAAAGATACAAACCATGAATGAATATTATATTTCTAAAAAGTAATAAACAAATGCAAAAATAACAAATATAGTTTATGATTATATTAATACTGCAAGTAGAGAAGAGAACACTGTGTAAAAACTGACCCCAGCAGTAAGAAGTGCCCAGGCGCAGCCAGGTTGAGTTGAACAGACTCTCGCAAAAGACTGAGAACAGCAGCAACATTTTCCTGCAGGGCCTGGGCTGAAATACTACACACAGAAACAGATTATTATACACATGCATATGTGCACAATTGCTGTACTAAACCCACAGGATGAGATTTTTGGTGCTGTAGTTTCCTACTTACCTCTGGATATAGGCATAGCTGAACTGTAGCATGGGAATATCTACCAAGGATGACTTCTAATGGAGAAAAGGATAAATGTAAGTAGCAAATAATTCCAGGACACTATTTTTGAGCACACGTGCCTGTATGTTTTTGTACCTGTTCTCCTTTGATCTGATGTGGTTTTTTCACCACCTCTTTCACTATCAGCAGGATGGTGTCCGTATGCAAGGTGTTGAGTGATTTCACCAGATCCACAATGGTCAGACGAGCCTCGCTTGCTACAGGTAAAACCTACAAAAGACAAACATGTAAAGATGCCAACCAGTACTCTAAATCAGTGACATGTTTGTGACTCATCTCTGTCTTTGTTATCAGGCACGCTGATGGTCTTACTTTGTTTTGGTGTCTTCGTTTACTTTTCCTGCTGCCCCATACTACTCCCAGTGAAGCCATTATTTGAATACCATACTGTCTGGTCAGGGGAACCAGGAACTCTAGTATCCGCTGCCGTAGGATCTAAAAATAGACATGACACAACTGGGTAAAACTTTTCCAAAATAAAACATGAGAATGGGTAACCAGCTCTGATGACAACAACAACACAGCTCTCTAATTACACAACTGTGATGGCATACAGCAAACATGCAAAAAACAAAAACAGAAAACCTTGTTTGTGAGACACACCTTGGTGCTTTTAAAGTACACAGAGGTAGAAGTATGTCTGCTGGTCTGGCCAGAGTCAGAAGCCCGCCTCTGAAGCTCCTCCCTCATCCCCACGCCCCACAATAATACCATACTGGTGAGCATTTGCGGTAGAGCCTCGATCACAGCGTTGCGTGCATTGCGAACATCCACAGGATCACAGGCAACCAGGGACTGACATATAGAGAAAGATGCAACAAAATAAGCATCAAAATTATTGTAGACAAGAGAGGCAAAAATATTTATGTGCATTCTGCCTACTCACCTTTTTGTTGTCAACTAGACAAAAGTGTGTAATGGTAGTCAGGCCTTCTAGCAGAGTCAGAGGGTAGTCAGGGGCGATATTCTCTCTCCTACCACTCAGACTTGGCAGAGGAAACAAACAATGATCAAATTTTATATTTATCCTGCTACCAAACAATGTACTTTTAGCAAAGAAAGCAGTTTTCAGATAAAGTTGTTCATCTGAGAACTGCATACATTATAAAATAAGCAATGGCACACTGCTTACGTTTGATTTGTCTTTCCTCCATCATGCTCGTACAACTTGACTAGCTCATCCAAGTTCCTGCATATCTGACTGATGAGTGGGGTCACAATGATTCCTAATGAGCGTCCCAAGTAGGGCAGTGAGGAGCATAGCAGAGACACCCAGTGGGGATGCATGGCATAGCCGTACTGTGGCTGCAGAGCCATTGCCGCAGCAGAAACAAACATTCCTTGGGCTGTAATGGGGTGACTCTGTACATACTGGGCAGACTTGATGGACTGCTGGAATAGGACTGCAGTTTGCCACTCACGAGCAAGGGGGGTGCTGGGAGTTGGCGTTTCACGAGGCTCCACAGGCTGACCGGATGCTCCACCTGACCCAGTAGCTGGGACAGCACCACCGGCCCACACATGGTGTTCCAGGACTATCAGAGCCTGAAGGAGTTTAAGTAATTCCATCTGTAAGGTGTATTGTTCCTGCCCGGCCCCTGACCCAAGATTCACCAGGCTCTCCTCTGACAGGCCTCCCTGTTCATCCAGCAGCTCCACATTCCTAGGTGGTCCCTTGTCTGCTCCCCTCTGGCTGACGTACATGGATGCAGAAAGTGTGAGCAGAGCATATTGCTGCACTTTACACCTGGAGAGTAGTCTGCGGATGGGCTCCAGACTGGCCCCATTGCCCTCTTGACCTCGTGCCATGCAGCTTAGCTGGTTTATCAACCTGGTTAATACCTCCACGCTCTTCACTTGTACCTCCCTGTTCCCCTGCAAGTCAAGGGGACCAAGGCTCAGGTAGGATGGGTAATGAGAGCGCAGGAACCGCAGGCACAAGGACACCAGCAGTTCAATGAGAAGGGATGGAGGCACAGAGGGGGAGGAGGACGGGGAGAGCAGGCAGCCGTAGAAGCCTTTGCCATCCTGAGCCTGTTGGTGTCGCTGTAAAAGGTTGGAGACCAGGTTTAAATGTGCAGCCGAGCTTGTGTCGAGCGAGGTGGAGGAGAGAGCGTCCACCAGAGGGCACTCAGCACTGCTCCTCAGCAAACTGTCAAGCAGTGCCAGGCCCTGGAGAAGATGGCGCCAGCCACCTGGCACTGGATACAGCAGCACATGACGGAACAATGAGTCAATGGCCTCTCTCTTCTCGCGCTCCTGTTTTAAGAGGCGAGAACGAGCCATGGCCTCCAGCTCTAAATCCTCCTCATCCTCACTTGACAGTGAATCAGACGCCTGCGTGCGTTCAGACTCTGCCCTCCGCAGGCCATTGACCATGCCTCCTTCCTCAACGCTGCGGAATGGAGCAGAGCCGGAGCTGGAGTTCTCCATAGATACCTGGGCACCGCTGGTGTCGGCTGACTCTGTGTGTTCACTCTCAGCCTCCTCCTCCTCCTCTTCTGCTCTTTCCTCCTCGACAGTCTCTTCACTCTCACTCCTCGATACCACCAAAGAGTCGTCTAGTTTTGTCAGCTCTGGGTCACTGTCTAGCTCTGCCCACAGGGATTCCCGGTCCACAATATTAGTGAGATTTAAGGTGGTGACCTCTGTCGCCATGGAATCTGCTGCTGTCCCGGATGCTCTGGTGGACGTTCGACTTTTGCTGCTTAGAATCTTCAGGTTACCTTTTGGAACAAAGAACATATCGACTAAACAAAACACACAGCGAACAAAGAAAACAGCCAACCCATAAAATCTATGCTTAAAGTCATTTTCAGTTCACTCATACAACATACGCAATGCAAACACGCACGCTTACCAGCAGTAAGATTTTGTTTGATGCTGTGAATGGAGGAGCGCTGAGTGGAGGGGTGAAGCAGCAACAACAGAACAGGCTCCAAGACTCGAACGACATCGTTGAGGGACAGAGCCCTGACCAGCCAACACTGTGCAGCTGCACGTATTGAGCCATCGGTGCAGCTCAGACTGTCCACTACAACACACAGAGACCTGAGAGGGACACATTTCAACAGTTACATCTTTATTTTGACAGCATGACTTAAGTGGGCTAATGGGGCAACAAACAATTTGGCCAGCTGCGTATTATAATTCTTTTCTAGTATTTGTATATCTTGAAATACTAGTTTGCAGTACGTTTATCATGTTATTGACATATGCATGTGAGGCATTTTGGCATTGGCACACAGCTGAGCTTTGTGATTAAATTGTTAACTAGATCATCTACATAAGACAAAAAAGAATATATTCAGGAATAAAAAAGAAACTCTCTCTAAACTGTACATACATTACTAAAGAGCTACAACCCTCAATTTGTCTTTACTGCAGTCCACTTTTCAACAACGCACTAACCGGTCAAAGGAGCGGTTGAGAGACATGGTCCTGTTTGTCTGGATTTCCCGGGTCAGGTGCCACAGCACTGTGAAGCGGTGCAGTGCTTCCAGCCTTACTGACTGGAACAGACAAACACAAGTGAAGCTACAGGCTTGTTTGCTCAACTCATTAAAAGTTCTGTCTATTTGTGTCCCAGTTAAACTCACTGATGCTGGGAGAAAACGAAAATGTGAAAACAAACTGAATTTCACTGTATGTATAGGCATACAGGCATACACACCTTGTCTTTGTGCAGCAGTGCCTGGCAGATGATGTCTTCACAGATTGAGGCAGATGGAGCCAAACAGTGAAGCCTGTAAAACAGTTCTACACAGGAAATGTGCTGCTCTCTCCGCTCCATGTCAAGCTGGCTCCACAGAACCTGGGAGACCCTCTGGATCACAACACAAACATCACAACATCTTAAAAGCTCACACTTACTACTATGGCTCGGTTTCTTTTCTGTTTGATTATCTTACCTGATAAAAATCAGTTTCCTCCTCTATGACCCGCAGTAGTGCAGGATAGATGGTGGGCACGGTGACCATCTGCAGTTGCCCACTAAGTGGGTTGGACTCAGAGGTCTGGTAGCGTCTGTGCTTGTCCTGGATGACCAGTGCTAAGGACTGGGAATGATTGATGAGTTCCAACAAAGAGGCCACTGCTGTGTGTTGGATATTGTAGTCCCTTGACAGGCAGCACAGCATCATCAAAGACCTCAACCATACTTGCAGGCTGTCCACTTCACTGTCTAAGGAAGACAAAAACATGTGAATTACTCATCTGTGGGTTAAAACGTGGAGATGACATTTGTGTTAGTATTAACACTGACCTGTGTGGCCAAACATGTGTGTGTGGAGAGCAAGTGTCTCCTCTTCACTTAGGTAAACAGGGAAGGTGGCGCACTCCAGCAGCAGGTGGCAGGCGGCGGTGAAGGCCTGTCGACAGTCATCAGAGATCTCCGCCCTACTCCGTGGCAAGAATCCCTCCGCCCAGTCCAGACATCCTAAACGCTTCCGTTCTTTTTTCTTCTCCACGGGAGATGCTGGCGGCTGAGTGTCAGATGTAGGCCGGGGTTTTATTTTATTTGGACTGAACAGTTCGGTCAGTTTGTCTTTAATTTCACGACCCCCTATGGTTGGCAGCAAAGTTTTCTGATCCACAGAGGCGGTGGTTAGATCAGGCTGGAGTTCTTCCTCGGGTTCCCTGACCTCTTCCACCTGCAGCAACAGGTATCTGAAACATGAAGGAAAAATATTTAGAGAACACAGACAAATATGGGCTGGAAAGGACTACATTTATACTGCAACTAATATTACAGTGACTCAGTCGTTTACCTTGTGGTTATGAAAGACAGTATATCCTGCAGACACAGGGACATTGTGTCTACACTGCCTCCCCTCTTCCACACACCATCACTGTCTTTGCAAGTTCCACTTGCCTTAGCCCCCATGGATCGTGGGAGCTGCTGCTCTGACGGTGAGGCACTGATTCCTAACCCGCTGTCTTCAGATCTGATTACTGGATTAATACCATTTGCAGGCTCTGCCTCATCTCCTCCATTTCTGTTCAGCTCTTCACCTTCATGGTGACCATTAACCTCACCATCACTGTCATCTTTGTCTCCCTCCTTTTTGAAATCCTAGGTAAAATTATTTTTTTTTATGATGAGCCGCAGTCAAACATACTTAAAAGAAGAAACCACTTCAGAGGAAAATGTAAAGTGGCTTACCTGTGTGCCAACCTCCTCTGGTGTCTGCAACTCCTCCATCTCCTCTGTGTGTGACTCTGCTTCAATATCCATATAAGCCACAGGCATTTGTATCTTACTGAGGACCCTGAAGCAGGCACGTAGGCTATTTGTGACATCCTCAAGGGTAACAGAGTCCAGGTGGCTGCGCAAAGTCTGCAGCATGATGCCCAGCATTTCAGGAAGGAACTGAGACTGGATGTCAGCATGGAGCTCCTGTGGATTAAAAAACAAAAAAACAAACAACTCCTGTTTATGTATAGGCACTTCCTCAGTCCTCAGGTGTGTCTGTATGACTCTTAGGGTCATGCTGGATAAATGTCAATATTTGCTTAAACCCACATCAACTTTCTGCACTCTGCATTAGCCCTTTAGACAAATGAGAGGTCCCCTCCTTTGCCAAACAAACAGACAGAGCAGATTAAAGCCAGTAAAAAAGGAATTCATTATGTCATTGTAAAAACTGTCTGAGAGGGGCTTCGATGCTAGGCTGTTGCTAATGTTTGCTTTGCCTGTGTATGTCTTAAACTGTTTGTCAGGAAGATCTTCACCGAGGCCAAATTATCTGCAGAGCGCTCCTCCTCCACAAAACAAACGGACCCAGTGATTAAGAGATTAAGTTTTTCTCCAATACGGATGAGAAAAACTGAGGATTGAACCAACATCCACTGATGACCAACCTGTGATCACTGCACATCCTGGTCTAACTCCTCAGCCAAAAGCATTTAATTATGATCTGTGCCTTGGAAGTTTCAATTTATCAGTTTTCACAAAGAAGGGAACTAATGATGAGCAGGCATGAGTGTGTCTGTGTGTATTTCATTTACCAGTGGAAGAACATCAAGCAGGAAAACGATGAGATTGGACATCTCTGTGACAGAGGGCGCAGGATGACTGCGGTCCTGCTGGGGAGGCATCGGAGGGTCGTCGTTGTCACTATAGAGAATGAGAATAAATCAAAACTTCTTTCTACTTGTTCTTTTAGATTTGAGGATAAAAGGGAACAAACACGTAAAATGTGTTAAATGTGTTCCAGACCAAATGTTTTTTGTTCTGCCTTAGGCCTTTTTAGTGTTACTGATGAAATGCACTTTATCAAAGAGAAAATTAGCATATAGTTTTATATCACAAACAAAAACTTGAACTCAACCCCACATTACCTGATAGAAGCGCAGAAGCGTCGTGTCATGTACTCCCACAGGTATTCGCTGTTCATTGAGCTTACGAGCATATTCACCGTCTTTATGATCTCTGACGCATTTTTATTTTCCTTTATTTTACTGTTAAAGAAAACATAGATCATCTTGTTTTTCTGTGTTTGATTTTGCAATTTGTTGCAATTTTATCACCTGATCAAATGAGCTATGACTTTCACCTGGCAAGCTGGTTGCCTGAGAGCCCAGAGCTGGTGATGGCTTCCTCCCCCAGCATCTCTCGACAGTAGCTGTAGAAGGCGCGGACCACCTCCAACAACACACTGCTCAAGACAGCTGGACCTAAACACAAACATCCTCATTATAACAATCAAACAACCAAATAGTAAGGCTGAGAAAATCGCAAAGAGGGTCTGATTACTTTGTTCAGTATTTTGACATATTTGTGTTTGGTTGTGCTTTGTACTGCTCTTACCAATCTCTGGTTTATCCAGCAGGCTGATGATGATTCGAAAAGGCCGGAGGTATCCAATCACATTCTCGGGGTTGCTCTCTACATCCTTCTGTTTGAGGATGTTTATCAGAGCCTAGTGTTGCATGAATGAACAGATGTTTGTTCACACACATAAATACCCATGTATCCATTCATTTAGTTTACTATGACATAAATGTATGCCGTTTATTTCAAAGTTTTACTAGTTTTAACTTGTTTCATTCGAAATTTTGGGAAATACGTTGATTTTCTTTTTGTCTTCTTATCTGGGTCATGGTTTGCCTGAAACCTTACAGCGACAACAAGAAAGTTACTGCTCCGTGATAACAAATAGTTATGTTATGTTAGCTAAGCTAAACAGCTAAAGGCTGTTGCTTCAAAATTACCATACAGCCGTGAGTGATCCTTATCCCCAAAAAAAGAATTAAGCACATTTCCAACAGTTTCAGGCCTTCTTTTCTTTAAAAAACTGTCAAATCAGGTTATAATACAAACATATACATATTTATCTATGTATTTGTGAGGGTTTGGCCTGTTTCTGTGTGCAAACTCTGTGTGAGTGAGTTACCTGTACAAGATAATCTCTTGTGTAGGTGTTAAAGTAGTATACTGTATGCTCCTCCGTGGTGGTGGAGTAGGTGGGGTGTGGTGCCACCATTTCTCCTTTTATGTCTGTGCCTAAAAATGCACACACACACACACACACACACACACACACACACACACACACACACACACACACACACACACACACACACACACACACACACACACACACACAATTATTAAAAATGAACTGAAAGGAGAACCATTAATTGTTGCAGAGTTCGGTCATGTGGCCAAACACATTATTCATTACTGAGTTGAGCACCTAAAAGCCAGGCGTAGAGACGTCTGTTAAGGGACATGTCTCTGCGGAGCAGTGTGAGTGAAGCTGCAGACACCACGGCGATCATGTCCTCTGCACTCAAAGCAATACAAGCCTCCGCTGGGTCCTACACCAACAACACACATAGTCACAGTAAGCTGAGGAGCAACAGGGTTTCCTTGGGCTTTCAAAATATTTTATGTTTCATGCCGCAGCAAAGGCACTGAATACATTTTAATGGTTGACAATGGCAATGATAGCCATGCTGGACAATACTGTGACATAATTACAAAATTATACCAGTTTTAGTTTTCTGAATACCTTGAATCTACTCTCAGTTCCTACCTACCAGGCATGTGGCAAACGGGAAAAAGTAGAGCAGGATTTCAAGCATGTTCCTCTGTACCAGGACATTTGAGTCTTGCAGAGACAGACACACTGCCTTCAACTAGAGACAGACAGAAACATTCAGACATTATAATCCATAAGAAAAAAAATTTCCCTGTAAGTGTAGGTCTTAATTCTTATGTGTCTCGGGTCATGTGCAGTAAGACTACACAAAAACTCACCACTTGGCGATTGTCATAACCAAGCATGTGCATCTGCTGATGCATGGACATTGCGCGTTCAAAGTGTGTGACTATAAAAATGGAGGCAGGCAGCCGCACAGCTCCGCTGACCACCATACTGCCCCACAGGGCGCCATAGAAAACCTGCTGACCCACCAGCATCGACAACTTGAGGAGCAATGCATCAGTCCTGGACAGAGAGAGAGGACAAACTCAGCAAACTCAGTGACACATGTTCAACAAGACACTACTTTTATATCTATCATCTACTAATAAAAGTATATGTCTGCATGACAAACTGGCCTTACTGTCCTGCTAAACATTTCTCATTACGATATCCTTTAGTATGCAACTTTTGGTCACAAGTTGTACACTTTCTGATTTACTTTTTGATATTACATGAGCTCTTCCTGATTATATCATCGCTTCCTGGTTACATGCTCTACTGTAGTGCAAAATAAAAACCAAAAGTTGTCAGATCACACAAACAGTGGTATCTAAAACGTTGGGTGGTGCTGGGAAAAAGACACAGTGTACAGATTTTTGAAAAGAAAAAAACAAATACAAGTCTGTAGGCAAATTGTGTACCACTGCAGCAAACAGACTTTTGCCGCAAGGATATACATTTTATTTACAGTGCGTGTAAATGTTTGTTATCTTTTGGATAAACAGTGACTGTAAACTGTTAAAAGGTACAAATCTGAATATTTGAGGAGAAAGAGGCAAAATGAAAGAACTTACTGAACTGGAACAAATGGTTATGTGTACACACTGAAAAGTTTGTTCAGGCTTAGAGTGATCGTTGTTATACATCAATTGCACGCAATTTATGTATGGTAGGAAAATAGTAAGATACTATCTAATGTTTTGTTATCAACAGGTCATCAACAAAACCCATGAGATAACCAATGCCGTTCAATATTCTAATCAGTAAATGGTGCAGATAATGAGATATGCTGACAAGAAAATTTAAATATTTTCAGAATTTACTGTGCTTTAAACGATGCAAAATCAGTATGATATTATTTCTTTTATCGGGACAAATAGATCCTGTGCAGTGTACCTGTCATAGACCTCCAATCCCTCCTCCAGGCCTGGCAGAAGTCCTGTTATGAAAGCCTGAAGACTGGGTACCAAAGCCCTCTGCAGCGGTAGATAATAACGCTCATACAGTGTCAGCAGTACAGGCTTCACAGCCATGGATGCATGGCCCAGCAGCGGGAACAGTCCTGAGCTAGAAACCACAAAGACAATTGTTTAGCCAGCAATCTCCTTGAAGGAGTCCAAGGTCTTGGTCATTTTCTATACCTGTAGATGAACAGATCCTTGGCTAGCCATTTCGTTCCAATTATTTTGAAGATGACCTCGTAGGTCTCCAGAGCTTTGAGGTGCACTCCACTCGGCAGGGCTGGATGTAGACATTGAGCTAAACGCTTTCCTATGATCAGTCTCTTGGGAAGGAGTGAGTAGCGGAGGTTACTCTGTAGGGCCTAATAGAAAAAGAGATAAATCAGAATCATATGGTTGTTTGCCGATTTGCAGAACAATTAATACAGTAAGAGAATTTTGCAAAACTATAAAAACAAAGAAATGAACATAAACTGAAGAACAACACACTGACAAACACAAAACCCATAATAAGTATGTGCTCTGTGAGCCAAAACAAAAGTGACACATTTATTGCCTTAACTGGTCAGAAAACATAAGCCACAGTTACATAACACCGATAGAAGAACTTCCACATTACTACAGAGTTATAACTGGAACTCTACCCAGCTGTGAAGCTGACATTCAAAAGACTCAACTGAAGTGAAACTGAACACATCACACTGTACCTTATTGAGTTTTCCCAGGGATGAGATGAGATCAGCCCACTCGCTGGAAGACTCAAAGTTTCGCAGGGCTTTCTCAATGACAGTGGAATAGCTACGGTAACGATAGTCATTCTGCAGCTCTAACTCCTCTGGATCCATGATCTATCAGTCTGATGACAGCATATTCAGCAAAATGTATCTAGAGATGGGGAAATACAGAAAGAGTAGGTTTCTCAAACATGCAAGAAGAATCAGTATTGTCTTCTTACTGCAACCTGTTCGATATCCCTTCTGACTCTGAGGCTTGTTGACAGCAAATAAAATTAGCCAATTTCGCTGTTTTCACAGACACAAGTTTCGAGGCAAAACAGACAAATGTCCTCATTCATGATAGGACAGTGTTTTTCTGACTATCTCTCAGTCTAAGGAGGCAGAAGTCCTCCCGACACAAACTTTTTATGCACTTCAAGACAAAAACAAGTTATAGATTTGGTACCAATCTACAGATGGAGGTCTTTTATTTCATTGATTTTCCTATCTGAGTCCAATATCCACTCTCCTTGTCTCCTTAAAATCCTGAGGACAAAACCTGGCACTTTAGCTTCCAAATGCTCCAGTAATGTTCACCAGCTTGTTTCTGTCTTTCCTTGCACAGTTAAGTATATGTACTAGACGTAGATATAGACTTATAACAGTACTGATTAACGTAGTTTAAAGGGGTCCTGAAAAGTAAATCATCAAAGTGGAGCATTCTTGCTTTAGTGCACATGGTAAAGACGGTTGTGCGTGTTTGCACATGTAGTAATCTGAATATAACTAAACAGGGAGATGGGTGGGGGAGTATGAAGAGGATTAGAGGAGCACTGACATCTGGACTCCCTGTGGCTGAGTGGAGCTTTACCATCATGGTCAAGCTTGTCACGTGCCCAGGATGACAGTGGTTCAATACAGCTTACACTGGATATCACTAGTATTATTAATTACTCTTTAGTGGTGAAAATGTCACTTGCACCACATTTGATATATAAAGCAACTTATAATGATATATATAAAAATAACATTATTTAAGTGTCACTGTTGTCAAATATGTTAATGAGGCCCCTTTCCTTCATTTAGTGCATCTTTTTGGTGCTATTTACATAATTTAATGAGGCCTAGTTACTGACAAAATGCCAAGAGATGATCATCTTGTTGAAACATAAGCTCTTACTACCATTGAAAGCCACATGCAGGACTTGTGACTTCAATACTTGCAAAACCCTGGCGGATTATGTTCTCTCCCACTTACCTCTTAACTAAGATTTAACAGCTTGACGGCAGCATGTAAAAAAATGACTGTCTGAGTCCAAACTCTCCCTCCATTCAGCAGTCCACCCCAACCCATCGTATTCTGATGTCTCTATCAACACACGCCATTATTTTTACTGCAGAAAACAAACAGGTGCCGTGCGTCCAAAAGTCAAGTCACGAGTGACAGCTTGATAATCAAATGTTGCAGGACTAAGAGAGCTGACAGTACGTTTCACTTCCTCAATTATATGTGTCTTCAAAAAGAAAGGTGCAAGAAAACCATGCATTTCTACAGGCTGTCGTTGAGTAGAAAAGTGTGTGCTTTGGGGGTGGACACTGTAGCACAACAAGCCAAGCTCAGGACTGTGTCACCTGACTGACACCACCACTACAACAGGCTGTAGGGGGAGGCTGTGCAGAGCTGGGAGATGCCACATGAGAAGAAATTACATCCAACATCAGCTGTGGCCAAATTACAAGTTAACTTCTGCATCTTAAATGTCTCAATGAAATCCCACACTGCAACATCAGTGGTGATCAGTGCTGCTGCTGATCATACTATGCAAGTAAAATGCCTCAGACTGAATGTAAAGAAACAGGAGAAATTGTACTGTTGAGAAATATTTGTGAAAAACTAGCTTAATGCACATTAACACAATTTAACAACTCGAGTAGCTAGCTAGCAATTAAATACACACTAATGCACAAATTAAATCAAAGGCTTGATTTTAACAGGGTCAGGGAAAATATCACAGTCATCCGGACATGATGTACTGTTTGGACAAAACAGCTCTTGGCTAGCAATTAGGACGCATCAGTGACTCACCAACTGCGAAATCACCCGTGCAGGGTTAGCATCCGTGGCACAACACAGAACAAGCCCGGTCCATACGTCGCATATTTCACGCGAACGTGGCTCAAAGAGAAGACGCGGTAAGCCTGTGATGTCACCTGAGGATGTGTGGGTGTGTATGTCTGAGTATATATGTGCGTGTGTCTGTATTCTGTAACCATCCCCAGAGAGGTGGGTGTTCGTCACAGCGGGGCGGGCTACTCCGACTCGGCTCCGATTCCGAGCCTGGCGCGGAAGTAAGGTTCACTTCCTCGGTGTGGAGGGGTGGGGCGCGGATGTCGTGAACAGTGAAGGGATGTTTGATCTCAAACTGTCGTGTAAAAGTCAACACATGGAGAGCGTTGACTGAAAATTTCGCCCGAAGCAAAAAAAAAAAGAGAGATAGAAAAAGAAACCAGTTTTGTTTCCCTTGCTGCAGCTTAAAAATTTAGATGTAAGCTTTACTGTGAACACACTGCCCTCCGGCTTTGGTATAGTCCAGGATGTGCAATGTTTACAAACCTGTCACCTCACTGTAAGATATTTTTTGACAGTAAGCACACTGTACAGCCCCAATACAGTCTGTTTTTCTTGAATATGAATATCATATGACATTATTATGTTTACTGCTTGAAAAGTGCAGTTGCAATACACAGTGGAGTCCCACTGATCCAGGATAATCAATGATGCTAGTATCAGCTTTGGAGTAAAGTACAGTACTCAGATCATTAGCTTGATTTGAAGTAGCAAAACCACTATAAAAATACTCTGTTACAAGTTAAAATCCATGCATCTAAATGCTCGCTTTGGTTGTTGACGATAACAATTTATACTTTGCTGTTCTAAGCACTGCAGTGCTCTCCTGTCAGTTTTACTGTTTTTAAAATTATATAATGGCACTATTATTACTGACACAGTAATGTGTGAGAAGACTATTACTGCTGTACTACACTGGTAAAGGCAGTTCCATCTACTGTGTTTTGTATGCTTAAACCAACAGCAGTTTATATATAAAATTTTGTTGACTTTCCTACTCATTCATATCATATGAAAATACCTGTAGATTAAAATGCTACTTAGTTGAGTGTTATTAAAAATGTTTATTAGAAGCCTTTTAGGTGTAACTTGCTCTACACTTCCCAAAATTACTTATGAGGATCAATTTTCCTCCAAGTTTCTCCATCTCATAACTCCACCTTGTGGTAATACAGTGTCATTAAGTGAAAAGGGAAGTAAAGATATTCCAGATACCTTTTTAGTTCGGTTTTTGATCATGCAAATGTGCTTACATTTTTGTATTTATAATTATAACCACAGCTTTAAACCCACTCATTCGTCATCTCTTTACAATAAAGGATCTGAATACCTAATAACACAGGTGTTTACTGATGAACCCTCTGCATAAGTGGAAGTATGGTTATTACATAGATCATTGAACCCTAAAGTCTTTTATATCGGTGTCACAATGTGCTAACTGTGTAAATGCAATGATTTTAAATGTGTGTATTTACAGCATATCTAAAGTCTTGTTTGGTATTCTACAGTAAATAAGTGTATGTGCAAGTTCACGTCTCTAGATGGCGCTCATGTATTTTTACACATTTATTGTTGAACCTGCCAGTACAACAATAATGTGTCCACTGTCAGCAGCATTCAACATAAACAGGTAAGAGTCCCCTAGGATAAAGTTACATAAGCATTTGCACTGTTGTACATTTGACCTACAATCCACCAACATTTAGAAGTATTTGTACAACATGCTGTACTTGATGTTGTAGTATTTCTTTCTAGATTTGGAACAATGTGGCCTTTAGTCATTTCATCTGTGCAGCATCAGAAAACAAGGACCAGTTTTAGAAGAGAAACGATATTTATAGACTGAGATATTTACCAGTCGGAAAAAAGTCTAAATATAGAAATGCTTTATATAGACAGTGAGAACCAAGCCCTTATAAGAACCTTCCCACTGTTTTCTAAAATAGTGGTAATGATGAGTTTGTTATTTCAGCATTAGCACCATATAAAATGACTTTCCAGGGTTTACCCAGCCTCTCGCCAAAGTCAGCTGGGAATGGCTCCAACTCCCCCTGCAACCCTCAAAGGATAAATGCGACACCATCTAAAGTGTTCATCCAAGAATAGTCAACTGTCTAGCTCTGGCATCTGAGACAATTTCTTTTCCATGCTAGAAAGTCTTTATTGTGTATTTTACTAGAGGTCGGTAAAATTTAGGCCAAAATCGATCATCTATTCCCTGTATTATGTCCCTCAACACATTTGAATATTACACTTGAATTAAACACTTCATTTCAGTCTATGAATTACAACTGGCACAAACTGTTAAATAGAAATACTGTCTTTAATGTCACAAAGTCACAGTGAATCAGGGTACAAACATGCTAATTCTGCAAATACATAACTGAATACTGGCAACAGGTAGAGCATTTGATCCATAAAAACTGTGACTCGCCAAAGCTCACTGTTTATATGCCTGACTCAGTCGAACTGTTTCCACCTTGTACAAAGCTCTAACATTCCCAGAATTTTTCATAGTCTGACAAAAACTCATTGAGCAAGGGTAGGCATGCAGAGGCAGATTTTCTTTTTTTTAAAATGCAGACCTCGCACCTGTATTTGATGACTTAGAATATTTGTATTTCACTTGTACTGACTGGATTACTTGTGACAAAACCCACCTCTTAAACAAGGTAATTTCTGGTTTGGCAAATTTGGGTTTACATGTAAAACAAACACTTGATAACTATAGCCCCGTGAGATCTGTTGTCCAAGTTCAACGGGGTTAGGGTTTGTAAAGTCAGCTAATACAATGATAGCCATTCGTACAAAGTGACATAAACCAGGAGCTCTGGGCATGTGTATACTGTACACACGAAGAATGCTGTGTAAAAGGACACTGGTGTTTCTAATCAGCCACAACTACGTTGAACATGAGGGAGGGGGAAACAATGGGTTTATTGTTGCCGTCTTTGAGGGGGTTGTTTTTCCATGTTTGTCAGTTAAAGAGATATCTCAAAAATGACTAAACAGATTTCAGTAACAGTTAGTGGAAGGCTATTAATGGAAGATAATTAAAAATATATTCCATAGCACTGCCTGCTGCCATAATTCTTAAACTTGCTGTAAAATTCCAACCAGCAGCTCCGAGTGATCTTGAAAAGTTCTGTGCCTGTTGATCTACAGCAAAATGGTCATTTCACATTAACAGTAACAGCACAAATCATTGACTAATATCCAAAGTCAGATGAAGATGAAGGAAATTGTGTTTACAGATGTAACATTTCCTTGAGCAGCAGATTACAGTCAGTGGCAGAGCTTCTTACTTGATCTTGTGTCCCACATGACTCAGTGTTGGTACAAACAACAAAGTTAGATGACCTATATCACACGAGACAAAGAGGTACTTCCCTGTACATAAGCCTGTATCACTCTGAAGGTTGAGCTTTTATACCTTTGTGGAAAATTGTACCGAGTATGTAGCAATTTAGTAATATGGTAGTAATATGGAGTAGCCTATCATTTCCCTATACCTGCAGTGGGTAATTACCAAATGGTGACGATCAATGATAATCAAGCCCCCACTTTTCTGAGAAAAGTAGGTAATGGTAAACATGATGTCAGTGTTATCCTGTATCTCATTTCCCTCTACCGCCTTTCCCATTCTTTATGCTGGTTCTTGAAGGGAAGGACATTTGTGCATAGCTCCGGTGTCTCAATGCTGTGACATAAGACCAGAAGTACAGCAATCAATCTTCTATTTAGGGCAAAAAATATTTTGATGTGAGTGATAGTGCCTGAAAACTGCTTTTGTTGAAAATAAGAATAATTTAATATTATCACAAGTGTGGATGTTAATTTCTGCCAACAGGTTTATCAAATGTCTCCTCTGAGCCAATCACAGGGCTGACCATTGGCATCAGAAAAAAAATAGCAAGCTGAAAATAACAAACCTGCACCAAAGCTATGCAGTTTCTATTCCTCTTGGAATTTTTTTTTCTGTTTGCTGCCAACAGAGAAGAAAACTCTGGCTTTATGGTCTTCCACCACATAAACCTGAGTAAGACACTAATAAGGGAACACATTCTTGAGTTTGGCTTTACACTGAAAAAACGAACTGTTCCCTGATGGTTTCATTGTCAACAGCTTGAACACATGTCAAAACTGACAAAACCTCTCCAGGCTAAGAAAATCACCAACAGTAGTGATATCGTAGTATTGCAGCTGATATCCATTCATCTTTTTTTTTTTTTACAATGACTTCCAAGTAAAAGTACTGTTACTTTTATAATGTCACAAAGTCGAGGTGCATATGTTACCATACGTCTCTCCAACTTGCATTTGCTCTGATTATAAATAGCCTGCTGGGCGACAGGCTCAAAGCTAACTGGCAATTCAGGATGAATTCTCAGTGTAACCCACCATGAAACACAGCTGCTGAGCTCCGATGCTAACTGACACCTCGTCTTATGACTGGGACGGTGAGGGAAACGGACAAATGGACATTTAAAAAGTGGTCAACAGATAACGAGAGTTACGGATGTAACCAAGGTTCTATGAATTCTGGATGAATGAAATAGAAACGTTTTTACATGTAGGTGCAGCAGTTGCACTCCATTCAATGCAAAACCTTATGGGATGATGAGAAACCACTGGGTTTCCCTGAATGCTCACTGGCTCAGTTGCATGACCAATAACATTGTTTGACGTAGGCTGTATATGCTGTAGATTTATTCCAGTTATCGCAGATACTTGTACAAAGTGTACATTACTTAATTTAGTTTGTTACATAAACATAAACTGACATATTGGGCATTTAAATGTTTTGCCATAAATATTCTCTTCACCTTTATCTCTAGAGTATCTATTCTGTCGGGTCGTCCTAGTTTGGCCGGAACCTTCCTGTGTGAAGTTTGCATGTCCTCCCCTGCAGTCACTGTGGCTTTTGTCTGGGTACTCCTGCTTCCTCCCACAAACCAAAGACACGCAGCTAGGCGCTGAATTGATAAGAGACTCAAAATTGACTGTAGGTGTAAACAGGAAACTGAATGGTGATTTGTCTCTGTATGTTGGGTCCGCAAGGTTTTTCTTTCTCAGTGTTAAATGGGACTCACTTCTGTTCACCTTACGATGGATGGACGGATGGATGGATGGATGGATGGATGGATGGATGGATGGATGGATGGATGGATGGATATTCTGTTCTGTTCAAATGGAAATATGAGGTTAGGTCCTGTCTGTACAGACTCAGCCACACGTGTAAGACATTAAATGGACTTTTAAAAACACCCCCCTTTATAGGATTCTACTACAAACCATAACACAATATATCATTTATGAATCATTTATAAAGTTATTTCTGATAATGATAATATTTATGATATTATTTTGCATTCATAATATGTTTCTGAACTGTGCATGCTATTTTATTTCGTATTTTGCTTATTTTGTGCTTTTATTTTTGGAAATCTCTATAAATTCTTCAGCCTTACATTCTTCCGTTTATGTTTATTGCATTTTTACCTGCTTTATCCATGATTCAGGAGCTTTTGATGTATGATCTACGATGAATTGGTGCACACGTGGTGCACAAGACACTGTCATTTGCCTGTGTCGACAAATATAGTATTATAATATAGTAAAAGATGACACGAATGTTAAGTCCGATTGCCATCCATTGATGAAATCGACAACTACCATACCCGTTACTCGACTGGCAGCGGTCGCCAGACAACTACGCAACACGCGCACGCAATGTTTATTGGGAAATGTAGTTTTCAATGAAATGGAAATTTCCACGATATTTGTCCAGAGTAGTGAGTGGAAATTTACTCAGTTTCCCTCCCCCAGTAATATGCAGAGGCGTGTCTGCCTTGCAGGATGTTTTGTTAGAAGTCAACCATGTTATTCTCATCTGACTGCGGAGTCTGCTGACAGTTATTCATTTGATTGTTAGACTATATCTATTATGTTTATGTCCAATTGTACTAGTGTTAATTTGAGTAATCAGTGTAGTTGGGTATGCAATTTTATGCATTAATATTATTATTGTTGTTGTTGTTGTTGTTGTTATTGTTGTTATTCATGGTAGTTCACCAAGAGTGAACATCATTACAAGCCTGCAATAGAAAGTATTCTTATACACATGTGTATATGTGCTTACACACACAGATGAACTTAAGCACTTGATGACTTATATTGCGCTTTAAAGTGTACAATTACAGTGTGCGGTGCAAAACTGTGACACATGACACATGCACAATGCAAGTCCTGCATTTTGCATATTCACTATATTCAGGGACCCATTCTGTAGATGAAGTATTGCTTTCTTTCTGACCATAATTAGAGATGTGTGTGCAATTTGTTATATTTCACATAACACTGTTATTGTTAGCAGTAGAGAAAAAGCACAACTGCAACCTCATCAATCATGGCACAACAGCTATTACTCAATGCTAGTTGTAGACTATCAGTGGTTTCCTTCAGTTGCACTAAAATGACAACAATTTTCTCCTGATCACTAGCTGAATGCTTTGCAGTGAAGAGCTCCATCTGCGTAAGATCACTTGTAAAATGAAAACATGTGTTATTGCAAAAGTTAAGTATGCACAACTTAACATCTCTTATGGGCATTGTTACTGGCATACAGGATGAAATTCCATTCAAGTGAGACCTGAGGAAAAAATGAAAGCAATGAAAGAGCCAAAGTCAAAATAGAAACTTTGAAAAATCCTTAGCTATTCGGAGAGGCAGCGATTGGCTGTTCCAAGATCATTCTAGTCTGTGCACTTCATCCTAAAATCTGATTAAAACTAATCAGCCTGAGAATGGGTTTGGAAATGTTTCTATGCTTTGCAGCATCACCGCTCAGTTATTTCTGGTTTATCACCATCCTTGATATCTATTTGTGGTCGCATGTTTGCGAAGATAGCCTTATCTTAAGTATCCATTTGACAGACCCTTACAGGGAGTGGCTGTGGGTTCAAACAAAATAGGTCACCTCTCCCACGTTGATCAAAATATACACAAATATCTCTATTACAATGTCACTAATGAGTATTGATTCCGGTTATATGGTCAGAGAAGGTGTCATTATTTAACTTCCATCACTCTGAAGCCTCTTGTACCCGGAAGTTATATGTCATACTGAGTGAAAGGGACTGAAACAAAGTGCTTCTCCAAAGTGTCAACAAGCTGTTGGAGGTGGGTGTGTTTACTGGCAACCAGCCCTGCCTCTCCGAGGTGCATAAATCATAGGTGCTCTCCTTATTCTTTACTTTGTGTCAACTGACAGGTCACTAACAGAGTCCGGGATCATTCACTGGACCGAATTCTGGAAGGTGTCGTTGCGCCCAGACGCGTCACGGGTGTGCTACACGTGTGGGGCGTGGATCTGAACTGGTGTCTATAAGGAGGAGAGGCATCCTTGTTTAACGGGCACCGCTGCACCAGCCGCGGACACAGACACTGAAGATAAGACGCTGCCAACATCTGGGGAGCCCTCTGACAAGGAAGGAAAGAAGGAAGGAAGGGGTCAGTGTGCGAAGGGGGTCGTGTCCTCAGGACGGAGCCACTCTCTCCTCCACCGCGTCTCCTGCCTGCGTTCGTGGAGTTGTGACATTAGCATCTTCCACGGGTCTGCTAACGTTAGCAAACAAGGTAAACGTGAAAGTGTTGACTTGTGTTTTCAAACGCAGGACCCGGCGTATTAGCATGTGGCCACTAGCTAAGCACTTAAGTGACTTTTGATTGTAACATGCTGTTTGTGAGCACAAGACCCAGTGTTTTTATGGGTATTGACAGTTGACGTATCACTGACAATCTCGTATCACTGACGCACTGATGCATTTGAACTCTAATGCTCCAAATAGTCAGCGCACATGCCATATTAGCATGTTGTGTTATATTCCCATTGACTAGTACGTGTGTGCGTGTGTGTGTGTAGAAAGTAATGTAATGTAAGTAATGTGTAGAAAGTAAATAATGATAGATGCAGGCTCCGTGTGAGATGCGCAGCTGTTGCAGCCGGATGAATGAGCGAGTATTCTAGAAATTTCCTTCCGGCTTGCTAGGTGCGCGAGCGCATACGTGCCCAGCCGTAAACGGGTGTCGTGTTCACTGTGTATTCACGAGAGCCGTCTGAAGCTGTCAGCCGCAGCTGCCCTTTAATTAATGCGGCATTGTTCTCTACACCAACTATCCATTAATACCAGCGCTCCAGCATGGCGTCAGCTGGCATTACCTGAAGCCCAGTTCAGCCTGGGGTTCACTGTTTGGTCTCGATCAGGAGAAAGTGTTTTGTTTTTTTAAACTTCTGTAAGTTGTTTGCGTGTGGACCTGTGCAAGAGGACCATTCATCCTAGTTTCCTCGTAGCTGCGGAAAGTTGGCCACATCTGTTTTTTTATTCCCTTCTGGAAGTTGATACTTCACCTCATGGGACTTTGTTTATTGTGTTGTCTAGTTAAGCAACTTCCCCTCGCTCAATCCGTGTCAGCGCCTCATCATTCCCTCTCTCCAGTATCCAGTACCCGGCTCACTAAACCTTCCTCAGGCAAAGGTCCAGATTCATCACCACTGGTGGGAGTTAATTATCGGCTTCTGTTGCAGGAAAGGGCAGAGTACAAGTTGTTTTTGCAGAGGACAATTAAAATAATCATCTTGGGCTGAAGTGAGAGTCCCAGTGGCACAGTCATCACCACATTATTTTGGCAGTAGTTTGGGTTTTGCGCTCTTTAAGTACATCCTGGCATGTCGGGATGGTAGTGATTATACTCGGATCCCAAATTATATGACTCTGCAAATACGATTACATTATTTTTCTTGAATGACATGACTGTATTTCAGAGCCAGGGAATCCTGGCCAGTCCCTGAACACATGGAGACATGGACATTGATGTAGAGATGGTAAAAATGAAAACAAAGACTTCTTTTATGGAGTAGGATGGTTATGCATAAAGCCTGTTTGTGAAGATGAAGGCGTGGGGTTATTTTCTACCATGCATGGCAGGCTGAAACCTCAAGAGAGGCTAGACATCCAAATGTGTGTGCGTGTTTGTGTGTGTGATTAACACAAAACAGATGTGCGTACACATCACCATATATATTATTAGTAACTGATGAAGTGGTTTTATTTGATCTACCAAACAGTTATTTACAACTATCTGCTAAATTGGAATGCCCTCTTACAAGCTTATTATAAAGCATATAACTTAATATAGTTTGATGTTTTCCCATTCTAGGCTGAAATCTTTTTATTTCAATTCTAGAGGAGGGTTTCGGTTCATATTTGTTACTGTTAATGTAACTGAATTAGTTGTGTGCATGAAGTATGGTATTGTAAAAAATGTAATAGTCGTTTTAAATTGGTTATGGTTATATTGTGGGATTGGGTTATGTCCTACTGGCTTGTGTGTCCTTCTATTCCGCACTGATTCATGGACCATAAAATGTCACAATTTTGGCTGTTTTTAGCATTTTCTTAATGAGCCTGAGCCTATGCAGGCACATTTTGCGTTTTCAAAATGAATTTGGTCAGACCACTATTTGGGTAGCACTGGGACTTCATAGTCTTTGGCAAGACATTCCCTTTTTTAAAAACTTTTTTACTTTTGCTTGACTTTTTTTAATGTATTGCTTTCTTTGAGGTTTGTATAGTTGCACAGCGTGTGTCATTTGTGTCTGAGAAACGTGTGAAACATTATTTATGTACACTTTCGTCTTTTTACATGACTTTGTGTCTGTTCTGTTTTCATGCAGGCTGTTGGAATCTTTGAATCAGTTGTGTACACTGTTCTCAAATCAAGGCGCTAATGAGGTGTTTTTCTTTGTCTTTGCTGTCTTGCAGGAATGTTCAGTCAAGGCCTTTTAATACAAGAGGCCCGAAACATCCGCCTCTAAATCTAGAACGGCCTCAGTGCAAGTGGATAAAACCCTCTAAAACACACCTAGTGAATTCCAGCTTCCATCCAGACAGCAAACCAAAGCAGAGCATTTCTATTTCCATTGTTTTTTTTATTAAATAAATCAAGAACTGTGACAGATTACTCTTTTTGAAGGATTTCTATAACAGTGAGCTTTATTACCTAGACATTTTTCAAAGTAATCTATAAAAATGGGTCCTGGAATGGAAGCAGTGGACATAGCTGTGGTAGCACTGTATTTTGTCCTGGTGCTGGTCATTGGGTTTTTTGCCATGTGGAAGGCAAATCGCAGCACCGTGAGTGGCTACTTCCTGGCTGGACGCTCCATGACGTGGATAGTGATAGGTGCATCACTCTTCGTGAGTAACATTGGCAGTGAACATTTCATAGGCCTGGCTGGATCCGGAGCAGCAAGTGGCTATGCTGTTGGAGCATGGGAATTTAATGCACTTCTACTTCTGCAGCTGCTTGGCTGGGTGTTTATCCCTGTGTATATCCACTCAGGTGTCTACACAATGCCAGAGTACCTGTCCAAACGCTACGGTGGGAACAGGCTAAAAATTTACTTTGCTTGCTTGTCAGTTTTACTTTACATTTTTACCAAGCTGTCTGTGGACCTGTATGCTGGAGCTCTCTTCATTCAAGAGTCCCTGGGATGGAACCTCTATCTGTCTATTGTCCTGCTCATCAGTATGACAGCATTGCTTACTGTCACTGGTGGACTTGTGGCAGTGCTCTATACGGATGCCCTTCAGGCAGTGTTGATGACTGGTGGCGCTCTAACTTTGACTATGATTAGCCTAGTCAAAGTTGGTGGTCTAGAGGGTGTCAGAACAAAGTACATGCAGGCAGTTCCAAATGTGACAGCTATAACTGCAAGTGGAAATTTCACGTACTCGCCTTCCTGTCGCATTGAGCCAAAACCAGACTCGCTACGCATACTTCGAGGACCTCTGGATGAAGATATCCCGTGGCCAGGTTTCATTCTTGGCCAGACCCCTGCATCTATTTGGTACTGGTGTGCAGACCAGGTCATTGTCCAGAGAGTGCTAGCAGCAAAGAACATCTCACATGCTAAGTGCTCGACACTCATGGCCGGATTTCTCAAGATCCTCCCCATGTTTGTCATAGTCATTCCAGGAATGATCTCCCGAATCCTGTTTGTGGATGAGATTGCCTGCATTGGGCCAGAGCACTGCATGGCTGTGTGTGGTTCTCAGGCTGGCTGCTCGAACCTCGCCTACCCACGCCTGGTCATGGCTGTGATGCCCACTGGACTCAGGGGTCTGATGATGGCGGTCATGATTGCTGCCCTGATGAGTGACCTTGACTCAATATTCAACAGTGCAAGCACCATTTTCACCCTGGACATCTATCAAACTATACGGAAGACGGCAGCACAGCGTGAGCTGCTGTTTGTGGGCCGCATGTTTGTTGTGTTCATGGTGGGCATCAGCATTGCTTGGGTCCCTGTTATTATTGAAATGCAAGGTGGACAGACATACCTGTATATCCAGGAAGTTGCTGGCTACCTCACTCCACCAGTTGCTGCCCTCTTTCTGTTAGGTGTGTTCTGGAAACGGTGCAATGAGAAAGGTGCATTTTGTGGGGGCATGACAGGTTTCACATTAGGTAGCATACGACTGATCTTAGCTTTTGTTTACCGCCAGCCTCCCTGTGACCAGCCAGATAATAGGCCTGCTTTCATCATTCATGTTCACTACATGTACTTTGCTGCTGGGCTGTTCTGGATATCAGGACTTGTGGCGGTGGTGGTCAGTCTCTGCACCGCTGCACCAAACGAGGAGCAGATTCGCACCACCACAATCTGGGGGCTGCGCTACGTCGAAAAGGTTCCCCCAAAGGATCGAGAGGAAAGGTACAGGCTGACTAACAAGGACCGTAGTAACGGCGATGGAAAATTTCTCAAAGAAATGCCCCCAGATGTCAGAAAGGACGGCTGTTTGGATGGGGCGAATGTCAAACTACTGATCCCATCCACGGACCATGACCCAGCAACCCCCAGCACAGAAACCTCCCCTGCTACCACGCCTGCAGAGCAGTTGGGTAATAGAAGAGTGGAGATGATCAGAGAGGAGGATGGCTGCCATGGGAGTGGGGAGAGCACCAGGTGTCTGCGATTACTGGACTGGTTTTGTTCATATAAAGATGCAGCTCAGAGTGCGCAGCAGAAAGTGGTGCAGGACGATGCCGCGGTCATCGCAGAGATGCTGTACGAGCCGCCTACTGTCAAACTCCTCCTGAACCTGGGTCTCTTCTGTGTCTGCTGTGTGGGCATCTTTATGTTTGTTTATTTTTCACTGTAGCTGTTAATGAACATTTGAGAGGCTGTGTCTGTAATATTTACAGTTGTCTTTTGTAGCTCTCTAACAGGGACCTAAGCTAATTCTAATCATTTTTTTGAAATGATTACGGCGTCTCCACATGAAAACTTTATTCCTTTACAACTATGAAGCTCATTTGGCACTGGCGTGTCCATTTTGTACAGTGCTTGATGTTAATCCTTCAGAATATCTACTGGGATTTTGAAAATTGTTGTACTCAAAGTGAATTTAACATTTGCCTTATTTGACATATGCACTTGTTCCTTTTTGTATGGTGAAAAAATATGTTGTGTGATTTAAGGTTTTTTTCCACTTTTGTTGACAGTGAGTGTAGGCTTAGTTGCTGTTGTAGCATACGTAAGTCTGTTGTAACTCAAAATGTTATTAGGTTCTATGCTTTGTGCATTTTGTTCTGAGCACTATGATTATTACAACATTTATAATAGTAAAAATTCAAGTATAACTATTTAGTTTGATTGTGCCAGTCGTTTTTGGGTCAGCAAATTACCTGATAAATGTCCAAATGTTTTTCAGTAGAGTATAATATCCAGGCCCCTTTTTTATGAGGGCATAATAATTGCATTTATAAAACAGAGTTGATATTATGTGCTAAGAAGCATCGCTTCTCTGCTGGTGTTGCATATTACCAATCTTATATTCACTGGTTTGATTTAGACTGTTAAAGGTGTTGGATAAAAAATAATTTTTTCATGCTTAGTTAATACCTGGTATTTATAATATTTACATATCTTGTGGCACATACAATGGAGGGAAGAAACACAATAGCAGATTTGTTTTGCTTTAAATATTGTTTGGTTTTCTTTGAAAGACAAGAAATGGCCAAACACAATATCATCTGGTACTTACTCATTTTTGATTGGCTGTTGTGTGTTTTGTCACTGATGACCAAATTCCAGTCACATCTGGCTCTATACTGGTAATTTTGAATGGTTTTGATATTTAATTTTCTACTACTGTATTTGTTTTTGTTATTTGTGGCTGTTACATTTCAACACCAACATACAGATGTTTATCCACCGTTATTCCATCATAACCAAAAGCCACAAGTACCAAGGTTCATCACTCTGTTATCTGTTTACTTTTTGTGTATATCTCATTATGTGTTTCACATTGTTGTAAAGTGTGTTGTGTTCTGTTTTTGTGTATAATAAATGACAGGGCTCATTGAATCTCACACAGTCGACTTTTACATTCAACAGTAATCTATCTTTTTTTGTATATACTGTGTGTTAATGTACCTTTAGTGCACTGCAGTTCTGAAATGTCATTTGGTCTGGTTTCAAGTGCATCTTTTATAGACCTCCTACCAAAATGTGTCTTAGTGTGCAATGCTAAACAAAACCCACAACAAAGTCAAGACACAAAAACAAAAGGTGTTAAGTTTAACATCTTGAAATTCTTTGTGCAGTAAATACCATATATCTTTGAAGTTGTGAAAAAACAAGCTTTTTTGTTTAGAGTAGTAAATTTTAGTTTTGCTGCCTATCAGTGGTAAATGATAATGATATTGCTGAGGAGTGATGGCTTTTCAGATGTATGTCACAGGATTAGCACATCACTGGATGAGTTTACTCATGACACTTTCAACTCTAAATCAACCATGTGAATAAGTTCCCTGGCCTTTCTGTATTGCGCTCATTTTCCCCACAGTTTAAAGTGTTGAAAACAACACCTACTATCAGAATTTAAACAGGAGGGATAAAAAAGAAAAGCAAAATGTTTTGTTTTTTATAGAGAGAGAGAGCAGTGTTGAATGACCTCAGTCTAAAAAGGATGGAAGATTGAAGTGACGATTGGCGTATATGGGAAAGAGCTTTAAAAACCTTGTCTTTCTTTCTGAGAGAATATACATTGTTATTTTTTATGGATTTTATTTTTAGAGATTGAAAATAAAGTTTCTGTGGAGACATAAAACACTGTTGAGTCATTATTTGTGTTGTGACAGGGAAAAAAACATTGATTGATTATAATGTTTTTATAGTGTAAGTACAGTCGGTTTGTGGATTTGTGGTATAGTAGGGAATATTGCAACACCAAAAACATTCTTTATTGATCATGTGATTATCAACTGGATCCAAGTCGTAAGAAGTCGGAGCATCTGTTTTAAGGAAATAGCTAAATGATTTTAATTTAGACCAGATCAGCTGTGGATTCAACTTTGCAAATTATCTCATGTGGTTATGTTGTTATTGAGATTGACTTTACGACTTCTGAATAAGTGCATTGTTTGTCAAGTGATATTCTGCAGCTTGTTCCGGTAAGTGATTAAAATGTTGTTTACTAAGCCCAAAGGAACTCATACTTGGTTTGGATAGTAACAAAATTACCCACTGAGTGTTTTCTATATATTTTTGCGCTCCCTGTTACTGCTGATCAGGATTACATAGACTCCAGCAAGGCTTTATTAATCGGCTGGAGACCAGAAGAGGATTGGTTTATTCCAGGCTTCTTTACAAAAGATTCCACCAATCAAAAAGCCAGGATCAGTGCCACAAATCTCCTTACCAGTTTAGGACTATGCATCCATTTATCCCGTTGACCCACCTGGAACCTCTGTAACTTTCCATAATAAAGTATGCGGCGACACCATAAAAATAAACTTTACACATGTTCTGTTACTTATTTATATGCACATGAGCCAGTCAGCAAGTCCGTGTTTTAATAGAGTTCAATAATATGTTGACTAATCCACTGTTTTCATGAAATCAAAAGCAACATTGCTGAATTAATCTCTTTTAGTCAGAGGCTGGCATTTAGAGGCCATGATCTGTATTCCCATTTAGACAGTGACTCATCTCTGGTGTCCTATGACTCTCCACAGCAACAAGTTGAAATGTAGCATGCACACACCAAGGAGGAGTGTGTGGGTAGCCGCTTGGAATAAATTGAAAGAATTACCTGCCGTTATAATTGGGTGTCTTTGCCAAGTTATATTAATAAATAACTAATAGTATCTAGTAAGTAAATGATTTCGTGGTTTACTAAACTTTTTTCAGTACCTCCAAGAAGGGTTGTGTCAGGGAGACACATTATTATAGTTCATCATTCACTCAACCATTAGTGTGAATGGCGGTAAATGTTTTAAGATGGGTAACTCAATACATCTCTGCTTTAAGGGTGCAACACTAATAGACTGCATGTAAAGTGTTGCTATTTTTATGAAAGTAAATGATCTGAATATGCCACCACTGTATTGTACTGTAATGACAGCTGTCATGTAGTACCTTTCATCAAATGGATACCGCTGCTTGTATTTCAGTTCTGACACTATTAAAGCTGCAGGCCATGAGTACATGTCTCTTGTATTCGTGTAGTTTTACATCACTGGTGTAACCCCATGCTGTGACAACACTGTAACTCAAACTAGTTGGATTTTTCTTTGTCCCATATTGTTCCAATCCAGTTACAAGGTTTGCTTACTGCTCCTCCACCAGCCGCCAGTCGACTCATGCCCTCCGTCTTTCCCAAGCAGAAACTAATGATATTGTCCTTGTGGAAAAGTACTGGCATCTAGACCCTGCTTTGTTCATTGTCTATTTTGGACAGTGAAAAGAGAAACAATACTCTGGAACAAATGCTGCAAATGGCTTCACAGTGTTGGAATGATGATATTATTAGATGAGTTGAATTGGGCTGCATGCAGAATAATGTGCACATAGTAATGCGTGAAATCCATTAAAATTTAAATTTAAAGCTAAATTATAAAAAATACAAGACTATTATTATTATTATATTTTTCCACCTCATAGCCTGCTGAGCAGACTTTCCAAATTAAACACAATAATGTAAAACCCAGTTTAAACTAGTCTTTTATACTGTTGGGAGACTGTCGGTATTTGAGGAGACCCAGCTCACATTTTGTCTGTTTATTATTACTTTTTAGGATCCAGCAGGGAACGTATAACACAGAGAGCTCATGCATGTCCTAAGCTGATCCCCTGACATGTTTTCTGCCAACTCCAACAAGCGTCACTAACTAATGGTTGAGGATAGATGGATGTTTTAAATGATGCTTTGTGCTGTGGTTGGGTTTAAAGGCTGTACGACCTTCAACATCAGGGAATGACACGACTGCCCCGGAGCGTTTCGTTTCAGGACATTAAAGCCATTGAGGTGTGTATGCGCATGACCCTAGTCATACTTGTACCCACTCTTATCACGTGACAGTGAACCAAGTGTAACCAGTACATAATATTCAACAAACAAAAAATAAAAAGTTTTTTTGTGACTTATTCTGAATCATACCATGAAGAAGAGGCCATATGTGCTGGATTACTGGAATCTAGCTTGCTTGTCTGCCAAAGACACACCTTTAAGAAATATTTGCTCTGGCCTGTTATAAGCCTCACCACTCTGTTATACACCATAACAGCCATAACTATGACCACTTGCCTGATATTTAGTAGGTGCCGCCAAAACAGCCTTGAACCATCCAGGAATGGGCTCCACTAGACCTCTGAAGGCATGCTGTGGTATCTGGCACCGAGCTGTCAGTAGCTGATCCTTTTAGTCATGTAAGTTGTGAGATGGCCCCTCCATGGATCAGACTGTTTCCAGCACACCCCACATATTTTTAATTGGATTGAAATCAGGAGAATTCAGCAATTCAAGTCAACACCTCAAACTCCTCTGACCACACTTGCAGTGTGGCAGGACGACCTGTCCTGCAGAAAGAGACCACTACCATCAGGGATGAGGGGGTTACTTGGTCATCAACAAGTACTGTACACCTCTGTGCAAAGGTAGGTGGCACGCGTCAAAGTAGCACCCACATGAATGCCAGGACCCGAGGTTTCCCAGCAGAGGTTACATTGCCCGAAAGCATCACACTCCATCTGATGGTTTGCCTCCTTCCCATGGTGCACCTTGGTGCCATGAGTTCCATAGTTAAGCAACACACATGCACCTGGCCTTCCACATGATGTAAAAGAGATGCAGTTTCTGGGGATGCTGCGACCCAAATGCCACCCACTGCAAGGTGCCGTAGTAAAGAGATAACCAATGTCAGCCGTAATTATGTTACAGCTGCTTCACAGATATACTGTATTGATGCAGCTACGCTAAAAACAGATGATTTGATTCTGTTGTTCATGCCAGCAGTGCTGAATCTTAGTCCATGAAAAGGAAACCAACCACATTTTTTAAAGCTCAAATCGCCATCTACCTCTGGGAATTGCACAATAAGCATTCTTATCCATAGAGAAGCTTGTCAGTCAAAGCTTGGTATAAAACCTGCATAGGCAATGCATTCTTACTCAGATGGCTGCCAGAAGGGAAGTGCAGAGGATTTCCTCAGAAACCTTACAGGACCCCAGCACTATTCATCCAGTAAAATCATTAGAGAGAATAAACTTGTGAGTGAGTGGTACTAAAGAAAAGTGAATGTTTGGTTCTGTGTATTCCTGTTATCCATGAAATATGAATTCATAATGTGCAATGTCATAAATACTGATGTCTTACTAAAACTGAAATGAAAATGATGAGCTAGCCATTTCTATTATTACGATGTGCTGAGGCAAGACAAAACAAAGACGGTGCATAAAACCTGTTTGTGTGTGTATATATATATGTATATATATATATATATATATATATATATATATATACAGGTTTCGTGGTTACGACACATCTCCCATGAACTTCCTTGTTTGGCTTAAGCGGTTTGCCCCGTAAATACTTACAGACTTCACACGAGAACTAGTTGGTGCCGGCTCTCCAACACCTCCACAACTAGGCTACTCTGCGTTGTGTTTACTTATGTGAAATGGACGGCTGGCGGGGGGTGCAGCGGCAGCCGGTAAGGAGATGCACACGGACACAGATGGGTTCGGGATCATGGCAATACCGTAGGTTTATTCACAACACAGGGTCCTGGCCACTCTGAAACTATAAAAACAACATTGTTGTTATTCTTATGGGATGACAGCGTATGCAGCCATGTAGGGAATGTGGTGTGACATTTCAAATATACAGCAAACACATAGTCAATGCATTCCTGTCATTCCCCATCCATAGCCCCGGCTAAACGATGGCGGCATGCCTGGGAATTTTGCATAAATCCATGAACTAGTGGTTCAATGGCAAAAGGAAATATTTACCACCTTTAGTAATAACAACAGGAAGAACAGTGTCTAGGGCCACAGCACGATGAATGCGAATCAATGAGGCATGCACCAGTGAGGCCTTTTCCTGTCTTTCTAGGTCAAACCCAACATCGACAAAAACATTCTCGACCTGTGCCAAATCAACAGCATGGTGCTGCTGTAAACTACTGATAAAGAGTTGCTGATATGGAAACAGTTATGACACAGAAAAAAATATGCTAAGAAGCAAACCAGACCAACAGCTGTTGTTCATGCGGATCATAATATAAGTTGACAAAAACACTCCTTATCTCTCCTCACACGTGTTCCTGTAATAAAATAGGACTATGAACTCAGCTTTTCCCACAGTTTCCAAAAAACAGGTTCGAAAATTGATGAAATATTAATGGACTGGAGGCACGTGAACGTGATTAAGGTGAAGCATGTCATGTTTCAGGGCATGGACCTTTTCTCCTTCTACTGTGTTTTGCATTTTCAGAAGTTCTGTAATACAGAACTATGATATTTTAGAAGCAGACTGATAAAAAAAAGTTATCGTGGCACTATCAGTAAAAGTTCTGTAGTTGTACATGAGTCAAGTAAAAAAAAAAAAAAAAACACACACATTGTGTTTGTATGTTGGCTACTGCCAAACACTGTTTACTGATAGGGTGGTCACTTCTGACACTATCACTGTCACTAAATGTGGAAATGGTATGAACAGTGATTCATTTATATAATGCACTCCTGAAGTAAAAAAATAAATAATCAGACCAAACCATCAACTAACTGCACTGAGTGAAATGAGCCAAATGATTTATATGCTTATTCTTTACTGTTCCTATATAGCTTATTATCTGTATTGCCATTTTACAAACAAATGCTAACCTTTGACCTTTAACCTTTACGCAATGGCGTATCAAATTAATGGAAATTAATGGAAGTTCGGCCCTAACTTGATCTGTCATTGTAGCTAAGTGTTGTTAAGACACGAAGTGGGTTTAGATTTAGCTGTGACAAATAACAGTAAATAACAACTGTAAATAGGAAGTCAGTGACTTCTGTTTTGAACATGCATAACAGATTCATCCAGCTTTATCAGTTCTGGACAGACACGTATCCTCACTTCTGCAGCTGCATCACCAAGTGACACAGTGACTGGATTCAAATAAAATGACTTTAAATCATTAAAAACAAACACGGTACCACTATTAGATGTCTGTTTGTTCCACTATCAAAATAAATCCATTATAGGTCTGAACCTAACCTGAGTCTGGAGTCATTTGGAATTGAGTCTGTCACGTAACATGCAGGGTTGAATTGCATTTCGCCTCACAGAGGCTCAGTGAGATAACAGGAACAATCATCTTCTGCTTCAAAAAGAGGGAGTGGTATATAGCCTCATTTGCATGTGTGGAAAAGTACTGCTACGGTTTTGCAGCCTGAGAAAAGAAAACAGAAGTAAGTAATGTGGAGGGAGATTCACATTCCAAGCATTTTGCAATAAACTGAAATGTGGATGAATAACTTCCATGGAAGGTTAAGGGTACGGTTGTTTATTGGACAACACAAACCTGGATTTATATAACCAGGTGTGGGTCTGTTGTGTTAAACCAACTGAAAACCCATCGAACATGTGATTGTATTGTTTATGTATCCACGTATGCTGACTCCTGTGACTCACAGACCATATGATTTTATGTAGCATACCCAAGCAAGGAGTTTATGCTTCACCGCCTCTTTCCTTTTCAGTATGTCAGCCTCACCGTGGAGTATCTGCTGATAAAGTCGTCTGGCCTGCGGTTGCTGCTGTCACCAATTTGCATTTGTTGCCTCATTTCAATCGAGGTGGAAGCAGTTCTTCACGGCAATTTTCATTTACATCAAATGGGCTCATTCAAAGGTGTGTGGCTGGTAACATTTCATCATGTGCATGCAAGGGAAAACCAGCGTTTTGCACTTGATAACATAAACTCTGCTGATTATGGCGCCCGGGGAGCTCGTTAGGGGGTTAAGGGCCTTGCTCAAGGGGCCAAGGTGGTGGACAGTAGTGGACAGATGGTGGCGCTTCACCCAAACTCCTGCCCGGAATCCAGGATGATGCATCACCCAAATCGACCAGTGTGGGATTCGAGCCTGCAACTTCTTGGTCCCAGGCCCATTTCTTTAGCCTCTTAGCCACCACTCCCCCAACACAGATTCTGTTGAAACAATATTTCATAACATTGAGTCAACAGAGAAACTCCTGATAAATGACAGAAATAATCACTTGTGTAACATCAGGTCAGTGAAACAGGTAGCAACAGGTCAGTTGACATCATTTCGTCAACATGAAAGTTAAAGCTGATCAGAAAGTGTAAGTGGCAGTAGGAACAAAAATCCAGGGTCCTAGGAAAGCTATAGTATATATTTTTCTTTTTTTCTGTCCATATTCCCCTTTGTGCATATTTGCATATGGAAAATCCCATTTGCATGAGACACGAACTCGAGGATTTCGCATGCGACGAGTTGTGTAATTGCAATGTGGCTGAAATTCCATTTTCAGTTTCACACAAGTTTCTCAATCAGGTTGAAATCTAGCTGTTATTGCTTCCCTCTTTCCCTCTGCAGCCTCTCTCTCTCTCTCTCTCTCTCTCTCTCTCTCTCTCTCTCTCGCTCTCTCTCTCTCTTCACAGACTGTGGAATTTTACAACTCCGCAGCTCATTTTTCAGCTCCATTTTCTGTGTGTGCAAGTACGTGTGCATCTGTACTCTGGTGTCTGCGTTCTTTGTGCTCAATGCTCCATTTTTTTTTCTCCCTCTGGTTTCACTTCACCGAGGAGAAGAAAAAAAAAGTCAGAGCAGCGTCCAGCCGCCGGCACTGGACAGCAAAACCGAAAAGATCTTCCAAATGATCAGAGGTGGTGGGAGTAATGCACTCCAGCAGTGTGGCTCCAAGGGGGAGAAACTCCACCCCTCGAAACACAGGATCCAGTTTCAAACCTTCTTGTCATCAAACAGATTCCACACCAAACTGTCCTTGAGTAAGACAAAGGGTATCTAATGACTCCCTGACAGGCTGCTGCCATTGATACCCATTATCTTAACTACAAAGCTCTCAGTCCAGTTCTTTGCGCTACACTACCAAATAAAACACATTTGATTCCGACACAGAACATTCAGAATGTAAATATGATAACACAACAATGAACCGGTCATTGACATATGGAATTGCAAACATAAAAATTAAGTGCACGTAACATGGCCTAAAAAATTGTAACCTTACGGCGCCATCTAGGGAGAGCTACTGTGCAATTACAGTTGCACTGGGTCGTCACTGTTGTCTTGTATTGCACTCCCTCTGTGTGGTATGATGGGAAATTACAGGTCACCTGAATCATTTACCTTTCCTGTATTTGCCCCTGCCATTAGGATGTTATTGCATTAATGTTTGTTTGTGCGTGTGTGTGTGTGTGTGTGTGCGTGCTAGAGGGCTCCTGATGACTTCCAGCCACTCCCATTTTCCTTCTATCAACTGCAGTGATATCAGCGTTTTGCACGCCCAAACATTTTGAAGGTCACACGGCAGTATGTTTCCCTTTTTACGCAAACACACAAAGTTAAGACCCACTCTTCAGCCGAGCAGAAAAGATTACGGCCAGTAAACAATATACGAGCAGCGTTTGAACCTGTGCCTGTGAAGCAGCGAGCTAATGACTTTGGAGGCTTATTCAATCCGTCTGTGTTCGGTGATTCCATCTTGTTTTCTTTTTGTCACTTTTTCACTCTTTTTTTTGTTGAATTTACTTCAAAACAGGTAAGTGGACAGACAAAACATCTATTAAATCACAAAGGTTAATGATAAAGATTGATGATTAAGATTATGACGTCAATCTGGGTAATGACAATGGCTGTTTCTGGAGTTGTAGTACATGTCGCATGTTACTTTAACACCTTGAATACCACAGTTCTGATTGCAAGGTCTCTTACTGTAATGCTCTCTGTGTGTATTTTGTAGCCGTGTTTGCTGTGGTCACTAAATTACAGCAGTGTTTCAAGGCCTTAAAAGCACAGAGTCTCACAACAACAAAAAATATTTCCTGACAAAGTTAGAGCAGCTTAGCACGTTTTTTTAAAAAAAAATAAAAGAAAACCATTGTTTTCCTTCTAACTAGATGAGTTCCTCTGATTGGTCAAACCTGACCCTTCACCTGGAAGAGTCCTTGACCAGCGCTTTGGGTCAATATCTTGACGACTGGCGGCGTAATGTCACAGCTGCAACCGCCGCGTTAGACAAGCAACTGGCTGAGGAGAACGTCAAAGACGTCATCTGGTATCTGGTGGTGATGATCGGCATGTTTGCCTTCATCCTCGTGGCCATGCTGGTGAGCACTGTCAAATCCAAGAGGACGGAGCACTCCAACGACCCCTACCACCAGTACATCAAGGAGGACTGGACCGCTCAGTTGCAGCAGAGTGGGGTGATAACCAACTTTGCCGCATTGTAATGCACATTCATGTTTAACTGGCAGCATCATCATCGTCAGTTCCAGGCTCTGTGTGTGTATGTTTCTGTCACAAATCCCAGTTGGAATTAAAAAAACAAACAAAAAAAACCCAAGTGGAATTCTGGAGGATGTTGTTTCACAATGTTTTGGCTTGGGTTTTTTTTTCTCAGTGGCTTTACACATTTATCACATTAAACACATCGACAAACTCTCAATCGCCCAACCTTCCCTGCTTCTAACCCATCTACTCTGAGGACAAACTGTTCGCAGGCTGCCTAATATATAAGCTGCCCACTAACAGGTGCTGATGACGAGCTAATCAGTGTTATTCACATCACCTGTCAGTGGGCCACAACGCCATGCCTGATCAGCGTATACTTCTACTACTTCAACAGAGACTCCATCAAACCAAAAAATAAAAAATAAAAAATTGATATGTCATATGGTCAGAGAGCACTTTAGTTGCGATGTGAGACATTAAACAAAACCCCGTCCATACTGCTGTCCTTTACAACCTCTCTCGCCCACTCTCTCTCTCTCTCTATCTCTCTTTCTCACACACACATACACACACAAACACTTTTTATTTTTAGAATTCAAACAACTGGTCTCCTAAAAATGGGCCTGTCCTCCACTGGCAGGGGGAGAGGAGCCCCCCTCCTCCCCCCCATCCACTCACAGGCGCAACAGTAGTTTTCTTTTGCCTTTGTGTCTGCAGAGAGGGCCTGAGCCTGAGCGAGTGGTCGTGTGGGCAGAAGGGTTTGCTGGGTCCTGAAGATGCTTTAGAAGTTGAATTTGTGCAGACAGCGTGGGATGCTTGAGAACTGCCCCTCACAGGCTGCGCTTTACGACTGAAACCCTCTGCAGCATTTCCCTCGCCTCTCACAGGGCTTAGGTGACCTTTCCCGTTGTCCGGTTTTGTGCTGTGAAACATATACTGACTTTTGGGAGTGTGTGTGTGTGGGAATATGTTCTCCCTGTGGTTGTTCCTGCTCCCCTGCTTGAGCCTGGTGCCTGTGGCCCCAGCAGAGAAGGGCCTGGATTTCCCACAGTATGATGGGAAAGACCGCGTCCTCGACATCAACGACAGGAACTACAAGAAAGCTCTGAAGAAGTACAACGTGCTCTGCCTGCTCTACCACGGACCCATCGCAGACAGCAAGGAGCTACAGAAGCAACACCAGATGACCGAGCTAGTTCTGGAGGTAAAGTGTCAAGACGAGGAAAACAAAACGAGAGGAAATGCGGTTCAAGGTCAGGTTAATTAAAGGAACAGTAGGCACGATGAGGAGCAGGCTCATAATATATATATATATATACATATATATATATTTTTTATATATATATATATACTCCAGAGAGAAATGCAGTGATGTCACTTAAGGTTATCTCATCTGAATTCAATGTGCATCTCAGCCCTGTGGTAATGTATGACACCAGTCCCCCCCCCCCCCCTTCCCCCCCCCCGTGTCCTTTTGTCAGAAATAGGCCAGAGAGCTCATGTGTTCTCTGCTTTTGAGTTGAACACGTACATAAAGGCCACATCCGCCTTCTGCTCTGCTGTGGCTTTTGTGTACCAAACCAAAAAACTGCGTGTCTTTTTTTTTATTCATGCGCAACTCGGCAGCTGGATGCATATGATATGTAAAGGTTACATTAAATTAATATCTCATAATGAGTCGTACATAAAGGGAAACAAAAGCGCCCCTCCTCTCGTGTTACTCGTCCCTGAGGGTGAGCTGCCCTTTGATGTGAGCTCTGTCACTTAGTCCTGATATTAGCCTGCGTCATGTTGCTATCAGTGACTCTTGTCTGGTGAACATTAGCGACTCCTAGTGTCCTCTGAGCACACGCAGTAAACATCATATTTAGCAATTTATTCCAATTATACTACAAATGTGGATATTTTTTTTCCTTTTCTTTCATTACTGTCATTGTCAACTCAGTGTAAATTGTATTATCTTATTCACTACCACCACTCGATTTGTTAGCGCCACCTACTGGGATCAGTGGTATAGTGTGCCACCTGTGGCAAGATGTATAACATATAAGTGGGGAAGAAATCCACTAAATACAATATCATTTATTTTAAAAAATAAATCTTTTTGTCCCTGTTTTAATCGGCTCACAGATCAACTGTCAGAATAATGATACACAGTCTTAAATGCAGTTATATTTAGAACAAGGCAGTCTGGGTTATTATGTAACAGCGTCTTAACCACTCCTGGCCACCTCTGTTACTATGCCAGCTTCTGCATTATTTTTCTCCTGGAGACATTACTCACCACGGCCGTCAGTCAAGCAACCGTTATATCTGATGATGTTGACAGAACTTGGATCCCAGAATGAATCATTTTATTTTATTTTTGTGCTGAGTCCTGTTAGTTCCATGTAATACCTGGCAGGTTGTCTTCTTTTGGCCGCAGCTCGCAGCTCAGGTTACGGAAGAGAAGGACATCGGGTTTGGAATGGTCGACTCCCACAAAGATGCAAAAGTGGCAAAGAAACTGGGTGAGTACCTCGGACAGAGCATGAACTTTTGTGTCGCCTCACTGGAATTTCTGGAATTTGACTTGACCGTGGGTCATTGTCTTCAATCCCAGGTTTGGAAGAGGAAGGCAGTGTATATATTTTTAGGGACGATCGGGTGATCGAGTTTGATGGCCTGCTCTCTGCTAACACCCTGGTTGAGTTTTTGCTGGATGTGAGTAGCGTTGTGTGATTTAAGGGCAGATTCCCAGCTGCTGTTGCCAGTCGACACCAGGTTGCCATGTTGAACCTGTCTCTCTCTCTCTCTCTCTCTTCCTTCGGTGCGTCTCCAGCTCTTGGAGGATCCAGTGGAGGTGATAGGAAATGCCCTGGAGCTGAGAGCCTTTGACAGGATGGAGGAAGAAATCCGTCTGATTGGATACTTCAAGAGCAAAGACTCTGAGCGTGAGTGTGTGATGCTACAACGGATACAATGACTATGCAAAAGTCCGAACACAGATCACCACCTTGAGGCTATGTCCATAATACCCTCCGTTATCTCACTTTAACCCCCTCATCTCCACGGACTTACAGATCCATTTATACCTCGGCTGCTCACACAGCTGCCACTGCCTCATCCCTCCTCACATGTTTTGGAAGAACTGAGCCCAGGGTAGTTTACATTTGGTGATGAGCTACATCCCATCTGACCGACTGTGGGGAGCATTAAGTAGAGGTCAAAGTTCGGCTATTTCCACTCCCTGATGTCCAAATGTCATTTATGCAACAGCCAAGAAAAGCGCAAACAGATGTTTTGAGCAAAACAAGAGCACAGCATCACAACACTGTGTATTTTGCGTAACTCACTATCATCAATAATTTCTGTCATTCTTAGACTATGAAGCTTTTAAAGAAGCCGCGGAGCATTTCCACCCCTACATTAAGTTCTTTGCCACGTTTGAGAAATCTGTAAGTAGTAAGCAGACACACTTCAACAGCAAGCATCGCTTCTTCTCGATTCACATTCGCTGTTTCTGCTTCAGGTGGCCAAGGAGCTGACTCTGAAGCTGAACGAGGTGGACTTCTACGAGCCCTTCATGGAGGAGCCTGTCACCGTGCCGGGCAAACCTCACTCCGAGAAGGCTCTGGTGAAGTTCATAACCGAACACAGACGGTAAACAGAGAGCAACACTGCATCTCAATACAGGGGGTCCTCGAGTTACGACGGTCGCGAGTTACGTCGTTTTCGTGGTTACGACACATCTCCCGAGAACTTCCTTGTTTCGGCTTAGGCGGTTTGCCCCGTAAATACGTACAGACTTCGCACGGGAACTAGTTGGTGAGCGCTCTCTGCCTCTCAGCGCGCCTGCTGGCTCTCTAGCACCTCCACAGCACAGCTAGGCTACTCTGCCTTGTGTTTACTTATGTGAAATGGACGGCTGGCGGGGGGTGCAGCGGCAGCCGGTAAGGAGATGCACACGACACAGATGCGTTCAGGATCGTGGCAATACCGTAGGTTTATTCACAACACAGGGTCTACACGGTTGATAACAGAAATCTAAAGGTGCTCATTACACTCGCGATATCAACCCCTACTGTGACAAAAGGCAATTCACCACAGTAAACTCTTATTGTAGGGTGGTGTTATAGCGACATCTAGTGGCACAACTTTGTAACTACCTTACCTATGAATGTATGTTCCGACTTACGTCGAAATTCGGTTACGACACATTCTCAGGAACGGATCTCCGTCGTAACTCGAGGACCCCCTGTACTCCCAGCAAATGTGCTGTGTTGAAGGTGGTCTGTGTAGAAACGTACCGTCTTTTACTGTCCCGTCAGACCAACTCTGAGAAAGCTGCGTGCAGAAGATATGTTTGAGACCTGGGTGAGTGACGACTGCTCAGCTACTGGGGGAGTGTCTCAGACATCACTTCTCATCGCAGCACTTTGACCTGACATATGCATTGTCCCCATTGTTTCAACAGGAGGACGATATAGAAGGCATCCACATTGTGGCTTTTGCAGAGGAGGAGGATCCTGGTCAGAACCTGTTTTACTAACGTTTGTTTGCAGAAGGAATGAGGAACATGACACTGACTCTGTATATTTGCTCTAGACGCCGGACACTGTGTACTTTAAGTTTAAATTAAAGACATAATTTCAGTTGAGTTTGGACGTAGATGATGAGACAAACCATCCACAATGAAGTTTGACGTTTCTTTTTAAAGAGATGGTTTAAATCAGCTCATGTTTTATGTCATTGCTTACTTGAAGATGGCTTTGAGTTTTTGGAGATCCTGAAGGAGGTGGCGAGGGACAATACTAACCTGCCTGACCTCAGCATCATCTGGATTGACCCTGATGACTTTCCCCTGGTGAGCTGTGACACCGTTAGTCGTAAACCTTAGACAGCCAAAACTAGATGGTGGAACATCAAACCAAACCCTGTGGGTAGACATTTACTCACGGACCTGTGGGTCTCATGTTGTTGATCTGTTGTTCTTGTTGTCTCAGCTGATCCCCTACTGGGAAAAGACCTTTAAGGTGGACCTGTTCAGACCACAGATTGGAGTAGTCAATGTTACCGATGTAAGTACACAGAAACATGTGGCTGGTGGATAACAGGTGTGTTGAGTTTCTCCTGACGACCTGTGTGTTTGTGAGCAGGCAGACAGCGTGTGGCTGGAGATGGAAGATGAGGAGGATCTGCCCAGCGCTCAGGAGCTGGAGGACTGGATTGAAGATGTGCTCTCTGGCAAAGTCAACACTGAGGATGACGATGATGACGATGACGACGATGATGATGACGATGATGATGATGATGACGATGATGATGAGGAGGATGATGATGACGACGATGATGATGACGACGACGATGATGATGATGACGACGATGATGAGTAATTTATGAGTCTTGACTTTACTCAGGCTGAATTGAACAGGGACTTCAAACCAAACACCTGTACAGTAACTTTTCACCATTGCAATTTTAAATTTGTAGTAAACAATTCTGAAGTACATTACAGTAGGTTTAATTAATAACCAAACATGCCATTTCTGACACAGAACTGGACTGGTCACAGGTTTTGTGATTAATAAATACAAGTTTATATCAACGTCTGAACCAGACATTTACCTGCCATTAAATGACAGTCATTTATACACCTATAAATGACTGTTTACAATAAAGTCCTGTGGATGTCAAGAATTCTGTCATTTGTGTGTCTTTTTTAATCCAGTAAACTGCTACGATCTCAGTCCTCAATTGAAAATCTCGAATTAATTTACCTTGGGAGTTGTCTAACCAGTTGGGGCGACAGCCACAAAATGTTATTATCTAGTCACACAATGAAGTTATGGCCCATTGGCCTCAGTGTCAATACGTCGAGCTGGGTAGTACGATCGTGCTACCTTAAAGGGACATTTTCTGCCCAATGGGCCTCACAGCTCGGAAAAGTCACATGCTGACACTCTCCATTTTCAAATACAAAACCTGGAATCTCTTTCTTTTACGCTCACTACCTTCTGTGTCTCTCATGTACATCTCACCTGAATTAATGGGGCAGGCAGCAGCTGCACAGGGAGATGATACTGTCATCACACCGCTGGACGGGTGTAGATAAGCTCATTTGAATGCTACGTCCTCGTGTTTCTCGTTGTCTCCGCATTCTTGCACTTTCACTTTCTTATGCTTTCTTTTCCGTGCTGTGACTTATTGATTCCTCTTTGTCTTGTATGGCACGCAATTAAAGAAGAGACAACAAAAACCCCACACACAACCATACAAAGTATTTCATAGTGGGAAGATAAAAGCAGAAAAACAAAAACAAAAAATTTCCTAAATCTTTTTTGTATCTGTGATTGAGTCACAACACAGGAACAAGGATCATAATATTATCAAAACCTATTTTATTTCCATATGTAAAACCGAGGCACGCGTAGTCAAGTGGTGTTTACAACCACCAACACTCCTAACATTGGCCCGAAAACAAAACTGCGCGGTCGTGTGCACAAAGCAACAACTGCGTGTACTTATACATTGTTAACATGACATGCCTCCCACATACACACATAAGATTTAAAGATACAAATCAAATATTCACAAAATAATCAGAAATTCACATTGGACACAGGACAGTTCATGTTCCAAGAAGTGGTCGATAGGTGGCAGCAGTGTGACGCTTGTCAACACATACATAGCTGTACAAATAGCTCTACAAATCCACAAATCCATAATGACACATGTGTTTGTTCAGCTACACTTTGTTTGGCATGTTGTCCACATTTATAAAACAGCTATTTACAGTCCAGTTATCTCCACAGGTATAGTGCAGACAGATAAGGTAAAAAAAAATCCCCAATAATATAAAAAAAATCCTTCAAACCACAGCTTTGATATAAAATGGGAAAACAGTATATTCACATATAAATACTGTACATATATAATTTGTAAGACAAGACAATTAAATAATCGTTGCTAAGACCGATATAGAGCAGTTTCTTTGAAAAAGGGTTTATATCAAATATGTTGGTCAACTAAGTAACGCTAAAGAGGAGGGGGGGCGGGGGGGGCAGGTTGAGACATACACACATCGACACACACGCAAACACACATTATGTCCTGAATCACACACTCCCCCTAAATTATGAACGCTCCCACGCAGGCACACACTGGCACATGCAGATAAAGTAGAACACTTCGGGAGGGGGTCATCTGAAGTGCATAGAGGAGTACCTGCCCTGTGTACTCAAACATCAGGACAGAGAAACCCAGTCATACTCCCTCCTATTTCCTTTATTCATTTATCCTTTATTGTCTTTTTACCTCTCCCGGGGACAAACACGAGGAAACAAATATACTCTATGTAAGAAAATGACACAAACCTAAGTACAAAAAAAATTGTTTAAAATGAAAATAATAATAATAATTAAAAAAACAGTACAAAAAGCTATTTCTGAAAAATTCTGTTCGATAAGTTTAGGAGGCCGTCAAGTCCGGATCAGCGTCACTGGCCCCGCGCGTTCGTTAAACTGAGGTCTCTGATTGAAGCAGCAGTATAAACTTGTGAGACTTGGGGTCGATGTACTCCTCAGTCAGTCGGATATAAGGGATGCTCTTGATGGTGACGGCTAAGTTAAAGTCAAGACACCTCAGCAGGAACTCCGCCCCCTCCTTCACGCCGCTAGTGACGGACGCCTCGCTGATCAACGTCCACTGATCGGCCATCCAGCGCTCGGGGGCGTACTGTAGAGTCGGACCAGGGGACAGGTAGGCTTCAAGAAAGGCCTGGACACACACACACACACACAGACATTATTTATTTACTTCATTATGTACCAAGACAATTGTTTTTGAACAACAAAGTTTTGCATTGTTGTTATAAGTATTATCATTTCAGTAATATCAGGAAGCATCAAAATCCACGCTGACCTTTGGGCTCATGTTATTAACCAGGCAGAAAGCGAGGTGCTTCTGGATGCTCTCCATGCTGTGGCAGTGCTGCCTCCTGGTGGTGCGGAGGTACTTCTGCAGGGCACGTGCCATGGAGGGAAATATGGCCAGGGCCGCCTCCCGTACGTCCATAATGTCAGAGGGGGTCGCACGTTCGTCCTCCTTCTTCATCCGGCGGACGTGAGTGAAGGCCTCTTCCACAGCCACCACCAGCCTGACAAAGGAGCTTACTGTCAGCTTTCAGGGTTACTGCTTTAATCCATACTGTTCGATAAGCACCACATGTGTAGCAACTGTTAAACCCTTTTCAGCTGTGGTATGAATAATAAAGCTGGTTTTATTACTCCGTCATCTGTCAAAGTCAAAGCATCTGGAGATGTCCATAAATATTCCATAGAGCTTTATTTAAACATGATGGGAGATTTTTTTTGTGAATCCTGAATGTTTTTTATCATACATTTCAATTATATACACAAATTCTACTGCTTATTTTGGAATACGTGTAAAAAGTGCACAATCAATCAATAAAACAACAAGACTGTAAATTTGCAGTCATATTTGCTGTATGTCTTGTGATCGCTACCTGGCTCTGCGTTTGCGGACCCTCCTCTCGTAGTCGGCCTCCTCGTAGTACAGTTCATTGTGGGCGCTGTCCTTGCGTTTGGACGCAGACGTCACCATTGCTCTTGACTGATTCTCGTTGCCAGACTGAGCCCCTGCTGTCGTCCCTGGGGCTGCACCGAAAGGAGAGGACGGGGACACATTGGTTATGTTTGTTTCGGTTTGAAAGTAGTGCACCGTGATCCAGCCTGACTCTGATTGATTGGCTGCATCTAATTCTGAATCAAGGAAAGAAAGGGATGTACTGTATACGCCTCAGACGTATGTGGCTCTGTGCGTTAATCTTTTTCATTTATCTGGAGCAGATCACGTGTCCTAGTCATTGAGAATTTTAATTAGCGCACCGAGAAAAGAGGCAATTTCCACTGGAAGCATCCACATTTTTCCACCGACAGCATCATGCAGGCACAAGTCTTTTCATTGGGATGCTGGGGGGTGGGGTGGATTAGATATTCATCATTTTACACTACAAAGACCGTAGTTCTTGTCTGATCACTGAATCTACTGATTTGTGTGACAAACCCATAAAGCTAATGGAGCTTGTATAGCCCCAGTATTCCTGGGGTTTCACGGTGGGGGAGTGGGATCTGGCCCATATTCGTTTCTGAGAGTGAGCGATGGAGGTCATCTGAGGATATCAATCATTAATAATAATCTAATCTGCATACGTGTGTCTGCAGGTGAGGAGGAGGAGACACTAAATGAACTCACAACCCATCCTGCTGTAAACTGTTCAAAGAATGCCATCAGATAATATTCACCTGGAGGATTGTAAATATTTCCAGCTGAAAATATGGGCTAACACTCGCTTCTTTAACTTACTGACCTACATATTTATACTACGAGGAGACAGAGGGGGTGGGGGTTGTGAAGAAGAGGGGAAAAGTAAGCCGGAACGAGCCGACCTGAGATGTGGGAGTGTCTGAGAACCGAGCGTTCGTGTGATGAATTATTGAAGGTTTGAAATTCCACAGCCCTCTGGAGGACTTTCTGCTTCTCTTTGATCAGGAAGTGGAGGGGGGTTGGGTGGATGGTGCTATGTGAGGGCATCATATACTGCACTGGAGCTCTGCTATAGAGCTACAAATCAGCTGTGCTGTATAGGTGGAGGGTGGTGGTGGGGGGTTGATGGGTGGTTAGTGGAGGACCGGACAGGATGCAATATGTGGCGTTAGAGGATGTGTGTATGTGGGTGCAGGGATGCTATTAATTGAGAGCACTGAAAGGCCACTCTTGGAGTGAGTGCGTGTGTGTGTGTGTGTGTGTGTGTGTGTGTGTGTGCGTGTGCAAAGTGCTTCCTGCAGATGCAATACATACATTGTGTCAGCGAGTGCAGTAAGGATGGAGTCAACTGAACCGTGAAATTACCAGCTTCCTGCCGTGACGTGCTGTGTCGAGCGACTGAAAGGCTTTGTATTGTTACTTACTGTCCAAAAGGTATGTTCTCAGTTTGTTTTTAAATGCTGCTGGTGGAGAAGTGTGACAAAAGTCACGACACAGCAAGAAAGGAGAAGGAGCAGAAAACAAAACAATCAAGGAGCTGTCTTATGGCTTTGATTTGAAATAAGAATAGAACCTCAAATTCGTAGGAGTCTAAATTCATCGGTGACACAGACCTGTCTAATTCTATCTTTTTACGTCAGTTAAAAAAATGTCTGCCCTGTGGAAGAATTCCACAAAAACACAAAACCATTTCTTGTTTGTTTGTTTTTTTGTTTTTTCCCCCCCGTTTGGTTCAGGGTTCACTGATTGTTACCATGGAAGCGCTGCTTAGTGGGTGCCAATTATTGTTACCATGGAAACTGGCTCCTAGTTCAGAGTTAGCCTGAGGGTAAGGTGGGTAGCTGTTTATGTTTAACTAAGTCTGGCCCATTGCAGACCAGTTTAAAACGTTACACTGGTCCAACTGAGAGGGACGACAAAAAGGAAGTATTGTGACAGATGAGGCGACTAACCGTCAACGTTGTAGACCTTTAACCCGGCCAGGTGTTTGGCGGCCCGGTGCTTAGCGGCCGAAAGTACCGCTGGGTTATGAAGTGGAAAATCTCTGTAGTAATACTCCAGAATGGACAAAGCAGCTCTCTGAATGCTGTGCAAAATGAAAGAGAGACAGGGATATGATTCACATGATGTATTCACGTGATTGTGTTGATCTGTGTAGTTGCAACGTTGCCTCAGACGCGCAGATGCGCGAATGAGCGGCGCACACCTGAGCTGTCCTATGTTGTAGTGGCGCGTCTCTCCGTCTGTGGAGCGGATGACACGCACGCTGTAACGGGGCTGCAGCTGCCGCAGCTCCAGTAGCACCACGGCCAGGTAGTGGACAAACAGCTGGGAGTCCACGAGGGACACGGCAAACTGGACAATGCCATGGTAGTCCTCATCCTGCTCGGACCACGCCACGTGTACAATGAAACAAAACACAGTTGTGATGGAAACAACAAAGTCAAAAGACAAAATGAGTTCCCCCCCTTAACATGATGATAAAGGACAACGGAATAATTGGTTTGGTAAAGTAATAATAATAAAAAAAAATAAAATAAATAATAATAAAAAAAAGATCATGCAGTCGTCTCACAGAGTGACTGACTCTGACTGGTTACGCATTCATCTCAGATGACCACACAGCTCTGATGCACCCGCCTCGCCATTATGTAAAATCAATCTCCTTAATCAACTCTGAAGAGGCAGCAGTTGTAAAAGAACACAGAGTTCATAAAATATTTATAGCCAAAAAAAAAAAAAATTTACCTCTGATGCCCTAATAGCATCTTCTCAAACCCACCTGTGCATCCAGGATGCGGACTCCATAGAAGAGCCAATAGGACATGGTGAGCAGGAGAGTGAGTGTGGTGAGGAAGCCACGGTACACACACACCCTGGGCAGGCTGGCGAGGCCCGGTCGGAGAAACAAGGCCCAGACGGCCACCAGGAGGATGAGGAGCTTGAAGGAGATGGAGAGGAAGAGGCCCTCACAGGCGGAACCACAAGCCTGCAGTCTGTCAGGCCACAGTACAGCTGGAAGAAGCAGGAAGACCAGGGGCGTGGCCACCACCAGCAGACCCACACACAAGCCCACGGCGAGTGGGAGATAGCGACGGCAGCCTTGGGTCCGGTCCTGTATCTCCTTCCCCAGTCCAACCACCTCCTCCTGGGAAACACTCAGCTCCGAGGTGCCTGTCACCGCCGTGGTCGTTTCCCCCCAGTTATCATCCTGAACGGGCAAAGATGAGAAAAAAGATGGAAAGTTCAATACAGTTGACTAATACGGCAACCTGTGCACCATCAGAGCAACACAATCTGTCGGTCAAGATGTTTGTACACTCAACAGTGTATCACTGAGCCAATACACTGTTGAACCCAGCCACGGCGTCTCCGTTGATTAATCCATGAGATGAATGCCACACTAATCACACAGTAATGTGAGCGAGAGAGAGAGCGAGCGAGAGAGAGAGAGAGAGAGAGAGAGAGAGAGAGAGAGAGAGAGAGAGAGAGAGAGAGATGATATCTGGCTGTTTGGTGAGTCTAATCATCTGGCACAAGGTGAACATGGATTATATGTTCAGGCCTGTGTCACCGTCACAAAGCACAACAACAACGCAACACACTGATTAGCACTGCTCGCACAGACTCACACGTACACAGAGCTAACTGTCTGCCAGATGCAAAACACAGTGGCTAAGCCCCGTTGGCCTGGTGGAGGTCGGAATGAAATGAACAAATCTGCCTTTCAACACGGCGGGTCGTTTATTTTCTATCAGATGACGAGCTGTTGGTGCAGCTGTGCGTAGGTGAGTCTCCACCTGCATGACAAAAAAAAAAGAAAAAAAAAACCGAAGCTTTCCGCCATGTGCTTTGTTGTTGCAAGAGCTGACACCGTGAGGAAATTGGAACCGATGCCGCCTGGTGTAAAGTCACAGCGTCACAAAGCAGCATGCACTATCTGACTGACGGATTTGGCGCTCTCTCTGTGACTCACACACACACACACACACATGCACAGAAGCTGTGGGCCAAGAGCGCACCCTTATGTCATAGGCATGCGTGTAAACACGGAGGATTATTCATATCAGCTTTCCTCAAAGTGGCCCATGGCTGGATGCTGAGGCTAATCTCAGTGTGGGAGAACGTCTCTCCGCTCTCCAGCAGCTCTGCTGGACACACTGGGCTTCACTATCAGTGACGGTGCTAACCGATGTGCCATTTGGACACTATTTGTCTGCAGGGCTAATGCAACGCGAGGGCAGATTACTTTACACTGCTGACAATAGATGCAAGCAACGAGCTGACAATCACATGGCGCAGTGGAATGTGGCTGGGAGACAAGAGGAGGATGCCGAACAGAGACGGTGAGACCTGTGAAATAGGTCAGAGCCTGATGAGAGCGTTGCGGCGTCTGGCTGAAGACAAAGTCCAAACAATAATTACATTAAATTATAACAGCGTGGCAAAGTGCACTTTCAGATCCTTCACATCAACACACTTGTGCTTTCTCTCTACTATAGGTGTCAGGTAGGGCGACAGCCTGTCAATGCAGCCTCAGGCTCACAGAGAGGAATATGTCTCTCTGCTTTCTTTCTGTCTCTCTATCTTTCTGTCTTTCTGTCTTTCTGTCTCTGCATCTGACAATTGGGTTGAACATGCATACTGACATTACACGACAAATTTACAACAACTCTCCTACTGATCAGCTGCCAAGATCAAGTCATTTAGGTTCTGATCTCCTTCTCTGATGAGAGGGAGTGTAATGTATGCATTTATATAAATATAAAATATATAGATATATGAATCCAATGGTCATGACAATATTTCACTGCATCTTTGATCACTGGATCACTGTTTTAAAAACAGCACTTTGCTTCTTTGTATCTCCTTTGCTCGCAGAACTCATCACAATCAGCGCACAACGCAACACACACACACACACATACACACACACACACACACACACACACTGGCCTGGCATACAAGAGGGATGCTAATCCTCTGACCTATATGATCCCTCGTCACCATTGTTACTATGTGTCAGGCTCCATTGCAGTGGGTAGCCAGCTGTGCGAGGGCGAGTTTATAAGGTCACGGCGATGACTTCATAGTCGGATTACTGGGCCGTCTGCTTTACGCTAAAGGAATGCGATGACTGGAGAGACTAAAAGAATCCTTAAAAAAAAACAACAACAATTCATTCACAGGTTACTGCTGACCAACTTCTGCATCAGTACCTGGGCTTCATCTCCATGATCTGCTGCTGATGTGGGTTCCCCAGGCAGCGGCTCTCCGTTGTGAACAGGGGACTGGGAGGGTGTGTCGGGGGGGTTGATGACCACGGACCTCTCAGAGCGACTGCTGTCTTTACTGCTGCTGGCCTTGTGCCGCTCACGGCTGCGATCCCTGACCCGCAAAACACATGGAGACACAATGAATACGAAGGCTGGTACAAGATCAGTATAAACACGTAGAACATAAAAGAAAAAGGCAGGGATAGACAGGTAGAGTGGAGACAGACAGGCAGAAAACATACCCGTGTCTGTTTGATCTTCCGGAGCGGCTGGAGTGATAGGAGTAACCGGAGTGCGTCGACTCAGTGTCCATTCCAGCACAGTTCAGAGGTGGCGATTAACCAGGAGGATGAGGAGAAAGCCGGCGTGTGGCAAAGAGGATAAATTGGCCAGCAGTGGTCGGGAGGGAGAATGGGTTGCTATAGATACCAGTCTCTGGAATCCACGACAACAGACTGCTACCCCAGAGTGCTGCTGTAGTAGCCACATTGACCTGAGATGGCGAGATACAAGGTGGGAGAGATGGGTTTGCCTCTGATGCGCAACACGACAAACTTTATTTGGAAACAATGGCTTCATACCAGAATGTGGGTCAAATTCCTTCCTATCAGATTAATGTGTGTGTGACTTTGTGTTAATGCTGCCAATTTGCCCAGGCCTCAGGAGACATTGTGGTTCAATAAATAGGTAAAAAAAAAAAAATACATTTCCAAGACAATAAACCCACAGACATTCCTGCTGTTTGAATAGTTTCCACTAGCCGGTTAGAAAAATGCTTTATTTAACGTGTGTTTACAAGGTGCTTAATAGCACTTGACAGATCTGCTTTAATGGAAGTCTCTAAATGTGTTTTCTACTTAATTTATTCTACAAATCAATAAATAGTAGATTGAACTTTACTCTGATATATTCATCATACATCTCCAGTTGCAAAATGCAGCTATTTCCCCTCTAGGCAACTAAAACCAAATTTACAAAAAGGAAATAAATCGGTATTTTTCAGCACCATCTGTGAACTGCCTCTCCATCCTGTTATTATCAGGTCCCACTGAAACTGTCAGACTCACTTCCTGGGCCTTAATGTATGCTGTGTGATGAATGAGGCTGTCTAGTGCCTCGCCATGCACGACCATTCACTTAGGCCTCAATCTAAATGCTGTCCGCCTGCCAATCACCATCCACAGCCCAGTGTCATTTCACTAACTGGGATTATTTTTCCCCTCAGTGTTTATTTGTTGTCAGCAAATGATGCATAGCAACAATAAAATTGCTCTTTCAGCATAATAAGATGTGAATCCACATATTGGCATTAGAAGAAGACACTGCATTCCATGGACGTTTTCCATCATTAGGAAACATGGCTGGTGCGAATGATAAACCGCACATCCTCCACTACAATGCATATAAATGATGTAATAACACTGCCCCTAACCATACTATTACTTATGCCAGACAAATGTGAGAATTTGTATTATCTCACAGACCTGCAGCATGGTGGTGTAAGGTGATGCTACGGGGACTGGAAGCACACTTTGGCTAAGAATGAATAGGACATCGTTTTCCGCTGATGCAGTCGCTCGTGCTATTAAGAGCTCGGGGAAGCATGATGAAAAGGACGGCGCTGTAGCTACGCAGGACGTCAATAAATAATGCACTTGGACATACTAGGACGTAGCACTCACAGCATCAAAGCTGACGTCGCGGCATCAAATTCTAGCCGTCAACCAGAGTTTTGACAGACCATAGTCGCATCTCTCATCTCTAACCCACATCTGGAGCGACGCTGTTGCCTTGGCAACAAAGGAGGCAGGAGGCCCCATCTAGCCGCAATAATCAATCACCCCTGCTGAGAGTAAATTTGTGTGATACACACACACGTGTGTATGTGTGCGAGTGGGGGTGAGAGACATGGAGAGGGCACAAAGCGCATAAAGGCGCAAACAATGGTTTCTATTAAAGCCGGCACCCGTTCGGTTAAATGAATGAGCCTATGGGTTGAATCAAAGCTGTTAACCCCATGAGCGCTGATCTCTGAGCGCGTGGACAGTGGTATGTGGGCCAAGATGATCCCTCCCCTCCCCTCCACTCCCCTCCACTCCACTCATCCACGAGACGAGCATGAAGAGGCACAGTGGACCAGGCCATGTGGAAACATCGCCGCCGCGGGGTAAAGAAAACTATCAGTTACAAACTAACAGATAACCATGAATAAAGCATGCGGGAATAACAGTGTCAGAGATGCCCACTTCCTGTGAGTCGGCCCTGCCAGAGAAATTTGTCGTCCTCCGCTGAGGCGTAGCTACATCTCCGTGGTCGGTTCTGGTCGGCCGCACACGGAGGAGATTCACAAGAGCAGAAACTGACACTAATGTAAAACAAACAAATCATGTGTTTGGTTAGTGGCTGGAGGTTGTTGCACAGCGGGAGCCACTGTAACTACACTTGTGTTTTTTTTTAGTTTTGTAGAGAATAAACAGCACTGATGCAAAAACACTTGACTGAATTTCTATGGGCTGAGACGAAGCATCTGATAGGTCAGGTTCTTCCCCCTGCTGCGCCAACTCATCGATTAATGACGATCATAGAGCAAGAGGCGTTTGCATTGTTGGTCCCTAACTGGCACAGATCAGTGTCATATCCTCGTTACCATGGCATCTATGGCCTCCCTCATCCATCGGCCCTCACTCCTTCCCCTCCCTCCTTCATGTGTGCCCTGCCCTGGTGGCATCACGCCAAAAAATTGGTCAGATGCAGCAGCTGCCGCTTTAAAGTTGTCTGACTATTTAAACGCATTCGACAAACATAACATTTCAGTATCCACTGAACAACATATGTAAATCCAGCATCAAAATAAAACATATCACGACCAGGTAAACACACGGCAATGTGGGTAAAACCTCTCTGACATAAAAACAAAAGCTGACATAGCATTGGTCACAGTTAATAACAACATGAATATAGTACATTATATACACTTCTATATATTGTAAATATTGTACTGATAAGAAACTAGTCTCCCATACGTCGCTCTTCCTGTGTAGAGAGCAAACCTGTGACCCTTGAGAGACTGGATAGAGTCTCAGCCACTCCCACCCCGCTGTTCTTTTACACACACACACACACACACACACACACACACCCATGGGGGTTAAGAGGAGAAAGTTAAGACCTGACACAGCCCTGTGGAATGCAAACTCAGTCCCCTCTGATCTGCTCCTGTGGAACTCAGTGGAGCACAGAGGGAAAGGCAGTGTGGTGATGCAGGGTGGGAGAGATTCCTCTGTGCATTCCTTCTTTATTGTCTGTAAACACGCTGCTGTTGCCCATCCTGCAAAGCGTGCTGCTACATACCCTGCCATCCAAGCTGCTCCTGATCCTAATGCCCCTTTGTGTTCTGAGGGCGAGAAGAAAACTATAGCTCGGCCTCTCATTCACCCTCTCCCAGACCGCCCTGCCAGCCAGGAAACATGGTATTAAGGGGGAACAATAACAAAGGCACTTTCTTTTGATCATCCGTGGCAAGAATAGCTTGCAGGGGGATGACTCATTTAATTCAGGGGTTCCCAGAAAACCTGGCCGTCTCCCTCCAGCCTGGGTGCAGAGGACCTATAGCAGTGATACGTGGCTGGAGGTGATGCAGGGTCTCGCTGCAGCATCACTGCCCTGAGGGACACCGGAGGAGGGGGGGGGGGGGGTAAGCTGTTCCCAGACACCTCATCCGGGGGGGGGGGGGGGTTAAGCTGTTCCCAGACACCTCATCCAGATGTGCGCAGCTGCTACCGCTGCTGCTGCGGATCCCGAAACGCCCTTTACCCCGTGTAGCGATGTTACTTCCCCGCTACAAAGCCGCAGTTTCGGTTCCAACCAGACCCCGTGTCAGTTTCACCCCGACGCCCCCATTCACACAAACAAACAAACACAGCAGCACAGCACAACGAGCTTAACCTGCGCGCGAGGAGGAGGTCAGACTAACATCTACATCAGTCTGGTATGGATGATCCCCCCCCCAC